>CAUOQI010000001.1:0-402500 GCA_963506565.1 Tachystola acroxantha | reverse complement strand
TTAGTAATTTTCTTATGTCCATTTTTGATTCATTGTTTAATTCGGTTTTTGATACTTACCATTTTCAATTTCATCTATGATCATGTATAAAGATACTGCCACTCTGTACTGTCTTTCACTCTGTAATTACTTATATTTTTGTGTATTGTTTTGTGTATTTACTTATGTTTAAGTTTTAAGTATATTTATGTCCATATTTAAATTTCACATAGGTATTTAATTTATATTATGTTAGTAATATGTTCTTTGCTTACACTTGTAACGTTGCACGTTTTCTGAAGCTACCTGCAAGCGGATAGTTAGGACGATTTTATAAGCATACAGCATAGCTCCGTTTCTTGACGAGCAGCGCCTCCTCGCGTCGATTGCGTCCGATTACTGCGATTTTCTCAGTTTACCTACAGATGGATTTCGCGAATGTTATTGCTGATGACGTCACTCGAGTCTAACGGTTTTAACGGCCATCGGACATTTCCCCCGGCACTTCATATGAAACCTTCAACGCGGCAGCTGTGCGCGCGCATTTTAATTAAACTGATATTCTACTGTGAGTGCGGAGTGTTTTAAGGATTTTCCCGCTGGGGTGAGTTCCTATTGTGCATTGTTTAGTGCTTAGGCTGTTCTATTCTTTTCTGTTCTGCCTGTCTGTCTGCCAAGCTGCTAACCTGACTGGATCGGGTCGCTGGACTCTGGGTCTGGTAGCAGTTGGTGGCGAGGCACTTGCAGGTCAGCCAGCTAATGCTGTGCTTGGTTCCCAGGATCCACGGCACGAGCTCACCTTGGACTACAAATTTTACTGCGTGCTGACTGGCTGGAGTTCCAAGTTCTGAGCTGCCGATGCTCGAGGCCTCAAGGCCAGTGATTGTGTTCTAGTCTAGACCTAGGGCGTATGGAGGAAGTGTGATATAACGGCTTCAATAAACTGGCGAACCTACCTCATCATTTTATTTGAACCCCTATCTACCTACCCTATCTGCTGGTGTGCTTGGGCTGGCCTAAAAAACCCCAACCGTCGCACACTAATACAAAAATAATAAATACTAATCTTATACTAATCTGACAATAGTTATACTAGTCTTATACTATCAGACTAGTCTGACAAGACCTTATTAGGTTTTGCCAACTATTGTCAGATTAGTATTGTAGGCAGACCTGAGAAACGCTCTCTCAGAGCGTCGCCGGTCCTCAGCCCACCGCGCCCACAAACTAATAGTTGTAATGTAATGGGTAACTAACGTTGTACTCAAATGCATGCGAGCTTTTGGAGATGTTCTACATGTAAGTATGTAATCTGTGAGCACATAGGGACGGTTTATAATATCATCTAAACTGAGCATATAACTTTTTAGGCCAGTCATTCTGGCGAGCGTTTGTATGGAGACCCCAACAATAACTCCTCTATCGATGAAACTTTTGTGTATACTTAATAGCATATTTATAAGAACAATTGTCAGAGAATCCAATAATATTTCGAGGCGGAAGTTACTTATTTTAATTGAAATTCAACATTACACCGTATCTCTTTCTGGAACAATGTTATGGTCATAATTCTTTTTCTATAAATTGTATTTTATTAGTGTGCTTCTGTACATTCATAAGTAAAACTACTTTTTAATTCGAAAGTGTAGGTATTTTAATAAAATGTCTTTTTTGGCCGTAGTTTCCATAGGATAATTGCTCCGCCGGGTTTCTGTTTTTAATATGCCTTCAAATTATTATTTCTAGTATAAGTACGAAAATCCAACAAAAAAATCCAAATGAAACAATTCATTATACAGAATTTGTCTTTTAACTATCTCTGGAAAATTACTCTATCAGATATTTTTTACAATTGTAATGAGATACCCACAAATAACCTGATTTCAAAAGAATCCAACAAAATATCCAGGCGGAACACCATTATTTCGAAATACCTATCAAGCGCAGGCCAGCGCGGGGCCCGAGGCGGGCGAGGGGCGTCGAAAACCGGTCGAGCGGCGGGCGAGTTTCTTCAAGTAGGTTAATAGGTACAGCTAACAGAAGATCAACACTTTGGACTAAGTACCGTTCTTATTATCTGCGTCGTAAGAGTTGAAATCGTGCGAATGCGAGCGAGTATTACCATTGATCTGCTGTTGTCCGTACTATACGTATGTATGTATGTATGTAGGAGGTTGATCTAAACATCGCAATTTAATTATTATTATCGTCATCGTTTCGAAACATACGAACGCAGTAAATGTAATATGCGTATTGCCTTGTATAAGTTGAGTATATAGTGTGTGTTTTCTTCGCGACACGGGGTCTAGGATAAACTAACCCAGAGATTCCTTTAGAGTGTCTTTAACTTAATTGGGCGCTTAGTGTTTTTTTATGTTATTTCCAGCTTTAAGAAACGCCCCTGTTGTGAATCTGTACTAGATTATTTGCAATTTTGTCGAAATCTAGTCGCGTTCATGTCTCACGCTGGTGCATAAGATAGTGTTTGATAATTTCGCCACGCCAAACAGCGGGCGTATTGGTCGAGTGGCTGGAGCGGTCGCCTCCCGTGCACGCGGTTCCGGGTTCGATTCTTAGCTAAATATATATGTTTTATTGTTTGTTTCGTGTTTTATTTTGTATTTTATTTTAATTGTGTTTCGAATTTGGTTAGTATTTTATCAAACATTTTGTTGTAATTATCTTTGAATTTTATTTGAGCATAAACTCTGAACTCATTTATACCGAAGTAGGTGTATTAGGAAAGCTGGGAATCTGTCTGTACTAGATTACTTGCAATTTTGTCGAAATCTAGACGGTGCGGTCCGTTCATGTCTCACGCTGGTGCATGAGATATGCTTGGTAATTTCGCCGGGCTAAACAGCGAACGAATCGGTCTAGTGGCTGGAGCGGTCGCCTCCCGTGCACGCGGTTCCGGGTTCGATCCTTAGCTAAATATATATTTTTTTTATTTTTTGTTTTGTTTTGTATTTTGTTTCATGTTTTATTTTGTATTTTTAACCGACTTCCAAAAAAAGGAGGAGGTTATCAATTCGTCGAATTGAAAAAATAATTGTGTTTGGAATTTGGTTAGTATATTAGGCAGATCACCCTCACTTGTAGATTTTTGTGGTTGCAGTTGCGATTACATATTATTAGTAGGTGAATATCTCACGCTCATCGTACAAGTGTAGAATTTAAATTTGCTTAGCTGTAGTCGTCAGTATGACGTAAGTAATAAGACCTATGCCGCACGCAAATATACCCGTAGTCGATGTGCGAGCGAGTTGAAAAATAACAAGCTGTCTTTGTTACTCGAGGGGGTGAGGGGGGTCCGATCGCATGTAGCACGGCGCACCGTTCCGCTGAATCACTTATTGACTGATAATCTATTTTGATTCTAATAATATCACAATACAGTAGGGTTTTATATAACAGATAATTATAATTTTAAGAAATAATTTGATACACGCACACCAAACGAGATCCCACGGCGAAAAAAAAGTGTTTTGCCATTGTCCGTACTAACCTTGACATATGTTGTCGTACTTATGCGTTGATGATACAGGCTAGATTACGTTTTGTGTTTGTTGGCGTAGGTACTATCGTCTCGGTCGAGCTTACTTAAACATTCCACGTAGTAGGTACCTAGTAAGTACACATAAAAACACATCAAGTTGGAACACTTTGGGCGCTCCAATCTATATATCTATCTGCGTCGTTAGAGTTGAAATCGTACTGAAAGTGTTACTATTGATCTGCTTTTGTCCGTACTAACCTTGACTTGACATGTTGCGCTTATGCGCCGATGATACGGGCTAGATTACAATGGTTTTGTGTATGTTGGCGTAGGTACGTAGGTGTCGGTCGAGCTTACTTAAAACATTCCAAAATCAGATCAAGTGTAACACTTTGAACCGTTCTTATTATCTGCGTCGTAAGAGTTGAAATCGTACTGCAAGTGTTACCATTTGTTTTGCTATGTCCGTACTAACCTTGAAATGTTGTCGTACTTATGCGCCGATGATACGGGCTAGATTAGAATGGTTTTGTGCATGTTGGCGTAGGTCGGTCGAGCTTTCACCACTCGGTAACGAGTTAACCTAAAATAAACCTTATTCGTATAACTGTAGGTAGAGTACAGAATCCTATCTCCAAAATATTTGTTCAACTTCCAGTCCACGTTACCGATGCGATAGATATTTTCTACTTGTATAGGAATAAGGTTTATTATAAATTGACTTTGAAGAACAGTTCGAATAAGATCGTAAGTATGTTCATAATGATAAGAAAAATCGAACTTAGCATTTTTCTCAACTCTAATTTTTCGTCGATTTCTAGAAAACGCTTGTCCGCATGGATCTTTACTGGACTTTAGTAAAGAGTTAATCTACAATTAACCTTATTTGTATATGAGTAGACAACAGAATCCCATCTCCAAATATCTCCTCCGCTCCGTCCAATTTCTCGTCCGCGTTCCCGCTGTTCTGTACGTGTAATAGGAATAAGGTTGTTAATCGGCCGCAGTAGCTATCCGCGCGCAGTGGCGCATGCACCGCCGCGTTGATTAGAAATATTTGAATACAACTCTATTTGATATTTTGTGCTTCGCCTGCATTTTTTATTGGAAAACTTGAAAAGCAGTTTTAATAAGATAGTCTGTTCATAATGACAAGAAAAATCGGGCTGAGCATTTTTGGAAACCCCCATTTTTCGTCAATTTCTGGATAACGCTTTTCGGTCTGGATTTTTTATTGGAAATTCATAACTACTTTCGAAAGTAATATTTTAAATACATAATTAAATAGAAATTGGAGTGAGTAATTATCCCTTGGAAATTACGGCAAAAAAACACATTTTATTAAAATATATATATTTCCATATGGAAATATGGTTGGATATTCTGTCAACACATGCCTATAGGTAACTAGAACTTGTAAAAAAAGAATTTTGGATAGAGTAATTTTCCTGTAATTGATACCACGTAATTTAAGTTTGACCTTGAAAATACCTAACTTCCGTTTCTACAAATTATTGGATACTATGTCAATTTCAATCTACATATGGTACTCTATCACTGTGCCAAATTTCATAGATAGATGAGTTACTGCTAGGGTCAACTCCTTTAATGACTGGCCTATTTTCTACGCAGACGAAGTTGCGGGGTACATTAGAGTAGTATGACGATCTATGGACATAATATTTTGATAATGGCAAAGATAAGTTGGTCTTTAAATCTAGTTTATCTTTTTAACAGACTTCAAAAAAAGGAGGTTATCTTTAAAGCAAAGTTACGCGGTTAAGTTTCGTTGTAAGTAAGCCCCGGTGCGCGAGTCCGACTCGCACTTGGCCGGTTTGTTTTCATACAAATTTATTTATTTTACAACCAAATACATAAAATAAATAACCTACAGATAAATAATGAAACAACCGGCCAAGTGCGTGTCGGCTGTGGACTCGCGCACCGAGGGTTCCGCGCAACTTCACCATAACATTGCTCTAACGAAATGATTTGGAAGAAGAAACTAGATTTAGAGACAAACTTATCTTTGCGTTTTCTTAACTGATAAGTAGATATAACGTCATACATCAACTGCAAATATAAGTTTGTAATTACAAGAAAAGAATTATTTTGGGACGGTTTTAGGATTTCTTCCTTTTGTGCTATAAGACCTAGCTTCTTGCCAAATTTCATAATTCTTGGTCAACGGGAAGATAATTTTATTTGTTTATTCAACTAAATATAAATTGACAAGATAACACCTTAAGTTATATGTTCGCGAATGCAGTACGGTGACGTTATTGGAGGATTCATGCAGGATCTGAAGTTTGGCGCTAGAGTCAAGAGTCCCGCTACGAGCTCGGGAGTGAGCGTGACTGTCGAGCTGCTTCGTCCAGAGTGATGACGCTTCGGCGACTCCTCTGGAGGAAGACATGAAGACGCGGCTACCCAGGGTGAAGACGCTACTGCGTCTCCCCTGGAGGAAGATAGAAGACTATTATCTATTGAATTTTCTGTAACATGACATTGGCAAATGAAGAACTGTCGAGTCCATTAATAAAATAAATAACTATTCCTTGAAAAGCGCGCGAAACGACATTTAGTTACTTTTTTGTGAAAATTCTAATTAAATAGTTTCCGTGGTATTTAGTGATTAATGACCACGTTAAGAGATGTCCGCGAACGTTTCTATTAATTGGAGTGCTCGAAAGAAGTCGTGTTTGTGAAGTTTTGTGCTCTTAGCAAGGTTTCCCTTGCATAATTTACTAAAACTAACCCACATATTTAAATTATTGGCGAAAACTTGTAAATGGCTTAGTTTTTAATTTAAGTTTATAACCCATATAACATACAAGCTGTAAGTTTTCCTATCAAATAAAAATAAAATAAAATAACTCGATTATGGCGTGGATCGTCGAATTATTTTGTTTAGGGGTTTGGAAGGGTTGAAGGGTTGTGCATTGGTTTAGGTTAGGTTATCTTCGTATATTTAAATAAATAAAATAAATATATGTATGTATTTATAAGAATTCAGACATTTTGTTAACATCAGACCTTCTAGGGCTGTATGCCCTAGTTGGCTTTGCCTTTCCCTCTGGGAAAAAAAAACCCAACTGCAGTGCACGCACTGTGCACGCGCCACGCACAGTGTACACACACATGCACACAGTGGTACACGTGCAGCACGGGCTGGACAAAGGATATTATTATGGGTTTTTGAGTGTAATGTAATGTAAGCACTTGACTTTGCAATTGGCAGTGTTGGCTGACTTGACCAACACTTTATTCGATTTTCATAGAAAATTTGAAATAAAAATTTGTTCCCCTTAGCGTAGAGCTCAGAGAAATGGGTAGAGGGAGGAATCTAAGATTAAAATATCTCTCTATTTCAAAAAATCAAATCTTCACTCACACAAACCACAGATTAAATAAACCCTACACAAATATACAAATATTGACACAAACTGTAATTTTTTGACGTCACAACAAAAAGGCAAAGCTAAACTAGAGCATACAGCCTGTTTTGATATTAAAAACAGTGTTTGCTTTATATTCGAACCTAACCTAACATAAACCTACATTTAAATCACAAATTACTAAGAGGATATTCTAGAACATACAATACAACGCTCCCAAACCCCTAATCGAAATTACCTCACCTCAATGATCTAAGTTAGATCACCAAACTTCCCAAACACGACTTATTTCGAGCACTAAAGTAAAAATTATAAATGTTCGTGGACATTTTCTAAGTCCTGCCGCCGCCCGCCGGTCGCCAGCCACTCAGCAGACGGTGCAATCTCGTTATTGGTCATTTTGGTGTGAAAGAAAATTTGGCTGAAAATCCTGTATTATACCTAAACGCTACATTCATCATAATCGTAAATCATGTAGAATTTATCGTCCAAATCGCCTATCCACTATCGCATTGATAATGGAATTAACATGTCGTCGTGCTCGTGATTGCATTATTTCTTCCTCGTGAAGTATTCCGGTGTCGGAACGCCGCCCACCCCGGTGGAGTGAAGTCAATGTGGAGGGAGAGAGAGAGAGGGAGGGAGTCAATCAAACAATCGCCTGGCTGGCCGTCGAGTGCAGGGGAGTGACAGAGCCTTCAGCCAATGAGATGGCTAGTGGGGCCGGCATCAAAGATCCTTTTAGAAAAAAAACTGTCATATATTTGACAAACACGAGACCGTATTTAATTACGAATGCATGTTAATTTTTAATTCAGAATCTCAGCCCAAACCCACTTTTTTCACCGCAATTTCGACGCCAGCCAGTTAACCAATGGTATTTCAACGTGTTTACAACAATATTGCTGCAATTTCTAAGATTCATGATTCATAATGAAACGCCCTAAATTGACAACATTGTGTGCTAGCAACACAGCAAACTGCAAAGCCATATTAAAAAAAAAATTAAATATGGCGACGGCGGCGTTTGTTTTCCAACTGAATACTGTTTGTTTTTATTTTCAAAGATGCTTAACCCGGTGTGCGTGGGGACTGCTAGTCCATTTTTTCTACGAGGAAACTTTACAAACGGCCACATAGTCAAAATGTCAGTGAAGGGTGGTTAAAAGTTCTAACAAAGTCTAACCCTACTTTGTTGTACCTCCCACAACAGAACTGGACAAAAGGTAAGAAATACTATTTAGATTGGTTCGTTCGCAACCCGTATGCAGAAATATATTTGAATTTTATGATGTATATCTTCTAGTTATAAAAATAGGGTCGGACGCTGACAAAAATACTATCTTATCTACATAACTTCTCCTTTTTATGATACCATCGGAAGGGGCACTTTGGGGATGAATTGTTGTTAGGTACTTTTTTATTTTAATTTTTTTTTCCAAAAAAGACTTAAGAAAATTTTTCATCAAAAAAATACTTAGAAAAATTTCGACCAGTTCCGATGTCATGATGACCCCCCCCCCCTTTTTATCATCGCAATGGACCAAGGACCTGAAGGGCAACAACTTTTGTCTGAAACTTTTTTTTGTGCGGGTCCGTTTTGTGACCCCCCGAGCCACCACCTGGAAGTTGCAGGTGACCCCCACCAATTTTATTGGTGCAACGGAAGGAGGGCACAAAGGGTGACAACTTTTGCCTGAAACACTTTTCTCTGCGACCGTTATTTTCAGAGAAAAAAAATAAAAATGAAAAAACATATTTCGAAAATTTTCTAAGTCCCACGTCTCTGAAAGCGGTGGTTGTAACGCTAAGGGTGCGTGGGACTTAGAAAATTTTCGAAATATGTTTTTTCATTTTTATTTTTTTGTCTGAAAATAACGGTCGCAGAGAAAAGTGTTTCAGGCAAAAGTTGTCACCCTTTGTGCCCTCCTTCCGTTGCACCAATAAAATTGGTGGGGGTCCTCTGTCAAATTAGGAGGTGAAACTTCTTTAATCCCAGTAGCCCAATGGAACACCAGTTTACACATAAAACTTATTTTCCAACTATTGAGTAACATATTTTTTACCAGACGTAAAGAAGTAGAGTTCTGTAAGAGAAGTATAATGTATTTTGAGTGCATTCTATGTATGTATGTTGGTAATATAGGCACCTACATAATATTATGAAATATCTGATCATTAGGCTGACTTTCATTTCAATATTTAAATTATAATAAAGCTGGCCTGTTTTATATATTATACAAATTATTATTCATATTTTAATTTTTTGTTTTAGCCGTGATGCCTGAACAAAGTCTAAGGAATTAAGGATGTCAGCAACTCAGCATAGCAATCCCGATCATCGCGTAAAAAGAGAATAGTGATAGAATTGGTATGTATACACTATACATACAGTACATCACATAGTATGTACATAATTATTAGTTCCAATATATTTTCTAACGAAATCTGCAGCAACCGCAATCTTGTCAAGTGCACATGTGTACTTTCATTTGAAATGATGTACCTACACTTTGTGTACAGTTGGAAGAATTTTTTTTTCATATTCTTAATGTACGGTTGAATGCACGTAAAGTACTTATGTAGGTACATATTTATATTATGATCACGGCACATTTTACCGCTTGCGCCGGAGACTGTGGCCGTGAGAGCGAGCTTTTGGGGAGAGGCTGTGGCCTATATTAATAGGCCACAGCCTAAGTTGCATGCGTTAATACCCATAGTTGGGTTAATACCCATAAATTAACCTCACTTGCAATAAAAGATGACCCTAGAGTCAAAAGAGTTAACCCGAGCAAAATATATGGAGCTTTTACGGGTTAAGTCGGCAACTCTAGGGTTATCTTTTATTGCAAGTCACCTTAAGTAGGATTTGTTTAATAAATGTTTCAGGAAACCGTTCAACGTTAACGTCACCAGATGGTTCAGGGAATCTCTCAACGGCGCCAGATGAATCATTCAATGCCACCAGTTTGTATCGCAATTGTTCTCCATTGAAGGGGCTGAAGACACAGCATTGGCTCAGTACTCTTGTGAAGAATTTTTTTTAATTTCATTCAGTAGGTATATTGTCAAGTAATAAAAGTTTGTATAATTGTAATTTTTTTTATTTATTTAATGGATTCCTAAGAAAACATTTAATATTATGGTTTTAAATAGGCAGAGGCATCGATATATATTTTTATCGTGGGACACCCCTAGTGAAAAACATCGAACTCGGTTTATCGACATGTCCCGGTCTTTAATTCTTGACGTCATCGGCGCCACTGTCTTAGGGCCATGTGGACGATGCCGGAACTAACCAATCCAGTAGTGATCCAGTAACGCCATCTCCAGGCAAGGCCAGAGTCCCATCTATTCGTAGAATATCCTCTTAGTAATTTGTGGTCGAGTGTCACCCACCACGAATTATTTCCTCGTACCGATGTGAATGGCGACGAGAGTGATGTATAATTTGCTGAGTGTTGCGTCCGATGTGTTCGCGGCGCGGTGCGTGGCGCGAGGCACCCGAGCGCTGTGATCCGGCGGCGGAGGTGAGCGGCGCGTCGCGGCGGCGGGCGGCGGCCGAGGCGCCAGCATGGGCGCGCAGCAGGGCAAGGAGCGCGGCGCGCCGGCCGTGTGCAGCGGCGCCGGGGCCGGGGGCGGAGGCGCAGGGGGCGGCGGCGCGGCCGGGCGCGGGCGAGCCAAGCCGCGGGTGCCGCGCGACCCGCGCGCGCTCGGCTCAAACATATTCACCGAACACAGCGGTGAGTGCGCCCTCCCCTCGGGCGACCGCAGCGCGCCGCACCGCGCGGCCAGACACAGCTCGCGCACGAACACTGCCGCGCACCACGCACCACACAAACGAGGGGCGAGGCAGCATCCAGGGGGTCTGCTGGGCGGTTCGGGACGAGATATGGCGGTAGCAATTATGTCCATTCTCTGGTCAGCGCACCACGACATGGTATGATATCATTCGAGAATGGCAGTGGCCCCACTGGGAGATACTGGGGGATGTTTTTGATTAACATGAAATTCTTAAAGGTATTGTTCGTATCACTAGCGCACTGCACATCGAAGCAAGGTTTTCACTCTACAGCGAAATTATGCATTGCGATCTGTCTGGTGCTGGGCGTCCTTTGTCACAGGGTTGCAACAGCTGAGCGGGGAACAAGAGATGATTAGAGCGCTGATTCCTGTGCATTTGTTATGATTTAAGACTAATTGAGGGACTTTGCATCCAGTTGACATTTTTGTTTTAATTTTTTACATTATGTTATACCTACTCTCTGTTCATAATCCGCACCAGTCCCAGTCACCCATCACCACACAACCGGGCTTCCCAAACATTGTGGGAGGACAGGCCATGATCTATCTTGCGGGGCTAATGTGGATTGGTGGATTACACATGCCTCAGAGTTTATATATTCTCCGGCATGTTTCCTCCGATGTTTTCTGTCATATCTACCTGATAGATAGTGGCCATAGACTAGCTAGAGTGTATGGTTGTTTGGAGGTTACAATGATTACAGTTCACATTGAAAACAATACTTACCTACTTTTTATTTGTACAAATGTACAGCATTTTTCTTCACCGTTTGAGAACCTTCAATATAACATTTTCCTTTGAGAATGAAACCTGGGAAAACTCATTGGTGTACCTATTTTACTGTGTTGGCAAGTTGACGGTTCATGTTGTCTAATGCTCATGATATGATTCACTGGATTCCACTGTGGACAGACCGCCAGCTTGGTTGACCCAAAATGGTGGTGAAATTGTAAACAATAACTACTGATTTAGACACACCAGCATTATGCTGCCTGTCGATCAAATGAATAATAATATCATATAGAATAATATCAGATTACCAGTAACTATAAGCGTACTATATATGGCCCCAGAAATATACAATAAGATTTAAAGAAATCACCTACAAATCAATTTAAAGTTAAATTGCGCACAATGTTAATAGATAAATGTTATTATAATTTAGTTAATTTAGTTAATTTAATAGCCTTCCTGACGAATTCATTTATACATACAAGTAATTTATAAATTTTATTTCTATTTTATGCATCTATATGCATCTTTTATTGCATTTTACATTACGATAAATTACAATTCTCAATGATATGTTTGTATGCTTTAGACGGGCAAGATTCGGAGAAACAACTACAAATAAATATATTTATAATGACAGATTATGTCCCATGGCCGGAAGTGAACCTCGCCTCAAGGCCACCTTTCATGTCATCATAACTTACTGGTGGTGTCTCTAACCATCAGTCGCGCAGCTCCCCCCCCCCCCGCCCCCTCCCCCCCCCCGCCCCCCGCACGTGTCAGCGCGGGGGGGGGGGGGGCGGCGGGACAGGCGAGACGTTCGGCCCGTTTTAGTTTATTTTGGACATCTTGATGTTTTCCGAGCTGCTCCTTGTATCGCTCTATCTTGGTGCTAATTTCCTGTCTGACTGTTGGAAAGTTCAGATATTCGTGTATTCCTTGATTTCTAGCGAACCACGGGGCTGATGCCAGGGTTCTCAGTATGCCATTCTGAGCTCTTTATAGAATTTCCACATTGGAGGTGCTTGCTGTCCCCCATACGTCAATGCCAGAGGTCCACACTGGTTTAATAACCGCTTTGTAGGTCAGAAGCTTGTTTTGCAGAGAAAGGGAAGATGATCTTACAAGAAGCCAGAAACAATTAGCAACCCCCTTGTGCCAGACACGGTCATATGCTTGTTGAATATCAAGGAATGCCGCAGAGCAATACTCCTTGTTTTCCCAAGTTAGTCTTATGGTGTTACATACTCTGTGGACTTGCTCCAAAGTAGAATGCTTCCTTCTGAAGCCAAATTGATGATCAGGAGTTACCATTTCTTCACTTAGTGATGGTTCAAGTCGTTTGAGAATAACTTTCTGGCATATCTTTGACATGATTGGCAACAGACTTATTGGTCTATCTTTTAATTCATTCGTTAAGCTGGAGGTTGTACTCATGATTTATCATATTTATATTAAATTGGTAAGGTAAAAAATTGAACTAATTTATTTATTTTATTAATGGACTCGACAGTTCGTCATTTGCCAATGTCATGTTACAGAAAATTCAATGCACAATAGTTTTCTATCTTCCTCCAGGCGAGTCGCCGTAGCGTCATCACCCTGGATAGCCGCGTCTTCATGTCTTCATCCAGAGGAGACGCCGTAGCGTCATCACTCTGGACGAAGCAGCTCGACAGTCACGTTCACTCCCGAGCTTGTAGCGGGAACTCTTGATAAAAGCTTGAAACCCCAGATCTTGCTCAAATTATCCAACAAATTCACCATACTGTCACTCGCGAACATTTTCTGATTAATTTAACGTGATATTAATCTCAAAATAACCACTGTAGACAATAAAACAAAAATTATCAAATAATTTTGCAACCGTCGTTTCCCGCCATTTTCAAGAGAACCAAATTGAACTATTTATTTATTTTATTAATGGACTCGACAGTTCGTCATTTGCCAATGTCATGTTACAGAAAATTCATTGTATACTAGTCTTCTATCTTCCTCCAGGGGAGTCGCCGTAGCGTCATCACCCTGGGTAGCCGCGTCTTCTTGTCTTCATCCACAGGAGACGCCGTAGCGTCAATCACTGCGGACGAAGCAGCTCGACAGTCACGTTCACTCCCGAGCTCGTAGCGGGAATCTTGACCATGGCGCCAAACTTCAGATCCTGCTTGAATTCTTCAACAACTTCACCATACTGTCATTCGCGAACATTTTCTGATTAATACAACGTGACATTAAACACAAAACACCCACTGTAGACATTAATCTGAAAATTATTAAATAATTTCGCAACCGTCGTTTCCCGCCATTTTCAAAAAGCCCCAAATTGAACTAAGTATGTGACAAGTCACCCGATGACATTAGAAATGACCATTAGGTCAAATTCCAGTGAAAGATATCATTGTTAAAAATTAAAATATCTTAAAAATATAAAAATTCTATAGCACGGTAACGATGCACATAAAATTAATATTTTTTTGATGAGTCAAAGTCAAAAGACAGTTGAATTTATTGTGAATATTTTTTTTTTCCACCAAATAGTTTAATTTACTTAAACGCTCACAAGCCTAATCATCCACTAAATTTTGTAAAATGAATTCAGCCACCCTGTATATATTTTAAATCATATTTTAAAATAATTTTTGATTGATTTCTTAAAAACTCCAAAAGATCCTAAATTTCTACTTGCAAAATGAAAAATGAAGTCGCTTCATAATTAGTGGAATGAAATTGTTTTTATTATCGTCCCGAGTCCCCCCCTTCCCGTGAGTCCCGTGCGTCCAGCTGAGCGCGTGTGTGTTGCAGAGGCGCTGCTGCAGAGCCGGCCGCTGCCGCACATCCCGGACCTGCCGGACGGGGAGCCCGCGCCCGCAGCCGCAGCCGCCACACCAGCCGCGCCGGCAGCAGCGGCCGCGACACCAGCCGCGCCCGCGCCTCCGGACACGGACGCGCCCGCGCCCATGGAGGCGGCCAACAGGTGCGTGCCTTGCCGTGCCCCCGCCCCCGCCCCCGCCCCATGTGCTGCCACACACGGCTGAGCGCCTCGTGTCGTCGTCCACAGGTGGACCTCCAAGGAGAACCTGCTGGCGCACGCGGAGGAGGAGGACCCGCAGCTGTTCGTGGCGCTGTACGACTTCGCCGCCGGCGGCGACAACCAGCTGAGCCTGCGCAAGGGCGCGCAGGTGCGCATCGTGAGCTACAACGCGAGCGGCGAGTGGTGCGAGGCGCACGCGCTGGCCGGCGGCGCGGGCTGGGTGCCGTCCAACTACGTGACGCCCGTCAACAGCCTGGAGAAGCACTCGTGGTACCACGGGCCCATCTCGCGCAACGCAGCGGAGTACCTGCTCTCGTCGGGCATCAACGGCAGCTTCCTGGTGAGTGACGTCCGTGTGGTGCTGTGGCCCGTCTGAGCCCAGGAGCACTGGGCCACTGAGCGCCGGTGTGTGTTGTGTTGTGCAGGTGCGCGAGTCCGAGTCCAGCCCGGGGCAGCGCAGCATCTCGCTGCGGTACGAGGGCCGCGTGTACCACTACCGCATCGCGGAGGACGGCGCGGGCCGCGTGTGCGTGACCGCCGAGGCGCAGTTCGGCACGCTGGCCGAGCTGGTGCACCACCACTCGCAGCTGGGCGACGGGCTGGTGACGCAGCTGCTGTACCCGGCGCCCAAGCGCGACAAGCCGGCCGTGTTCCCGCTCGCGCCGCCCGACCACTGGGAGATCGACCGCTCCGACATCGCGATGCGGCACCGGCTCGGCGGCGGACAGTACGGAGACGTGTACGAGGCCGTGTGGAAGCGCTGCGGCCTCACGGTCGCTGTCAAGACGCTCAAGGACGACACCATGGCGCTCAAGGACTTCCTCGAGGAGGCCGCGATCATGAAGGAGATGCGCCACCCCAACCTCGTGCAGCTGCTGGGCGTGTGCACGCGCGAGCCGCCCTTCTACATCGTGACTGAGTTCATGTCGCGCGGCAACCTGCTGGAGCACCTGCGCGCGGGCGGCGCGGTGGGGCGCGGCGGCCGCGCGGACGCGCCGCTGCTGCTGCACATGGCCACGCAGGTGGCGGCCGCCATGGGCTACCTGGAGAGCCGCTCCTTCATCCACCGCGACCTCGCGGCGCGCAACTGCCTCGTGGGCGAGGCGCACCTGGTGAAGGTGGCGGACTTCGGGCTGGCGCGCCTCATGCGCGACGACACGTACACGGCGCACGCGGGCGCCAAGTTCCCCATCAAGTGGACCGCGCCCGAGGGGCTCGCGTACAACACGTTCACCACCAAGTCGGACGTGTGGGCGTTCGGCGTGCTGCTGTGGGAGATCGCCACGTGCGGACAGTCGCCCTACCCGGGCGTTGACCTCGCGGACGTGTACCACATGCTAGAGAAGGTGACCACACCGCACACCACACACCACACTACCCACTCCCCAGGACTAGAGCTCGATACAAACGAACAAACAAAACGCGCCCACTCTTCGTCAAACAGTGTAATCAAACATTATCTGGTATAAAAACAAACAAGTCAATATGTAATAGCTAATGAAATAACATGTTCGGTATATAGGCTGCGTTGCGTGCATGTTGCGTGCATGTTGCGTGCGCGTGTGTTGTGTTAGCAGTGCGCCGCGTCCGTGCACATGTGCCGCCTGCACAGCGCGCAGTGCGGGCGCGCGACTGCGATGCGGCTGAATATCTCCGAGGCGGAGAGCTCCTTGCTGAGCTTGGCGCACATGCCCGCGGAGACGGTCTTCTTGCCGAAGTCCTTGGCGGGAGTAGGTGGAAATTAGGGCACCTGGATCAACACTATTCGATCGATTTTATTATATTTATTGATTAATCGATTCAATGAATCGATTAATCAATACTTAAATATAATCGATCGAATAGTGTTGATCCAGGCGCCCTAATTTCCAATTTATTTATTGATAACTGATTAATTTCATATTCGAATTAGTAACGAATTCAATTCAATTTACGAATTAAAGGTACTATCATTGATAATTGTGGTAAAGTAGCTATTTAATCGATTCATGAATCAATTCTGAATGAATTGTAGATATTAGAGTTTATTTAATTAGAAGTCGCTCTATTCATCTCTGATAACAGATGCAATGTGAGTGCGCTACGCAACGTATCTCGGGCATCCATGAATGAGTAATCCTTATTTGGAAGATACTTACTGGTAGTCGCAGGCCTCGCATCAGCATAATTCGAATACTATTTGAAAACACGAGTTTGCTCGTGCATACTTAATCTATATTGCTTTTGCAAGTACCTAAATAATGACGATAAAGGACGATTATACTTTGACTGTAGTATTATAGTCAAAGTCAAAGGTACACAAATAGGTAGGTAATAAAAACACTAATACTCATAAATACATTCAAATGCTTTATTCATCAATTAATATTATTTTCCGTCGGGATAACATAAATCAGTTGGTATTCGATTATTATGAATTATCTTATTCTCTATGTATACATTACGTTAATTACATTTAAATAATAATTTATTTGTATCTTATTTAAAAAGATGTATACAAATTGTTATCCATGCATTTTAAAATATCTTTAACTCTTGAGTAAATATTATCAGTGTGAACATTTTCCACTACATGCTGTGCGCACAGTTCGGCACTACATTTACATATCGATTTTTCTGTGTTTGAAAATTGTTCAGAGTTATATATTTCTATGCGAATGACTTTTGACCCATGAGACCTGGTCTTAAAAAATGATGTCAGTATTCTCTTTTTCTTTGTAGCGTCGTCGCAGGCACTAGCTCTCTCTGCTTCGATTCTCTGATCCTGTTGTTCCAAGTAATTTGTAATATTCTGAACCATCGACGGATCCACTGGTGGTGGCGAAAGATCCCATAATGATATCTGAAATAATAGGTTATTATTATATGGATCAATACCTTTAATAATTTAAATTTAATATAATTTAGCTAGGTATTTTTAATACAAATTGTTTATAGACTGTATATGAAACAATTTTAAAAATATATAGATCTTCGATTGACTACTGATTGTTAAGTTATTTTAATTATTTGTGTTATTGTATAAGTACAGAAGCCCTAATTTGCACTAGAATATAACAAATTGTAAGTAAGTAATTTTTGCTTACCGACATTTCGGATGAAGAATTGAACTTGCACTGAGTACGATGTGTCTGTATGTAAATTTAGTAACTTTGTGAGAGCTTCATTTGGTTTTCCAAAAATTTATATTATTCTAATAACCAGGTACCGATTGAGTATTATTTGTAGGAGGTATCCAAATCCTAATATATATGTATTATACAAACGTAATAGTTGTCGTAGGAGGGGGTCAAATCGTAGAGGGTATTTCAGTCCTCAGCTCCCGCCTGAATACGTATCTTGCTCAAGCCGAGCGTATATGGTAGGCCATGCGAGATACTATGGAGATATTGCTGACACGCACGATGTCTGTGTTCATATATAAAATCTGTTTGTACGTTGTACAAAATCTAGTACTGTAAAATGAGCAAGTGTATTCATAAATTAAGCTTGTATTATAAATATGCATCGTCTGCATCCATACTTCCATAATAAAAATGAATGTAGGTATGTATCACTGTTGATCGATTTTCATACACAGAGCTATGGTTGTTGTAAGCAAACCAATGAGACATGACTAGTGCGCCTAAGATATCAGGTGAACTCCATATTTTGGGTAAGCCTTGTTGACATTATTGGTCATGCGGAATCCCTTTAAAGGGATGAAACCACGTGGATCTGGGGCTATTTAAGCCGAACGTTGACGTTGGGGACTTACAAATCACAGGAAGTGCAGTGGTGAACGGTGAAATTTGTACTAAGTGCAGTGAAACAAAGATACAACAACGTCAATAAAAATGTAGGTAAGTATTTATTTTTAACAATAAGTATTTTAAGTTGTCTTTGATTTATCAATAAAATATATTTCACTTAAGAATGAAATGAATAAAGAACTAAGTCCTACTTATTTAGTTTACGAGTACCTAAGTATTTGTGTGGAGTTGCTTTAATTTAACCAATATCTTTTTCGTTTCCAGGTCGAGAGCTAAAGCTGATGAACTCTTTCCATCAGACTCCTCATCCTCATCCTCCGATGAACAAGAGAAAAAAAATACTAAGAAGCGATCGAAGTCTGCACCTGTGTAAGTACCTACCTATATTATTCTGTTGTGTTCTAACAATACCTAATGTGCATTTCAGGTTTCAATTCGAGGATGACATTCACTAAATACACACATTAATTTTAATAGTAATTGAATCCCATTTAATGTAGGTAATAATAAAGTACGCTTATCTGTAAATGAATAAACTCTCATTGTATTATTTTACTATCATTACTTTCAGTATTCCGCGATTTTTTGCTAAATACTTTTAATGTATAATCATGGCTATTATTTGTTTTTACAGGTCTAGAGAAATAATCTCTACCGATACGAGTGATTCTGATGAAGAGGTTCAAGCGAACGCAGTAAAATCAAAACGCTCCAAGGCAGTGGCCGCAACATCGCAAACTGGTGCCGTGCCGATGCCAAGCACATGTTTCGCCGCGCCTGCATCAGGGTCAACTGCGCACTACTGTCAGAGTGGTGCCGAGCCAACGCCGAGCACGTCTCGCTCCAAGAAAACAACATCGGCGAAGGGTGGAGCGAAGTCATCAGTGATTCCGAAAGCATTCCGTACCAAGAAAAGTAAGCTTAAAATACGACCAATTCCTGTCGAAATGAGGCCCACCGCAAATGATCTCTTCGGCACAGAAAGCGGAGATGATACTGTGCAATGCGATGGGTCTCAGTCGGGGAAAAAACCACTGATTTCATATATAACTAGACGAGTGGCGAATGGCGTTGCTCGACAAGTGAACAATGCGAAACAGGGTACTCACTACGTCGAGCTTAAAGTGTACAAGTGCGATGAGATAGAGCGCACAGCGCCTGTTAACAGATGGCGTCAGGCCATCATAACAATAAAAAATAGAACTGACGAGAATACTGAAGCTTGGAAGCATTTAACTGATTACGTGTCCGCTACACGTGGAGAGTTTGTGAATTGCCCTCCAACCTTCATAAGTTCTTACTACTAATTCTTACTACTAATTATAATTATTTACTCCATTTATAATTGACTATTTTTATTATGATTTTACGTTACTTATCTCTTCTAGTTTAATAATATGTGAAGATACCTACTTAATCTTGTTTTCTTACCTTAGTAAATGCTATTAATTGATATAAATTGTGTATTTTTTACAGTTACCCCTCCACGACACTCAAGATCAATGAATGAATTGATTAAATGTGAAAAATGCAATATTGAATTATTACGATCTGAATACCGATATCATATGAGAACTAGTTTGCACAAATCAAATTGTTTACTAAAGACTGAATTCGATAATATCGATATTGTTGCCACTGCATTCAGAAACAGAATTATTACTTACCGTTTAAATTGCACTCAAGAAGTCGAGTACCTCACACCGGAGGCGCTCTTGAGTGACAACAAGAAAGATGTCATAAAATTAATCGATTTCTCGCTAAATAAACACAACTGTATTAAATTAAACTTTGAGTTATCTGCTTACTTTATGTTACCGAAATGTGATGAACAGCAGTTAAAGACATTTATAACGAAATATGAAATTGTTTCCAAAAACTCTGATTTGAATGAATTATATGCAAAGGTAATTAATACTTTTAACAGAAAATTAACAGAATTCGAACACTTTGAATCTGGTTGGACATACCATTCAATGAAACATTTAGAAATTAATGTAAATAAATATTGTCCTATGCGAGGGGGTACGTACATAGAGTTACCACCATCTATAAAGAACTCGAAAAGTTGCATAAATATACAGAATAGTGACAACCATTGTTTTTTGTGGAGTATTGTTGCTGCATTATTTCCCTCTAAAAATAATGTTTGTAGAACAAATTCATATCCACATTATAATTCTGTTTTAAATGTAGAGGGAATGATATTTCCACCCACACATAATGATATAAAATTATTTGAAAGAATTAATCCGACTGTAAGTGTTAATATTTATGGTTTAGACAAATCTGTTGTGACTGGTCCTCTGTATTTAACGAATTTAAAAAGAACGAATCACATTAACTTATTGTATATCGAGAATAAAGGTACCGGACATTATTGTTTAATTAAAGACCTCGTACGCTTAGTACGACGTCAAGTTACTCGCTATAAAGGAAACGTGTACTTATGTGACGCATGTTTGCAATTTTTTACAAATGAAAGTATATATAAAACTCATAATTGTTCGAATGTTTTGACAATGTTACCTAAAAGGAACTCTACTTTAAAATTTAAACATTTTGAAAGACAGCAGAAAATAAATTTTATTATCTACGCTGACTTTGAAAGTCTGCTAATTCACTGTAATGAACAAAATTCGAAAAATACTCAAAAATTAAAAGAACATCAACCTTCCTCTTTCGCATATTATATTTGTTGCTCGCACGATGCTCAATTAAATAAATATGTTACATATAGAGGATTAGACTGTGTTGAAATGTTTATTAAATGTATAATACAAGATTGTACCAGCATACATGATATCTTGATAAGTAAAAAGCCGATGAATCCTTTAACAACTGAACAAGAACAAGACTTTCAAAATACCACAACCTGTCATATATGTAATCAATTGTTATTTAACGACAAAGTCCGTGACCATGATCATATTACAGCAGAGTACCGAGGAGCGGCGCACTCGCACTGTAACTTGATGTATAGAGTGTGCTCATTCATACCTGTTGTTTTCCACAACTTATCTGGCTATGATTCTCATCTATTTATTAAAGAGCTCGCAAAGTGTGAAGGTCCTATCAACATTATACCGAAAACAAAGGAAAAGTACCTCACAATTACGAAAATAATCGCAACATGCAAAGGTACTCGCCCAATTCAAATTAAATTTATTGATTCTTTTCAGTTTCTTAGCTCAAGTCTTGATACTTTAAGTAAAAGTTTAACTGACAACGATTTTATCAATCTGTCAAGAGAGTTTACTGATAAAAAACAGTTTGATTTATTACTAAAGAAGGGTATTTATCCTTACGATTATATGGATTCTTGGACAAAATTTGACGAAACACAGCTACCTTCAAAATATAGTTTTTTTAATAGTTTGAACATGGAACATTTAAGTTACGATGATTACAAGCATGCTCAAACTATATGGGATGTTTTCGGTATACGAACACTTGGCGAATATACCGATTTATATTTGAAATGTGATGTACTGTTATTGTGTGACGTATTCGAAAACTTTAGAAAAACAAGTTTACATTATTATAAACTTGATCCCGCTTACTATGTAACATCACCAAGCTTAAGTTGGGACGCCATGCTTTTGTATACAGGCGTGGAACTGGAGCTAATAAACGATTTAGAAATTTATCAGTTATTAGAGAAAGGAATACGTGGAGGGTTGGCTCAGTGCACACTTCGACACGCGGAAGCGAATAATGTATACTTACCGGACTTCGATGATTCTAAACCCTCAAGTTATCTGATATATCTTGACTGTAATAATCTTTACGGGTATGCTATGACAAAAAAGTTTCCTATTTCCGAATTTAAATTTCTAACGCAATATGAAATTAATGATTTCGATGTAATGAATATTTCAGACAACAATGAATATGGTTTTATATTGGAAGTAGATTTGACTTACCCAGATCATTTGCATAATGATCATAAAGATTTACCTTTTGCTGCAGAGAAATTAGTGCCTCCGGGCGGGAAAACTCCAAAGTTAATAGCAAACCTCTATGACAAATACTTTTATGTGATTCATTATGTTCATTTAAAGGAATGCATAAAAAATGGACTTATTTTAAAAAAGATTCATCGAATACTTAGTTTTAAACAGGAAAACTTTTTAAAAAGGTACATTGATTTAAATACACAGCTTCGTCAAGCATCGAAAACAGCATTCGAAAAAGATTTTTTTAAACTTTTGAATAATGCAATATTTGGCAAGACTATCGAAAACAAAAGAAAACAAGTGGATGTCAAATTAGTAACAAGATGGAATGATGACATGAATAAAACGAACAAACACCTTACCGTAGAAAAATTAATCACTAAACCAAATCTAAAAAGTGTATCAATATTTTCAGAAAACTTGGTGGCTATACAATTAAATCATGATAAAATAGTACTTGACAGACCAATATACATTGGGTTCACAGTTCTGGAGTACGCTAAGCAACATTTATATCAGTTTCATTACAGTTTTATTAAGAGTAAATACGAAAACAAAGCACGATTATGTTATACCGACACTGACAGTCTGCTTTACTTAATATATACTGACGATTTTTACCACGACATGAAATACGAAATTTCAAAATTCGATACAAGTAATTTTGCGACAAACAATCCTTATCATATGCCGCAAGTTAATACAAAAATTCCAGGATTATTCAAAGATGAAATGGGCGGTGAAATAATAACCGAATTCATAGGTCTAAGAGCCAAACTATATTGCATAAACAGTGAAAAAACTCAAATAAAGAAAGCAAAAGGTATATCTAAGTCCGTAACTAAACGATTAAAACCGAAAAATTATAAAAATGCATTATTAATAAACAAGTTTTAAACAGATGTGATGACAAAATGCAAGTACTCTCAGATCAAATTCACACTTTGCCATGGGGTCATTACAACACGCTATTTTAACAATATAAATATAATTATGATAACGTAACTAGATACGAATAATGTTGTAATTTAAGTATGTATATAGCCGAATTACCTGTTCGTTCCGTTCGCGGTGGAGACGTCGGGTTGCTGGGGGGTGGCATCAAAACAATTTATAACTGAGATAAGCCGTCGCCTTAGGGAGAGGGGTTGTGACTCTCGCTCCGGGTCCTACCTGGTGCAAAGGTTGGCCATAGCTATACAGCGCGGCAACGCCGCGAGCGTTATGGGAACCTTTGCCCCGGGTATGACAAGGGGTGGGTTATTTGATTGACGAAGGTTCAACGGATAATTTAGTTATAAGTATATTATTGTATTAGTTTTAAGCTTAACATTTAAGTATATAAATAATATTGTAATCAAAGTGTATAATATAATGTTGTAATTTAAGTGTATATAAGTAGCTGAAATATAATTTGATTTTGAATAAATATGTACTTCATGATTTATATTTTATTACAACGACCAGCCCACTCTCTCTGCTATATAAGCTATGACATTATTTATTGCAGATCATATATCAACATGAAGCTGATTAAGCAACCACTATCTTTACAAATTAATAACATTAATGTAGATCAAAACAGTGATCGCATTAAGCATAGCGCACTTTTACCTAACACAATTCGTTGTATAATATGCGGGCCATCAAATTGTGGAAAAACCAACGTAATGATTTCATTACTACTACATGACAATGGTCTACGATTCAAAAATGTATATCTGTATTCGAAAACAGCATTTCAACCAAAATATTGTTTTTTGACAGAAGTATTAAAAAGAGTTCCGTCTGTCAAATATTTTGCCTTTAACAACAATAAAGATGTTATTCATCCTAATGACGCTCTTTCAAATTCAGTGTTTATTTTCGATGATGTTGCGTGTGAGAATCAAATTAATATTCGAAACTACTTTTCAATGGGAAGACATAGACAAATATATTGCTTTTATTTATCTCAAACATATTCAAAAATACCTAAGCAGTTACTTCGTGATAATGCAAATCTTTTAATTGTATTTAAACAAGATGACATTAATTTAAAGCATATATATAATGAACATGTAAACACCGACCTTTCTTGGATACAGTTTAAAGATCTGTGTTCGAGCATATGGAACCATCCACATAACTTTTTGATTATTAATAAAGACTGTGCAACCAATAATGGAAAGTATAGAAAGGGATTTGATGTGTTCATTCATTTTGAATAATAAGAGCATCTTCATGGAAATAGCGTCAGTTCAACTTTTTGTTTTACTAAAAACGGTTGTATAGCAGCAACATGGAACAAGATCTCAAAAAACAGTTAATTAAATCAGTAAATTCTATCAAAAATAAAATAAAACACATTAAAAATGAAGAGAATCAAATTGACTTAAATATGAATAGAATATTAAAACCCGTTGTCGAGCCTTTAAAAGCATTAGTAGATTCTAATAATTCAAAAAATTATGGTGATGATAATATGAGTTCTTTGAATAATTTAAGTTCGTGTACGAAATATAAGGATTTGAACGATAGCCAAATTCAAGAAAATTGTGATAACTATCATTTTAATAATAAGGGTAATGAATATGAAGACGATAATGATGATGATGATGATGCGAAATATATAGATGCATTTTCAGACAGTTTTGATAAAAATGAACTTCACAAGAGTCCTTTCAAATCGGAAAAGGCTTTAGAAATATCACTTAAAAAGGAAGATATAAGTAATATTTACGATAACATAAATATATCAGCTGGAATAAGGAGCGAAAATAAAAAAATGATGATGGGCAACTGTGTAGTCAAATTCTCAATGCTAGATAATCCTTTAGTGAATGAAAAGAAACATTTGATTACCATTGATGACAAACAGTACGAATTTACGCCAGGCTTAAAAGAACTTTTGCTACGCAAAAGACCGGCTTTACATTTGATATCGGAGGCAGATAAATTAGTGTATAAAGATATATTGTATCACACTAATGCTCATAAAAGAGATTATAAACCTAATGGACAAATGAAAGGTGATAAAAGCATAAAATATCGTGAAATAATAAAACCATTATTTTCTGAAGGATCAAATGTCTCAGAAACTGATGCTAAAGTCAATACTGTATCAAAATTTGGAGGTAGCTTACCAAAGTTAAAAAAATATAAACGTAATACTGATTTAGTTTATTGGGATGATCCGAATGAGTTAATTGAAAGATTAAAGTTATTAGTTGCCTCTAGGGATGCTGGAAATAGCAATCACGACAACGAGATAATATCTATAATAGAAGAATTAAAAGAAGCTGGTATTATCAAGGAATAAAACCAAACTGCTACTAAGTTAGTCTTTCAGTTTCGATATAGCACTCAAACATGAATGTTGATAAATTCGGACATCACGTGAACAAAAGAAAAAGAGGAAACGATGAGAGACCAGTGTTTTTAGAGTGCTCTTTGAAACACATGATTGATGGTAATTTAAACGCACAGAATAAAATTATAAAAAATCTTCAAAGTCCTGTAGAAGATAAAGATAGCGCCACAAAAGATTATGTAGATAAATTCATGAAAGACTGTTTTATTAAACTTGAAGCATTGCAGCAATTAACCACTGCACTAACTTCTAAATTATCAAAATTAGAAGACGGTTTTAAACTGGTAAGCCCGAAGACAAATTCTATTGTGAATACAAAAAACATAAAAATTAGATAAAAATGAGTAAAGAGGACGTTGTAAATGAAATACAAAAATGCAAGAAAAAATTACCCTCGTAGACAGGTTATAATGAAAGACATAGACGATCTTTGGCAAACTGATTTGATCGACATGCAAGCGTATTCACGAGAAAATAAAGGTTATAAATATATTTTAGTGGTAATTGACACATTTTCGAAGCACGCTTGGGCATTTCCATTAAAACGTAAAACTAAAGATCTTGTATGCAATGCATTTGACTTGTTACTAAAAAAGGGAGGTGTCCCGAAAAATCTCCAAAGCGACAATGGTGTTGAATATTACAACGAGAAATTTCGGAAACTTATAAGCACTTACGCTATAAATCACTATTCTACATATTCAACAAAAAAAGCTTCGATTGCAGAACGATTCATTAGAACAATAAAATCTAAAATGTTTAAACAATTCAGTTTAAATGGTAACTACAAATGGGTTGATGGAACCCTCAATGATTTAATTCATAAATATAACCATACCTGTCACAGAACAATAAACCAAATTCCAGCCAAAGTAAATGAAAGTAATAAAAATGCTATACTGGATCGATATATGAATCGTGCGTACGTTAATCCGTTGATTAACGTACGCACGATCAGCTGAGTCATTCATTGTATTGGATTGATAGAACAAGAGCGTAATTTCGACAACATTGCCTGTGAGCAAATTGGTGCGGCGGTCATACTAACGGAATCGCACTCGGAGGTCCATGGTTCGAAACCCCGGAATATTCGAGATTTTTTTTTTATTTTACCTTTCATTTTTTTTTAACTTCCTGAACTAATCAAGATGATTTGCGCAGCATGTCGCCATGAATTGAAGGCAGGAGACAAGTTTTTGGAGTGTGCGATTACCTCGTGCAAGAAAGTATATCATTACTTATGTACGAGCAATAAGATATTGACACTGCAAGAGAAATTAGAGTGGGTCTGTCCCGAGTGTCGCTGTGCGGCTAAAGTGGGCGGGGATAACAGCCACACGCCGGTCGGTGCGCAGAGAGTCACTGATAGGAAAAAAGATATGCCGATGAATATGTTGATGAATACCTCGATGGATGTATCGGTGAATACGTCTATGAATGCGTCGATGAATACTCCATTAAAGAGGCCAACAGTGGAACCGGAGGAGACGAATAAGCCGGCTGGCTCGTCCAGTGAGCTGCAGGAACTGGTGCTGGAATTTAGACTGCTACACGCACAGCTGGCGGAGGCGGTGGCTGCTGTGACCCGGTGCCATGAGAGACTCGACGAGTGTACTAAGAAATTTGACACCATGGACACAAGATTGCAGAATTTGGAAATGGTATGTATCTCTGATGTCCAGAGTAAACGCGCCGAAACGACGGACCACCGTATGGACCTCATTGACCAGACATTGCCTCAGGAGAGCATGAGCTCGGAAGGAACAGCACGCCCGCGTCGTCGTCATCGGCGTCGTCGGGTACCTACTCGGTCGGCTTCTTCAAAAAGCGAAGTCGAGCTATCTATCACGAGTATCACGACTGGCAATGCAACCGTTGCAGATAAACAGGTGAATATTAATGACGATACTGCTTCGGAGGAAGTAGGAGAGTGGCGAGTGGTGACACACACACAGAGGAAGAAGACTTCTCGGCCTGTTTCCCTAAGCTGCACGGCCGGCCCCGAGGTGACGGACTTAAAGGCTGTGGAACATCTCAAGTACAGTCGACGACAGAGTTAAGTATCCACCATATAAAATAATTGTTAGTTATAGTTTGCTGTCTATGCAACTTTAATAAATAATCATACACTTGAATGCACAGCAATCTAATGCAAATACTTCGATTATAACCGGTCGCAATAACTTGCTTCCGATTTCATATTACTTGCCTAACAATATCACAATTCTATATTGTGACAATAGTATGCTTGTTTCGCCCGATCGAACAACAGCTCGGTGGCTCGGTGGTAGTAGCGCACAGTCTGAATTGAGCTATCTCGGTGAGCGTAGGTTCAAATCCTCTGAATCTCATAGGAAACGTTTTTTGTTCTTTAATTATTCATTAAATTCTCGTTTAAACGCAGTGGTTATAATTTTACAAGTAGTAGTGGTTGTGAAATATGAATAGTTGACTCATCATGTCGCTCATAACATAACATTAGCAGACGGACGGTGCCGGTAGATACTTAGATTTATAATTTTATATCTAACATTTGAATATTGAGGGTAAAAATCACTGGGTGATATAAATCCTACATTGCTCAATCGTTCAATGCACCGCCATCATTGTTACATTACCTAAGACTTTCGTTCAACGTATATTTTGTTGTTGGTGGTCTTATTATTATACGATGCCGAGATTGACTAAATCATTGTTGTAATGTATGACGACAACAAAAGCGTTAGTGAAATTACACGTCAACACAACAGTAAGTAAATACCGAGCTTTTTGTAACTACTTACATAATCTTTTTTGTGAACCTGAACGAATGTTCTTTTCAATTTCAACTTTTTGTTATAGAAACGTAGTGTTCGTCTCTGGGTTAAGCGCTACGAAGAGATCGGCGATGTGGAGTGTAAGAGAAGCGGACCACAGCCCGTGGCGTATACACCCGGGTCGTTACTTCACCGTGCGATTGTGGCACTTCATGAACAAAACCTTTCACATCTTCCCGAGTAACTGCCACCCAATATGGTGTTTGCATGACGACTGTGCGTAGACATTTCAGTGCAAGCGGGTTGAATTGTTCAAAACCGGCGAAGAAGATTAATCAATTACCAGCAGAGCTCACCAAAGTGCAAGACTATTTAAAATATACATATTTGTAATATAATAGATTTCAGTATAGGTATATTTAACATTTCTAAGCTGTTAACCACAAACCTAATTAACCTCACTTTCCTTAAACCATGTTTTGTTAAAGGAACCTAAAGAGTCTAATAATTAGTAACTTTTATGACGTGTAAAATCACGTTTATGGCTAACAGTATTTAAGAGTTTAAAGCTAGTGTGAGTTAATTGTTATGCGGCTTAGAAACATTTCTAAGTAAGTAATTATAACATGTTGATTCACTCCTAAGAAGATTAACTTTAATGCATAATAATGAAATATTATCCTATTTAAAAGTCATAGGCTATCAACCACAGCCAAGGCTAAATTATCAACCTATCTTAATGTTTTTATTAACAATTATAGCTGTATCTCTTTTATACATAGACAATGTCTTTATAAAATAAACAATAAGAATAGGAATAAGTATTGTATAAGTGTAAATAACAGGTTACAGTTATTATTTAATAAATTTAGTTTATATAATATTGTGCTTTATTTCACATCCCAAACAAAAATGAATTCATTACCAAAAAAATGCGATGAACTAAACTTTCACTGAAAAATAGATTAAAATAAATAAAAAACACCCGAGAGGTAAGGCTCGAACCTGCAACACCTAAGACGTAAATCTATGACCTTAGTAATCGCGCCACGAGGACTATGCTGTGCTTATCGAAATAAAGGCATATATTAAATGCTTTGGATTAACATCCAACCGCACTATAGAGATAGCTGTATATGTATGTACTTTGTATATATCTACAATAACTATAGATAGCTAACGCGAACCCCGGCCCCGTACCAATAACGGCCTATACACATTTCTCTGTCGTCCTGTGTACATTCACCTATGGAATATGGCGTCCAAGGCCGAGGACGTCCGCAACTACCTTTGCCAGCTTTGTGCAGGCGTTACCTGCACTGTGGATGAGCTGAAACCGCGAGGAAACTATAAATCCTACAAACTCGGAATACCAGTGGAATCCTACGACAAATGCTTCTCAGCCGACGTGTGGCCGCTGAACGCGAGGGTTAAGCCTTGGATCACCTTTCGATCCCAACGCAGAGAAACGCAAACGTTATCGAAGTAGAAACCCGCGGAAGTGTTTCACGTTGTCGGTATACTACCAAAACGTGAGATGGCTGAAAAGCAAGCTGGTCAAATGGAGGAACAATCTGGAGACATCCGACGAGCTGGATTTGGTGGCCGTGACGGAAACCAACCTGGACGAGTCCGTCCACGACGCCGAGCTGTGCTGTGCGCGCGGCGTGTGGAGCGTGCTGCGGCGCGACCGGTGCGCGCGAGCGGGCGGCGGAGTGCTGCTCGCCGCGCGCGCGCCTTGGACTCTCGAGCGCGTGGCGCGCTACGAGACGGAGCGCGGGGAGGACCTCTGGGCGAGGTTCCTCGTCGGCACGGTCTACGTGTATGTGTGCGTCGTCTACATACCACCCGGGGCATCGGACGAATTGTATCTAGAATGGTTCGATAGTGTGGAGAGAGTATGTGCGAGACATGATAGTACCAGAGTGTTAGTATTAGGAGATTTAAATTTATATAGCGCCAGTGATAACGTAAGCAGATGTTTTAATTGTTTTGTTAATGCATGTAATTTTCAACAGTATAATAGCGTGACCAATATGAACGAGCGAGTGCTAGACGTGGTGCTGACGAGCCCGGAGTTGGGCGATACGACGAACGTGCGTGCGGCTGACGCGCGCGAGCTTCTCTCTAAAGTGGACCCACACCACCCGCCTCTGGTGGTGAGTGTCCAATACGATTTTGCGGTTGAGGAAGTCGACCTGGAACCTTCCAACATTAACGGGGACAACGACTGGAATTTTTCTGGGGGCGATTACTATCAGCTCTTCCTTTTGATTAGAGACACGGATTGGGGTGAACTGTACGGATTGGGTGGTACTGATGATGCAGTGGAGTTTTTTAATGGAGTCCTATATAATATTTTTAATCGCTGTATTCCGAAGAAAATAAGGAAGCGTTCGTGTAGTCGTGTCTATCCGGTCTTCTACACGAAAACAATTATACGCAACATTGAATTGAAAGCGCGTCTTCATCGGCGCTGGAAGCAGTCAGGTGATAGGTCGACGTATGAGAGTTTCAGTCGGTTGCGTGGTATAATCAAATCCGAGGTGGCGGAAGCCCAAAAGGACTACCTGCACCGAGTTTCCATTAGTGTAACTCAAAAGCCGGAACAATTTTGGGCTTACGTAAATACGTTGCGCAGCAAGGGAGGCATAGAAACAAAGGTCACTCGGGGGGACGTCGAGTTCAGAGGAGCGGACGCTGCCGCGGCATTTGCTGCACATTTCAGCTCCGTGTTCCTACAGGAGCAGCCGACACTCGACCCGGCGGCGGCCAGTGCCCGCGCGCCGGCCGATGCGCGCCGCGTCGACGTGCCGCACTTCATGAGGCATGATGTCCGACGGGCGATTGCGAGGTTGAAGCCAAGGACGTCGCCGGGTCCCGACGCGATACCGGCTCTGGTATTGAAGGGATGCGTTGATGAACTCCTGGGTCCTTTGACATATATATTTAACCTGGTTCTCGAGACAGGTGTCTATCCTTCCGTATGGAAAAGGTCTCGGGTCACACCTATTCCGAAGTCAGGCTCTAAGGTGAAGGTGGAGAATTATCGACCCGTTGCGATTCTAAGCGCCCTTGCTAAAGTTTTCGAGTCGGCTTTGCACAGTCGTCTCCTGCCCCAGTGTCAACCTCACATCACCAGTGCACAGCATGCGTTTCTGCCAAGACGGTCGGTGGCCACTAATCTGGTGACCCTGGTCGATGTGATATCCGGCGTGATGGATGAGAAAAGGCACAGTGGTCAGTCTAGACAAGTGGATGTCATATATCTGGATTTTCAGAAGGCCTTTGATAGGGTGGATAACGATACCTTACTCCTGAAGCTGGGCGCGATGGGATTCACACCACGACTTCTAAAGGTGTTTGCCAGTTACCTATCCGATCGCAAACAGTATGTAAAGTATGGTCCATTCGTGTCGGATATGTATCTGACTCGCTCCGGCATAAGTCAAGGTTCTAACCTCGGGCCATTCCTTTTTGTGCTCCTGATCAATGATCTCCCATTGGAGGTTCAGGATTCGATGATGTTGCTGTTCGCTGATGATGTGAAATTGATAAAGACTGTGAGAACCAAGCGGGATTGCGAAGAGCTCCAGCGAGACATCGACGCGGTCTACCGGTGGAGTATTGCTAACAAGCTATACTTCAACCCCGGTAAGTGCGAGATGATGAGCTTCACACGTTCCCCCGCCGCTCACGTCTACCAGTACACCATCGGCGGCGTGGCCGTGTCGCGCGCCGAGCGGGTGCGGGACCTGGGTGTGCTGTTCGATGCGCAACTCTCGTTCCATGAGCACGTGTGCGCCGTCGCCGACGCCGCGTACCGCCGGCTCGGGTTCGTCCTTCGCAATGCCGCGCAGCTCTCGTTGCAAGCGACGCGCGTACTATATGCGGCTCTGGTGCGGAGCATACTGGAAACGAGTGCCGTGGTATGGAGTCCGCATGAAAATAAGTATAATCTTATGTTGGAACAGATCCAAAAGAAATTTCTCAGAGCGCTATACAGTAGAATTCACGAGTACTACCCCTACATGTATCCTACACTTTTTCTGCAGGGTCACTTGGGGTACGATTCCCTGCAATTGCGAAGGCTGCTGGCGCTGGCCAAGTTTGTTCTGAGAATAGTGCGAAACGAAACAGACTGCATATATCTGGTGGAGGCCTTCGTGAAGGTATTCGTGCCCGACTCGTACCTGCGCGCGCGGCGCCACTGCCTGCTGGCGGTGCCGGCGGCGAGGACGCGTGCGCGCGCGCAGGCGCCGGTCGGCCGCGCCCTCAGGCTGCTCGACTCCGTGCTCGGCGCGGCGACACAGTGTGACCTATTTGCGAGTGCGCCGGGATGTTTGATGACAGAGTGTAAGAGGGTAGCAGAAAGAAGAATGCCTAAAAGTTCGATTGACTGAATGAGTGTTTAGTAGTAATAATAATTTTAATGTTATGTTTGTACTATTTGGCTACTAGCTGTTAAGGTGCAAATTATATATGAATAAATAAATAAATAAATAAATGAAAAAATCTCCGACAAAATTACTCAACAAGAAGAAAAAGTTAACAGTCGGAAACTATGTGCGGATCAGTAAATACAAAGGTACTTTTGAAAAATGTTTTACTCCTAATTGGTCAACAGAAGTATTTAAAATTATAAAAGTACAGAACACACACCCTGTTACTTATTTAATAGAAGATGCAAAGCATCAGCCTATTCTCGGAGCATTTTATGCACAAGAACTTCAGAAAACGGCACATCCTGATATATATCTGATCGAGAAAGTACTAAAAAGAAAAGGAAATAAAATATATGTAAAATGGTTGGGATTACCGACGAGTGAAAATAGCTGGATTGAGAAATCGAGTATTGTGTGTAAATCATCTAAATGATTAATGATTAAAATGTAAATCATAAACTGTTTAGTAAATAAATTTAATATATTTAAAAGTGTGTTACGTGTACTATTTAATTAGTCTTCTTTAAGGCATGACAGAAAGTGGTCTTATCAACTGGTTTATTAATAATCTACCTTTTGAACTTCATTTACCTGGTTATAATTATTGCGGTCCAGGAACGAGACTACAAAAAAGACTTGCTCGAGGTGATAAAGGTATTAACTTATTAGACGAATATTGTAAACAACACGATATCGCTTACAACTTATCCTCGTCTTTAACCGATCGTCATAAAGCTGATATAAGTTTAATGAAAATGGCAAAAACACGAACAACTGATCCACAAGCTACCATAGGAGAAAAAATAGCTGCTAATATAGTTCACAAGGCTATGTTAGCTAAAGTGAGCACTGGTGCAGGACTAAAGAAAACCAAGAAACGTACAGGAGTAAAACAAAGTTCAGGTGCTGGCATGAAAAAGTATTTTAAAAATATCATTGCTCATGCAGGAAAGCATGTTCAAAAAATGAAGCCCAAATGCAAGAAAATGGCTATTGATCTAGCTGTTGCAGCTATCAAAGAATTGACAGCTGATTCATCCATTAAGCCTCCACGTGTCATTCCCGTACCAAAAACTGGTGGAGTCCTACCTTTAATACCGATATTCGCTGGACTATCCGCGGCAGGCAAGCTGGCAGGAGGTGCTGCTGGAATAGCTAAAGTTATAAATGCATTCAAAGGTGCGAAAAAACGTTTAGCAGAACTAAAAAGACAAAATAAACAAACGAAAGCTCTATGTATAGGGAATGGATTACAGCTTAAACCTCATAAAGATGGTTTAGGAATTTATGTACCTCAGACAAAAAACTAAATCACAGGCTACCCAATCGAGCTCTTACTAATATTGATATTATGAACTATGCAAAAGATGTGCCTTATTTTCGCGGAGTATTTATGAGGGATGAATTGCCAAAATATCCACTTCGCAAAGAATGTGGTGTCATTAACTTAGATAGTTCAGAAAATGCTGGTTCTCATTGGGTAGCCTATGCAAAATCAGATCATTATATTGAGTACTTCGATAGCTATGGAAACTTAAAACCACCACAAGAATTAATTAAATATGTTGGAGCTGATATACATTACAATTATGATAATATTCAACGCGATCATCCTTTTAATTGTGGTCATCTTTGTCTTAAGTTTCTTAAAAGTTTTTGGAAAGGTATTTAAAAATAAATAAAAACCATAAACACATTTTTGTTCATTTAGTCTGCAATCATGTCTGTAACATTAACCATGACTGGCAATAAATCAATTTTGGAGAACTGTTTTCAGCCTCCAATAAGTGTAGATGAAAATAATTATGAGTGTGGCTTGCTATACTTTTCGGCTTTAAATTCAATACCGAATATAGATGCTACAAATAATATATTTTCTTATGGTGATAACGATGAAGAATTAAAAATACCATTTGGTACTTACGATCTATATGATTTAGTTGACTATATTAAAAGTAAAATTAATGGTCAGGACATTAAAATACAACCTAACAATAATACTCTCACATGCTCATTATTTTGTTCCAAAACAGTAAACTTTGATAAAGAAAACAGTGTAGGACAATTACTGGGCTTTTCCAAGGTTAAATTGGAAGCAAATAAATGGCATTGCTCTGAGAACAAAGTCTGCATTCTACCGCTGTCCGTGATCAGAATAGAATGTGATCTCGTGCAAGGATCGTACAGTGACGGTGCATTATCGCATGTAATATATGAATTTGTGCCAAACGTTCCTCCAGGTCATCGATATATTGAAGTACCGAGAAATATTATTTACTTGCCAATCAATAAAAACATTGTGTCATCTATTACGATTAAAATTGTTGACGAAAACGGTAACTGTGTCAACTTCAGAGAAGAAAATATTCAAATCCGTCTTCACCTAAGAAAAGCAAGATGATTGTTTTTAATAAAATATCTAATGTGAAACGCGTCAATACTGCTCGCACTGTTAGAGCACCCGGACGTATTAAAGTATTAAAAAAGATAACAAAAGAAAATAAAAAATTTCTCAGAGCTCTTGGATTTAAAATATGAGTATTCTTCAAATCAGTGACTCAGTGCAATACGATAACTCGATCGAAGGCTATGAAATTCATACCTATAATCCATACAATAATAGCTTCAAAGAAAACGATGAGATTCGAATCCCTATACATCAACAAGACATTTACATATTACCATCCGCTAGTTCTATTTATATCGAAGGACATGTCACATTTATCGGTAAAGACCAGAAGCCCGTTAAGAAGACTGTGGATTTCACTAACAACTCTATTCTGTTTTTGTTCCAAGACATCAGATATGAAATGAACGGTATTGAAATAGATCGTATTAAAAATGCTGGAATAACATCAACGATTAAGTCATATATATCAATGAATGCAGCAGAAAGTAAAGTAGCTGCTTTATGGGGATGGAAGTTAGATGGAATCAAAAGCAATGACGGTTCTTTCAATATCATTATACCATTGAACAAAATAATGGGATTTGCGGAAGATTACAATAAAATTATGATGAATTGTAAACATGAACTTATATTGAACAGAAGTAACTCGAACTTAAACTGCTTCATACTACCAGAAGATGTTATTAGCGTTATAATAGATATACAAAGAATACAGTGGCGTGTACCACATATAAAAGTAGCAGATCGAGAAAGATTATCACTACTAAAACATTTAGAAAAAGACAGACCGATTCAATTAGCATTCAGAAATTGGGATTTATACGAATACCCATTGTTACCTAAAACGACAAAGCATTCGTGGTCGGTTAAGACAACATCTCAATTAGAAAAACCTCGATATGTAATATTTGGCTTGCAAACAAATAGGAAAAATAGTAAAACCAAAGATTGTTCTGAATTTGATCATTGTAATTTAACTAATGTGACGTTGTTTCTAAATTCACAATATTATCCCTACGACTCCCTGAATTTGAAATTTGATCATGGCAGATACAGTATATTATATGAAATGTACGTGAAATTTCGTCAGTCTTATTACAACTGTCCTGCAGATCCTCTGCTTGATCTACGCAGTTTTAAAGAAAAGGCACCATTATTTATTCTTGATTGTTCGAGACAAAATGAAAATTTGAAAACTGGACCTGTTGATGTTAGATTAGAAATTGAAAGTTCGCAAGATATCCCTGACAACACAAGTGCCTATTGTTTAATCATAAACGATCGACTTGTGGAATATAAACCTTTAAGTAATATAGTTCGCAAATTATCATGAACGCTTTTGTAGATGTTCAAGGTTTTAAGACTGACGGGAACGAGTTTATTTTAAAGGAAATTGCAATCATTTGCAACAATCAGATACATGTTCTTCAAATTAAACCACCTTTTCCATTTTATGATTTAACAAAATCAGAAAGAAGACAAGTGAGTTGGATAGAAAGGAATAGAAGAATATTTTGGAAAGACGGTTTGATACCTTATTCAGATTATAAGCATCATATCACCGATTTGTTGAAAGATAAATATGTATTTACTAAAGGTGATGAAAAAGTATCTTGGATTAAAAAGATGTCGGATAGCACCAAGGTTTATAATTTAGAAGATAAAGGTTGTCCTAGTTTATTAAGTTTGTACCAAAATTATAGCAACGCAAACGATGTATATCAATGTATTTATCATCCTACTGTATGTGCTTTAAAGAATGCTATTTGTATTATGAAGTGGTGTAAAGAAAATAAAATTTTATAATTTATTAGATACACATTTGTTGTTTCATTTATTAGTTCATATAACAGATTTCACAAACTGATATCCATTTACCAGCAACACTTTTATTGTGAAAGACGTTTACATATTTACATATTACCTACTCATATATTATAGGAATAATGACTTTAAAAATTGGAGATATAGTAGAAGTTATCATTCTTAAATGGATTTTCTTTGGATGGGACGTAAAAATATTAGGTAATAAGGAATACAATTCTATTTTATTGCCACGTAATATCGCATCAAAAAATAAACACAGACAAATCGGTTTAAAAGTACTTGCCCGTGTTCTCAGAATTGACAAACACTATGTGGATTTAGTAGAACAGCTCTGTGAACTGCAACAGCTCAGAACAGCAAAATAATACAAATATTACGATTTGACACACTATTTCAAAGCTGATCAACTGATGAGTTGATCAACTGATAGGTTGATCAGTTGATAACATTTGATTACAGTTAACATCAATGTTATACCTTTGACAAATTGAACATTCTACAAATCGTTATTAATTCAAACATGAATCGATTTAGTTCTTGAACTGGATGCATTGAATTATTTAATATCTATAAACGGAATCCATTAACCAATAAATAATAAATAAATTGGAAATTAGGGCACCTGGATCAACACTATTCGATCGATTTTATTATATTTATTGATTAATCGATTCAATGAATTCGATCGATTTTATTATATTTATTGATTAATCGATTCAATGAATCGATTAATCAATAAATATAATAAAATCGATCGAATAGTGTTGATCCAGGCGCCCTAATTTCCACCTACTGGCGGGCACGCACGTGCGCGCGCGCACCGGACCGATCTCCTGCCCGCTCTCCACTGGAACACACGACACGCACCGCATGCAATACACCGCACCACACCGCACGGCACCGCACCGCACGGCACCGCACCGCACGGCACCGCACCGCGAACACTCACCCAGCTTGGCCGACTCGGACGTGATGACGATGCACAGGAACGCCATGCCGGGGATGTAGCAGTCGATGTTGGGCACCTGCGGGCAACGGGGGGTCAGTGCCGGGCGTCACACGGGGGGTGGGGGGGGGGGGGGGAGTGCACTCACCGTGATGTTCGCGTAGTCGGGGTGGTCGGGGTCCCAGCAGCCGGGGTGGTCGAAGGACAGGCAGTTGTAGCACTGGATGCCCTTGGTGGTGGGCGACACGAACTTCCTGGGCTTGGTCTTCTTGTGTTTGCCTGCGCGACACGGGGACAGTCAGGGCTCAGCCGCCAAATGTATAACATGCTCAAAAACATATATTTATCATTATGTCCAATTCACAAATTAATTTTTTGGTAAAATATCTCCTTTGCAAAATGTTCCTTTCTCGTAATGTTTATTTCACAAAGTGTCCCTTTCGCAAAAGTTTAGGCCAATCAGCTTGACAAGTATTGTGGGTAAGGTGCTGGAGAGACTAATATGCAACCAACTGAAGAATTTCCACAACAGAGAAAATGTTATATCTGTCCAGCAGCATGGCTTTGTCGAGAAGAGATCCAATGGCGACGCCTATTGTTTAGTTTCTTATAATTATACTTTGCATCAAGATATTGTATCCATCCTTTTTATTCCTATCTAATCTGCTATGTGATCCACTATACCTTTCTCACGGGTCAGCGGCGAAGATTCCAGTCGTTCTCGAACAGCCGCACGCGCAGGACAATATTTCCTGCTAATTTGGTGTCATTATTCGGTTTACGGGATTTTTTATACTTTGGTGTTTGGTGAAGTGAGCAAACTGTGTCCCGTGACGTCACAGCATTCTGGACGTGCGTAGGGTGGCCGCCCGAGAAGATTCAGGACTCTGGAGCGACATTTTCGTACACGTGAGTCCCTTCCTTTGTCTGCCATCCTTTATTACATGTCTGATGCAAAGTCTAGGAATACTTTTATTAATTAATTTGAGGAAACTCAGCCTAACCAGAACCAGCGCGGTCATCCACAATAACGAACTTACTGTCATGTGTGCACCCGTGGACTATGGACGTGGACCGTGGCAACCCGGTTGACGTTATTTACCTCGATTTTGAGCGCGCCTTCGACAAAGGCCCGCATCAGCGCCTGCTTATAAAATTGGAGCATTTTGGCATTCGAGGTCGGCTTTAGACTGGGTAAAGAGTTACCTGTTGGGAAGAACGTTCCAGCTCAGGATCGGTTCCTCCTTGTCCCAGAAGAGGGACGTCCTGAGTGGAGTTCCCCAAAGATCTGTTTTAGCCCCCACTATTTTTGGAATTTTCATCAGGGACCTCATTGCGCTGATAGACTCACAATCTGCATTTTTTGCTGACGATGGGAAATTCTTTGGCAATCATTCATAGTGTCTGGACAACTACAGAGCGATCTAAACAAGCTCCAGGAATGGACGAAGCAGTGGCTAGTCAAGCTGAACATATCGAAATGTGCTGTGTTGCATCTAGGTAGTAGAAATCCTGGCGTGGTATACACCATTGATGACACTGATATAAACACTGTGGAATCCCAAAAGGACCTTAGAGTTGTGGTTACCAAAAATCTAAAATGGGGAGAACACATTAATGGCATTGTCAAAAAGGCTAATTCATTTATGTATGTTATAAGGAGATCCTTTCAATATATTACATCCGAGGTTCTTGTCAAAATCTACAAAACATACATTAGGCCTCTTCTGGAACATGGATTTCAAATATGGAACCCATTTATTTATTTATTCAATTTATAAAGGACATCGACCTACTTGAGAGCGTGCAAAGAAAGGCAACAAAGATTCCATATAACCTGCGCAAAAAAATCCTATGAAGAAAGGCTTAAAATCTTAGGTATTCAAAACCTGGCAGAACGTCGACTCAGAGGTGATCTAATTGAGACATATACAATTCTCACGTACAAATATAACCTCCCAGATCTCCAACGTTTCTTTGAGACTAAAGACATACGTCCATTGCGAGGACACCATATGAAAATCTACCGCACTATCGCCAATACTAAAATCGCTCATCACTTCTTAAGTAACAGAGTTGTCCACGCACGGAACAAACTGTCTGATGATGTAGTATCTGCACCATCAGTGAACTCTTTTAAACATCGCCTCGACATGTGGTTAAAATCAAACATTATATAAATAAGCAATATGTGTAGTGAATCATATGAACATTAGACAACATAGACTGAACTTACCAACACTGTGATATAGACACACCAGCATTGTGCTGCCTGTCTATCAAATGAATAATAATAATAATGCACAAAAACGTCGTAAACCATAAGAAAACACATTGTAATGTTTGGGACGTTTTTGTGCATTTGGGGATGTTTTGTGTGTTTTGGGAAGTTAAAAAATATTATTTTACGAGTACTTGTGTGGAAAGTAAGCAATATCTCTATAGTTGTCTTTATATCATATAGATGACGGGTACTGGTACATTTTGCTGTTTGGTTGAACCAATAGCCGTCAACGAATTTAAAATGTTATTATTTAATTAATTAAAACAAATAGGCATCAAATCAAATTACAGAATGATATTAATATTAATAAAGTTTCATTTTAAAAATCAACACTTACAAATAAGTAAATACATGAGCCAGCGTTGAAAAAAAACCGTAGTCAGTAAAAACAGCAGTTTAGTAATCGAACTTCGTAACTTTTTTAAAAAAACGTGAACACAAACTATAAAGTGATATTATATTGTGTTATTTGATGTTTTACTGTATTTTTGCCAGTTAATTAGCAGCAAAACAGTATTTATTTTCATAATATTGCAGAGAAAACGAAATAAACTACCATTTTCGTGAGATATTGGTAATTTAAGGGCAGTTGACGGGCATTGGTACATTGACGGGTATACGTACACTTACCTTACCTACGATTTAGGATGCAAGTCGCTCCTAAAACATCTGACATTCTTCTAAACTTTCAGCATATGGAACTATAAACTTACGATATTGCGAACAAACATTCCCTAATTATTTCAACAATGCCTTACATAACGTAGAGACAATAAAATTAATCACAGAAAATAGAAAACCGTGTTTAGAATATTGTGCACACGATGGCCACGAGGGAGAAGTATGTGGAATTAGAAAACACGGTCCCGGGTTTAAAATCAGACGTTTTCCGAACAATTGCACACTTCTAAATTATAACTGTAATAATAACTCGCATTTTAATGCAACATATCTCTTTATTTGCAAGGATATTGATCGAACAGAAGATATAAGATATATAAATGCTAAAATAGCAAATGAAATAGACGAAAAAGCCACTGAAAATGAAATCACTAATAATGAAGAGATGAAAATGCAAAAATGGTAAATCAGATAAATGACATCGACCAAAACATAAAAGAAGAGACAAATAAATTAGTGGACACGTTTAAAGAACGCGAGTTCATGGAAACATCACACCATAATGATTTTATACCTCCCGATGCGAAGATACAGAGGAACATGGTGATCCTAGATGGATCCATGTTGAACTTCAATGGTGATATAAATGATACAATGGAAAACTTCTTCGCAGCAACACACGTTTTCGATCTACCAATGCAAGATTTACAGAAAGGTACCATAACTACTACTACCTTAGTTTTTATATTCTTTACTAAGACTATAGTCGCCAACAAAATGGTTCGTAAAATAACGACATTATCGATAGGTATAACTAAATTCGAAACATAATATCTTGGTCAACCTAACATGGTTAAAAACAATAATAAAACACCTAAGGTATGCGTAATCCACAAATCATGATCATGTTATGAAGATCATGGCACGAGCTCCCTCTCCCTCGATGTGAGGGAAGTGTGTGGCTGCATAGATACGGATATGTATGTACCTAAATACTATTAGGCTATGATGATAATGACACGTACAAACTTCTAAACTCTTATCGCCTACCTAGAGTTTTAACAAAACACAAAAGAATTTCGTTTTGTAAGAGTATTTGTTTACGAGAAACCTTTTTTACTAATTTGCTCAATGATACTTCGAATAATGTTTCCCTCTTATACGTTGTTTGTTAGGAAATGTTTCCAATCTCCATCAATCGGCAATCACGTAGGTACCTACTTAGGGTATTTTATTACTACTTCACTGATTATCGAATCGATATAATACAACCTATTATACAACGAAAGGAAAAGAATCTTAACGAAATATGCCAATTATTTGTAAGCTTTTCATGGAAATAGTGTCTTCCTGAAATTACTTATTTTAAAAATCGGGTCAGTGTTTTTTTTTACATGAAATCGTATTTTATAACCATTTCAATAAGTGACCTACTCCTGTAGGTATACTTTTCTCTGGATAGGAAGAAAATTTCGTCAAGACCAGAATTCGACCCTTTCCTTTCGTGGTACTCTCTTTTCCAACATAACTGGATCTGATTGTCAAAATCATATGCGTTTTAGGGACGATAGCGACATTTTTAGTATTTACATTTTCACTTCCTATATCTAAAAGTAAAAAAAATCATAAGTAAGTAGGTACGTTGATATTATGATTGAGTAATCGCCCAGTCCAGTCATCAACTTTTCAAACTAAGTACAATTTCCTATTTTAGTATGAAAATCGCATTCACGAATTCTAGCCCCGAGTTTATATAGTTTCGTAATGTAGAGTTCCTATAAAATTTAATTCTATTCCACGCGCCTCGTGGTTCCTTAGATACATCCATTAATTAACGTGATGGTGCTACAGAAATAGAATTCTAGAGTTCTCACTGTAAGTTTCATAAAGCAAAGCAAATAAAACTCAAAGTCTCCTTATACGACCGAACTTGGACCTAGCGCGGGCAGGGCCGGACTGGAGGGCAGATGGAGAAAATGCCTGATTTGCCCGATGGGCCGGACGCCTGGCAGCTGATTCGTTCGACCAATATTCTACTTTTTTTAAAAGGCTCTTCGATCCCAGTCACTTCGTTTCGACAAATGCATTATAAATTGGTGTTGGACACAAATTAAGCTAGATTCGCATTTTTAGGTTTGTCTATTTTTTGTGTGTTGTGGTACAAATCTGAACAATGTCTTCACTATGGCTAGATTCACATTTCTCTCGTGTGTGTGACACCACTAAAGAATCCGGCTTTAGTCGTAAAAATTACATTTATTAATAGGCAAGAGATTTTGTGGTAGAAAAACCGATCGTCCCTCAAATAGGTCGGTTTCAGGTCCCAGTCCGACCCTGTGAGCACGGGCATGTAATATACCGCAAGTATTTAATTACCTCCAGACCAAAGCCTTCAGGACGTCGTTAAACAAAGCTCTACGTCCACAGACAGAATATTTGATACACCCGTAAATAAAACCAGAAAGTCTACAATGTATTTTACTGCGATCTCGTTGCTCCAAGTGAATTTTATTTTTGTTTTACGGGAAGGGACGTTACATGAAGACAACCCCATGGTAAGCGGTCAACGTTGCCTCGAGATACCTAAGCACCTGTGGCGTATTATTTATAGTGCACTTTAATGGATGAAGCAAAACAAATGTTCACCGATGGGAATCCAACTCAACCACTTCGACATATAAGATACATGCTTAGGTACTTAACTGATTAGTTTTAGAGAACCTATCTGAGATGATTGGAAACCAAGCAAAACTCGACGCATTCAAGTTCATTATCATGCTAACTTATCATCATGCTAATTTATCATCATGCTGATTTTTCGTAACGCTTAACGGCCGCATATAAGTCCAAATGTATCAGGTAACAGGTTTGGTTCTATCTCGTCATCATCACAATGTGAAGTATTTCAACACTTGCCGACATGCTGTATGTGTCAGACGGCGCGCTGAACGATTCCTCGCGCCGCCTGCTGCTGAAGCTCGCCGGCCCCGTGAAGGTGTTCCAGCCGTGGATCGTGAAGCCAGACAACGTCAGGTCCTGTTAAAGTATACGCCGACGACCTTCTTGTCAAAGTCAAATTTCTTTATTGCAAGTAAGCACGTTGTGTACATTTTTGCACGTCAACTTATTTTTTGGATTTACATTTACACCACTTTGCAAGGAAAAGGTGCCAACGCTAAGGAGAAAAAGTGGCAAAAAACTCTCAGCAGCATATCTTTTAAAATAATAGTAACACAATTACTTAATGATTAGGTATTACACAACTATTAGTATTGTTAGTAATCTACACTTTATCCCTCATGCGGAACCGGCGACACACACCATGCATGTTCATCGTTTAATTAGTCATCTATTTGTTCTATGACAGGACTTGAGCGCTAATAAAAAATCGTTGATGCTCACCCCCTTAGCGATCACTATAAACTTTTGAGAACGGTAATAGTGGAGTGGATGAAGATGATATTATTTACCATTACATTACTATAGCGCTAACGCAACGTTCGATACAAGGTTCGTAATTGGTGCGATTTAGTTCAGCTACTAGCCGCCAGGGGTACAGTCGAAGACAGAGATAAGTATACAGGGGATCTCATTAAGGTTGAGATTTTCTCAAAAACTACTGGACCGATTTTAATAATTATTTTACAGTTAGGTACACTGCTTTAACTTTTATCTAACAGTGAAAGAATTGTTGCCGTAGGTCAAGTCCTTTTTGAGAAAATCTCATCCTTAAATACTCTCCTGTACACCTTTCTCTGCATTAGACCGTACACAGTCCCTTACCACAGCAACGCACGCGTTATTCCTGTGTCTCAGCACTGTCCCGACACGTACGCGCCTGCGGCATCCTGGCGCGCGAACCCTCGCTCATGTTCAAGAACCACTGCTTCATGGACATGGCGCAGCAGTGCAAGATGCGCTGGGAGAACAAGAGCACCACCGCCATCTCATCGTGTGAGTCTCCGCTCAGGCGTCGTCTTGTGGCATAGTGACCAAACATATTGTCAGAGTTATGCATGGTCTGACGACTGCTGGCGAGCGACATCAACCGGGATCAAGTGCTTACCGTGGCACTGAAGAGCTCATAAAAAAAACTCCTTCACTAAATACAGTGTTCGTTTCAATAAAATATGCTTTGTTAGTGAAGATGGTTTGGTCACTAAACCACACGAGAAAAGATATACCACCGAGGAGCGGTGCACAATTGACCAATCGCAATGCTCGGAATATCTGTCAGCGTCGTATCACAACTCCGGGCACACTAATGATTAGTCAATTCATGTATCTCATCTCTAATCTATCTCTCCACTCCGATTCAGTGGTAACGCAGCTAAGATTAAACTCTCCCATCGTACATAAATACATGAAACACATACTACGGTCCACAGAGAAAGGTGTACAGGAGAGCTTTTAAGGTTGAGATTTTCTCAAAAAGTACTTGACTGAATTTGGAAATTTCTTTACAAGTGCATATATACTCTAAACTATCTACTAGTAAAATATTTTTTTACAATCGGCGAAGTAGTTCTTGAGAAAATCTCAGCCTTATTGAGGCCCCCTGGATACTTATCTCTGTCTTCGTGTGTACCTAAGTATACAGCGCGGCACTTTACGATTGAGATTTTCTCAATAATGATACTACTTGACCAATCCTTAGGCTGCCTTCACAGTCAGTAGCGGATTATCCTAAAGGCAAACTAGGCACGTGCCTAGGGGCGCGAGGTCACAAAGGGGCGCGCACGGAAGGCGTTTAGTTGACAAAAAAACCAGAATAAACCTATTTAGTACTTACATAATATAAAAAAGTCATAATAAAAAGCTAGATTCGGACTCTGGTATTCCCTGCGTTTCCACGCCAGGCATTGCCACGAATTCGCTAATATTATGTCGTCTGTTGTGTTTTTTGTGATTCTAAATCCACTTTTAGAGCTTCCTAAGTGCGGTCCGTCTACTTCATTACACCTATATTTTATTGTTATTGAGCAAATATTAAATGAAATTCGTGGAAGGTTTTCTATTGCGTTTTTTCAGTTCCGCCATGACACGAGAAGAGAGTTTATAATAGTGTTGCCAGTAATATAATCTTATATTCTACTTAATATAATATTAGGCTGTATGTCTGATATTACAACATGCCGCTCCTTAAATAAAAAAGAAAATATTTTTACTCTATGGTTACAAGATTGATTTACTATTGATTGATTGATAAATGTAAACAAATAATAAAACCTCAAAACCTCAATACTTTCTGAAATAAAAATATCAATAAATGGATTAAAATTAGAATTGTTGGAAAAAACATATACCCTGTCCCAGGAACAAGAAAACCTGAAACAAAAGATTGGTGAAATAAGTAGCGATTTGAAAACGCTGAAAGAGGAAAACACTTTGTTAAAAACGGAACTACAAACTATACATAACCACACACAGAAGCAAAACGATGTGCAAAACAATGTAAAAGAAAGAAATTACAACGATGAAAACTGTAAGAAATTGGTACTTTACGGGTTAAACGAAATCAACTGGGAAACTGAAAATGATCTGCACGATAGGGTACTATCTATATTCCAAGACATATTTGACGTAAATTTAAGCGGATATATTGAGGATCTAACGAGGATAGGAAAAATAGGATATAGAAGGCCATTAGCCATTGAATTGCTAAGTAAAAAAATGACCAAATACCTTCTGCAAAACAGGAGGCTTTTCAGAAATACAGGCCTGGCCATCGACGAATATCTCGATGACAATGGTTTGCAAACACGAAAAAATCTAAGAGATGCTCTACTCGAGGCAAGACGAAATGGAAATAATGCATTCATCAGAAATAATTCCTTAATAATCACCGGCCAAAAATATCGAGACCAATTTGTCCACCGGAGAGAGTCCCCTGAAAATAAAATATATGTAGTGGGAACCAATAAAAAAGTTAACGATGACAGTATATGCAGTAGCAAGACCCTTTCTCCAAAAACCGAAGCCTACAACACATCACAAAATATTAAGTATAGTGAATCCACTGGCAGAAATAATTTTCGAAACTTTCACAACATCCAAAAGTTTGAAAGTTTCCGAAACTTTCAAAACTCCCGAAAGTTTCGAAAGTAATGTAAAAATCCTATACCAAAACGTGAGAAGCTTTAAAAATAAACAACACCTAATTGAATCGATAACGGACGATGATAAAAACGTGGAAGTCATCTGTTGCACTGAAACGTGGATTACCAAAGAAAAAATCGACCTTTTGCAACTGGAAGGATTCGTCGCAGCAACATCCTTTTGCAGACAAAATTATGAAGGTGGTGGTGTCTGTATTCTTTTAAAGGAGGACATCGAGTTTACGGAATGCAGGGATATTCTAGACATTTCAACGGAATTCGTATTCGAAACTTGTGCAATAACTATACCGAAACTCAATCTTGTTGTAGTTGTTTTATATTGGCCGGAGAGAAATAGAAATCTAAACTTATTTTGTAACTCGCTTGAAAACTTGCTAATGCTACTGAATACCAAAAATAATCGACGTAATATTATAATTGGAGGCGATTTTAACATAGACATCCTAAAAAACGATAAATTGGCGAGAACTTTAATAGATTTAATGAAAAGTTACAATTTTAATCAATATATAAACGAACCGACGAGAATAACACATAAGAGTGCTACATGTATAGACCTATTGTTTACAAATTTCCAAAAAAGATATATAAATGTCCGTGTCGTTGAGCTTGGTCTGTCGGATCATAAATGTATCGAAGTAACTCTACCGAATATGAAGGTTAGTGAAGCTAAAAATTGGATAGTGGAAAAACGATCTTATAACGAAAAAAATAAACAGCTGTTTAAAACAGAAATAGGAAATATTGACTGGAGCAAAGTTATTACAGATAACAAAAATGTAAACGATAATTATGTATCTTTCCATGAACAATTACAAGAAGCTTTAAATAAATGTATTCCTAAAACAAAAATAAAACAGAAAAAACACGCCAAAAAAACATGGTTAACTACAGGTCTAAAAATTTCGTGCAGACATAAACGATTATTAAAATTATTAAGTACCCAAATTGACAGCCCAATCCTAAATGATTATTACAAAAAATACCAAAAATTACTGAAACAAACCGTTTATAAATCAAAAAAAATACAATACATACATAAGATAAAAAATTCCGATAACGTCACAAAAACAATGTGGCGTATAGTTAAGGAACGGACAAATAAACTATCAAAGAAAACAAATAAAAATATAAAACTTAACATTGACAACAAAATCGTGGAGAGTCCCTGCACCGTGGCTAACTCATTCAACAACTTCTTTGTAACTGTGGGAAGTAAGCATCTTGACACCCCCGATGACAATGATGCTGGCGCGCCTCGCCCCTATCCCACTGGCCGCCCCGTGCTCGCTCCAGTGAGCAACTCGATCTATGTGCAACCAGTTGACCTGAGTGAGGTGAACAATATTATCCGCAACCTAAAAAACAAAACAAGTTACGGTTTCGATGAATTGCCACCAAGCCTCATCAAGGTATGTGCAAATGAACTGGCCTACCCACTTACTCTCCTTATAAATCAATCTTTTTCGGAAGGTATTGTACCTGATCTTCTAAAAATATCTATTATAAAACCTTTATATAAAACTGGCGATCACACAGATACCGCAAACTATCGCCCTATAGCACTGTTGCCGACGTTTGCAAAAGTATTTGAAACAGCCATGACAAATCGCCTCTACTCCTTTTGTGAGAAATACAGTATACTACATGACAGTCAAAATGGATTCCGGAAAAATCGCTCAACGACGCTGGCGGTTTATAAATACATTCAGGAAATACTTAACATTATAAATAGTAAAAATTATGCTGTGGGCATACTTCTGGATATGAGCAAGGCGTACGATAGAGTATCATATAAGATTTTACTACAAAAACTCTATGGAATAGGCGTGAGAGGCACGACATACGACTGGTTTGTTTCCTACCTCAAAAATCGTGTCCAGTACGTTCAAATTGAGCATTTTGATCATCAAACTGGAATCATATCAAACGTCAGGTCACAAAACGCACATGTAACAGGGTCAATTCCTCAAGGAAGTGTGATTGGGTGCCTCTTATTCCTGGTTTATATAAATGATCTGCCCAAAGTACTTGACACAACGAGCATACTATTTGCGGACGACCTGTCTGTTGTGCTCTCATGTCCGGATCCAACTGATCTAAATGATCGACTGAGAAGTATTTTTGTGAATATAAACAGTTGGTTACAAGATCACAACCTAATAGCGAACTTATCCAAAACGAAACTAATGCAATTTAGACCTCATCAGAAAAAACCAATACAAATTGACTTCTCACTAAATAGCAAAAGAATTGAATGCGTAGATACTTTTAAGCTGTTAGGGATCAAAATTGATACAACTGTAAACTGGAAAAGTCATATAGAATCAATCTCGAGCAAATTGTCCAGCTTCACGTACGCACTGCTACATTTGAAAAAATGCACAGACACAAAAACGGCCATGACAGCCTACTATGCATATGCACATGCCTGGCTGAGTTACGGACTCATATTGTGGGGCCATAGTACGGATGCAAACAACTTATTCATATTGCAAAAAAAGTGCATTAGAATTTTGACAAACATAGACATTATGGAAAGCTGTAGAACTCATTTTGTTACATTAAAAATTTTAACGCTCGCATCTTTATACATTTTCGAAATTTGCAAATTCGTGAGGAAAAATTCGGAATTATTCCCACAACATCTATTTTTGCCAAACATTAATAACACAAGACCCAAAAACCTACGGCCTAAACATAGATTAGACCTTCCAAAATGTAACCTAAAAAAATACAAATCGAGTCCATATATTATGGCAATTAGAATATATGACCATATTCCAAAACAAATAAAAATGGAAGACAAATTAAATGTATTTTTAGCAAAATTAAAACAATACTTGATACAAAAAAGTTTTTATGATATGACAGAGTTCTTTGAAAATCCTTAAAATGTATTAAAAATTATTTACACAATACTTAATTGATTTGCAAAGATTTTCCATTATTTACAATATATTATTATTTAACTATCTACATTTATCCTGTACAAATCTTAAATTTTAACCATTTACAATTTTATTAAGTACAATTAATTTATACAAATTTTAAATTTAATGAAGTTATTTACAGTTTTAATATTATACTTTACAATTATATTTTGTGATAGAAATAGGTACTAGGATTTGCATGCTAACTTTAGAATAGTTTTTGTTTAGTATATAAGTTTAAATTATGTTGCATTGCCCTGACAGGGTTCATGTTGAGTACTGGATTTTTATGTAACACCTAGAATTAACCACATGATCGCAATAAAACATTTTGACTTTGACTTTGACTTTGATAATGAAATTTGGAACAATGAGTTTTACCTGAAAAACTTATTAAATGGATTATATAATGCAAGAATTATTTTATACAATGCAATAAAACAATATTGAAGTGAATAGCAATGAAGTTAATGTGCAATTGTGACTTAAATGTGAAAGATTGTTACAGTACTATGTTTACAATGTTTTTGTGAATTCTATGTGAAAATTAAAGTTATTAAACATAAATGTTGTTGTTAATTTACTTTACTTAAGTTATTTACTTACAATTCTTATTGAGTTAAACGCAATGAAAAGTTTACTTACATACTAATTACTTTGTACTAAAGAATTTAGGAGTATTTACAATTCTCCCTGACCTAGTTACTAATTGTTTATCAGAATCTTTCTTAGACTTAGTATTAGACTTAGAAGTTAAAGAATCTTGATAAGAATCAGTTTCTGACATGTTACTTGGTACATAGGTTTCATCGGACAGAGCGGTTTGACAAAGTGTATCTTCTGATACTGACATTTCTTCTGGATTAGACAATTCTGATTGAATAGATTCAAAACTAGAATGTAATGACTCATAGTTAGACTGCATATCTTCTTCTGTAATTGACTGTAATGACTGACGTTGAGACTGACTTATACGACTTGGACCTGGACTTGATTCAAATATATTTGTAGACGACTGACTGATTTGACTTGAACCTTGACATGGCTCTGACATTATAGATTCTGACTCTATAATCTGACTTTGACTTGAATCGTTGACTGAATCTGAGACATTTGATAATTGACTGTATGACCGTTCTGATTGTGACTGTGAAGACATTAATTCTCTTGACTTTTGTTTTGAGTTATTGTACCAATAGTAAGAATAGTTATCGACATTAGTAAATGAATTAGTTTCTGTAGACTTGTATGAATTTGACATGTTATTTTGTGACTGTGATTCTGAATTCTTATGTTTATTTACTCTGTGATTAGGTAAATTAATATGTTGTATATTCCTTCTGTATACACTTCCTGACTCATCTCGCACTATGTAGGAACGAGGAAAATTAGTTTTAGAGACAACAAATCCTTTACACCACATTCTATCATTAGGATTCTTTTTGAAATAAATGAAATCATTTTCTTTTAATTCTGGTGACACCCTAGCATGTTGGTTATAGTATAACTTTGTTCTGTGTAAATTACTTTGTTTATTTTGTGTATGTAATGAAAATTTGACAATTTTAGGTTTTAAATTAGAAACTTTGTTAGGTAATTTAGTTCTTAATTGACGTGACATTAGTAGTTGTGAAGGAGAACTGAGATTCCCTCTTGGAGTATTACGATATTGTAATAATCCAATATAAGGATCTGTTCCTGAGTTTTCACACTTTCTAAATATGTTTTTGACTATTTTGACAGACACCTCAGCAAGACCATTTGCTCTAGGCAAATAAGGACTGGAGGTTATGTGTTCTATGTCCCATTCAGTTAAGAATTCTTTGAAATATTGTGAATTAAATGGGGGACCGTTGTCACTGAGCAATTGCATTGGAATACCATGCCTTGCAAAAATAGACTTTAATTGTGTAATAACATACTGACTTGAACTGTTATTATTCAATAATGCAATTTCTATGTAGTTAGAATAAAAATCTACACATAATAGATATTTCTTGTTTTTGTAGTCAAACAAATCTACTGCTATTTTTTGAAAAGGAAATAAAGGTTGTTCGTGTGAGAGTAATGGATCTTTTGTTTTATTTTGCATAAAAATTAAGCAAGTTTCACACTGTTTTACTTTTTGTTCTATATCATGGTTAATGTTAGGCCAATATACTGTGCCACGGGCTTGACTTTTAGTTTTTTCGATGCCCTGATGACCTTCATGCAAAATTGATAGAATTTCTGATCTCATTGATAATGGAATTATGACACTTTGATTTTTGTATAGTAAATGATCAATGACATGAATTTCATCTCTAATATTCCAGTAAGGCAAAACAATAGGATCCACTAATTGTTTACAATTAGGCCATCCATTATGAAAATAGTATTTTAACTTTTGAAGTACTTGATCTTGATTTGTGTGTTGTAGAATTTTATCCAGTTTTTCTTTACTCAAAGCTAAGTTAGAGGTTAATAAATTGACATGAATTTCGACACTGTTTTGTAAATAATCTAGATTTTTGTCTCCTGAGTCATTGACTGGTGCTCGGGACAAAGTATCAGATACATACATTTGTGAACCTTTTGTGTATGTGACTACTAAATGATAGGCTTGTAATGTAATCATCATTCTTTGTAAACGAGTAGGAACATCAGATAATGCTTTTTTGAATAGTGTGACAAGAGGTTGATGATTAGTTTCCACCTGTACAATCTTTCCATACACATATTGATGAAACTTTTTGCAACCAAATACTATAGCATATAGTTCTTTCTCAATTTGTGCATAGTGTTCCTGACATGTAGTTAATGATTTTGATGCATAGGCAATTGGGTTTTTATCATGAAATATTACAGCACCTACAGCACTCTTCGACGAATCGACAGACATTCTTAGAGGTTTTTTCATATCGAAATGAGTTAATACTGGTGCTTGACAAATAAGTGATTTTAATCTATTAAATCTTTGTTCATGTTCATCTGACCACTGCCATAAATTTTGTTTTTTGAGTAAATCTCTGAGAATATCGGTTTCTGAGGCTAAATTTGGTATGTATGAACCTAAATATGTTATCATTCCTAAGAATCTTTGCAAATCTTTGACATTATTAGGACTTGGCATCTTAAGAATTGCTTCTACTTTAGACTTGTCTGGGGAAATACCATCTTTATTGAAAATATGACCAACATAACATACTTCTGAAAGACCAAATTGACATTTAGATTTATTGAATTTTATGTTTACTTCTGCTGCACGTTTAAATACAGCTTTCAGACGTCTGTTATGTTCCTCAATTGTATCTGCATGTACTAACAAATCGTCAATAAATACTGCTACACCAGGAAGATCTCCAAATGCTTCTACCATTGTTCTATGAAAAATTTCAGAGCTAGAATTGATACCGTATGGTAAACGTAGGAATTTGTATCTACCATATGGAGTATTAAAGGTACAGAGGTCACTGCTCTCTGGATCTAACTTTATTGCCCAAAATCCTGAATTTGCATCTAATTTTGAAAAAATTGTTGAATTTGCGACTTTAGAACGTAAATCATCAAATGTAGGAAATGGATAATGAGGTCTTTTAATAGCTTCATTTAAATTTCTTGGATCGAGACATACTCTTAATCTACCATTAGGTTTTTCGACTAAAACAATAGCATTGACCCATTTTGTCGGCTTAGTTACTTTTTCTATGACTTGTTGTTCAACCATTTGGTCTAATTCTTGTTTGAGACGAGATAGTAATGAGTAAGGTACTCTACGAGTAGGACATATCTTTGATTGTATACTAGTATCAATATCCAAATGTGCTTCATTAGGTAGACAACCTAAACCTTCAAATGTGAATGAATATTTATCAATAATACTTTGTACTGACCTGGGTAATACTTGTTGTTGATTTTGTGTTGACATTTGTTTATTACTTGATTGTGAAATACTCTTTGTCGAACTCTGTGTCCTATGAGACTGTGACTGTTGTTTATTACATAAATCATTGTCCTGAAAATTCTTAGTTATGCTGAAAACACGTTTAACAATACCTAAATCATCACACGTTTTGCTACCAAGTACAGTCTGACATAATATATCTGCAACAGCAAAATATAAATCTGTAATTATACCATTTGAAAATGTGCACTTTAGTTTACATCCTCCAATTATTGGAATTTGGTTTCCTGAAAATGAATACAACTTATTATTCGAATCTGAAATGTTTACACTGTTTGATAATTTTTGTAATGTTTGTTTAGAAATTACATTTATTTCAGCTCCTGTGTCAATTTGACATTCTAACATTTTACCATTTACATCAATATTTATTTTCCATGTTTTATCAGATTGACACAAGTTCACAGTATTGATAAATCTCACCTTTTTGTTATTTTTATTGCTGAAACAAAATCTCGAATAATGGTTAGGACGATTGCATACACTGCAAGTTACACCTTTTGCTGGACACCTGAATCGATGAATTTGTCCACATCTGTGACAATTCGAATTTGAGTTTTGACCATTGTTGTTGTCATTTCTCGATAGACTTCTTGCTCTTCCGTTGAATTTTGATTTCTTTGAATGACTGCGCTTCCTTCCTTTGAAGTTTGGGGTATGACTTCTTCCACGATGTTGCATTTTACCTTTGTAAATAGCATTTATTTGCTCCTTTGACTGTGAATCATTACTTGACTGGACTAGTTGATTGGACCGTTCTTGAGACAATTCCATACTTTTGGCAATTTTAATAGCTTTTTCTATAGACAGATTATCTTCTTGGAGTAATCTCTCCTTGACTCTTTGATTGTTTATTCCTATGACAAACATATCTTTGATCAAAGATTCCTTTAGACTTGACAGATCACAAGAGTTGCTTAAATTTGTCAAAATTGTTATATATTCGTCGATAGTTTCATTTGACTTTTGTAGTCTTGTGAAGAAATTGTATCTTTCCACCGTAAGATTCTTACACGGGTTGAATTTGTCATCGAATTTTTTTATAAGCTGTTTTAAGGTTATATCGATTCTTTTGACATCGAATGAGTTAAAAATTTCGAGGCATTCGTCACCAACAATGTTCAGAAATATTGCCACTTGTCGAGCATTGCTTTGCTTGTCTAATTCATTGGCTTCAATATATATCTCAAATTTTTGCTTCCATATTCGCCATTTTTCCGCCACGTTGCCGTCGATAGTCATGGGACGAATCGTGTTCGAAACCATCACTACACCTGAATTGGAATTACCTGTGCCTGCGACGTCCATATTTTGATTATTCCTTTACTTCTGACACCATATTTTATTGTTATTGAGCAAATATTAAATGAAATTCGTGGAAGGTTTTCTATTGCGTTTTTTCAGTTCCGCCATGACACGAGAAGAGAGTTTATAATAGTGTTGCCAGTAATATAATCTTATATTCTACTTAATATAATATTAGGCTGTATGTCTGATATTACAACAACCTACATCGCCAGATTCCATAACAGAAGTTGGTAAGACATAAAACCGAGGGGCGCCGATGAGGGGGTAGCCTAGGGCGCTGTAGACATTTAATCCGCCTCTGCTTCACAGCAAGACAACACCGCGATTTATCGTCACAATTTCAAACCGATAAGAGGCTTAGGTAGGAGTCAAGTAGTTTTTAAGAAAATCTCAACGTTGTTGAGGCAGTGACGCGAAGAAATCTAAGCCCACACAGCTACCATAAGTTTCTGCAGTAAATTCACTCGCTAGGATTATAATAATAATAATAAATAATGTTAGCTACAAGGTTGTGTTGTACGCTAACAGCAGATCAAGTGTAACACTTTGGACTTTGGACCGTTCTTATTACATGCGTCATAAGAGTTGAATTCGTACTGCAAGTGTTACCATTGATCTGCTGTTCTCCGTACCAATAGCGGTCAATAGCGGAACTAAAGCGCTGGTCCGGGAGTGCCTGGTTATTGGACTCATAACTCATTGCTAATCATTGTCATATATATATGTAATCTTTAGTTATTAGTTATAAGATTGACGAATGTACTGAGGGAGTGTATGGTGTTATGTGAGAAAGATGGGTGAATTGTGTGTCTTAATTGTAATAATGATAAGAAATTATGAATATTGTAATGTAATGAATGTTTAATGTATAATAATTATTGACATAATATATCTAATAATAATCATTTAAGATAAGTTGACTAAGTAATAAGTATATTAATAATTAAATTAGACTATAGTGATGTATAATATAATATGAATTGCACAGCGCATTGGTCAAGTGACTGTAATGCTGTGACAATATTGTTTAAATAAATAAATAAATAAATAAGTGATCTCTAGCTATGCTCCATGTGACCTTATGTAACATTCGCTTGTAAGTTATGGGACTATAGGTCTAATAGTATCTAAGTTTTATTTATCATTGTCTGTACATGACTGTGTTTCCCTGAATAAAATAAAATAAAAATAAACCCGTCGAATGAAGAACCATAAGGTACGATATTACGCAACCGCTAGCGAGCAAATTTACTCTATCAACTCACAGTAATGTTATTACAAATATATATAGCTCGACTACCACTCACTCACTGACTGACTGACTGACTGACTGACTCACTGATTGACGTGCCCGTTTAGTCTGAAGGAGTTCCCGGAGGTGAAAGTCATGTAGGGGGGAGTTGTATAGTTTAGTGATTGGACCAGAGGAAAACTATAGGGAAGTGAAAAAAACAAAATGGCGGCGGGTCACGTGATGCCATCTCCGCCATTTTCCAACCGATTTCGTTCAAATTTGGAACACGCGTCACATGGTCGACCTACTTTGTGATGAAATTGAAAAACAAAAGAAAAACAAAATGGCGGCGGAAATATAGCCGATTGAAAATTTGGACAATTCAGACCAAACTTTGACGAATTAGCTGGCCTAGCACGAGCGCATGAGGAATATCCAACCAATTCCACTTCGTAGCACATATGATGCAGTATACCAGAAAATTGACAATTTTTGGAAAAACAAAATGGCGGACGAGCATTCAACCATAATATTTTCTCCATATATTTTCCTATACGAAACGAAGGGATTACTGGCGTGCGGTAAATATATATCAGTTACTATAGCGAGGCCGAAGGCCGAGCACCCTCCGGCGAGGCCGAAGGCCGAGCTCCGCGTAGGGCGAAGCCCGAAGCGATAGAACACCGCGAGGCCGTAGGCCGAGCTCCGCGTAGGGCGAAGCCCGAAGCGTCCCCTTACCAAGCAGAAACAACTCCCCACCTTCCAAGTAACTTTTGCGAGGCCGAAGGCCGAGCCGGCCTGCGAGGCCATAGGCCGAGCTCCGCGTAGGGCGAAGCCCGAAGCGTCCCCTTGCCAAGCAGAAACAACTCCCCACCTTCCAAGTAACTTTTGCGAGGCCGAAGGCCGAGCCGGCCTGCGAGGCCATAGGCCGAGCTCCGCGTAGGGCGAAGCCCGAAGCGTCCCCTTGCCAAGCAGAAACAACTCCCCACCTTCCAAGTAATTTTTGCGAGGCCGAAGGCCGAGCCGGCCTGCGAGGCCATAGGCCGAGCTCCGCGTAGGGCGAAGCCCGAAGCGTCCCCTTACCAAGCAGAAAAGCTCCCCACCTTCCAAGTAACTTTTGCGAGGCCAAAGGCCGAGCTCCGCGTAGGGCGAAGCCCGAAGCGTCCCCTTGCCAAGCAGAAAAAACTCCCCACCTCCCAAGTAACTTTTGCGAGGCCGAAGGCCGAGCTCCGCGAAGGGCGAAGCCCGGAGCGTCCCCACGCTACCAAAGGCTGCAAGCCCTTGCCTTTCGAATTATGAACAAAGTTATGGAAATTGTGTACAGCTAGCAACGTTTGGCTTTTGAAAACTTTCTTTAAGTTTCTGGCATACGGGCATTTCGAGCGTTGTTTGCTTTAAAAATCACAAAAATAACCTACTTTAAATGAGCAAACTCTTTTCGAATAAATGTTTTTCACAGAGTTTTGAACTTGCAACTTTCGGGCGGTGCTTGATATAATTAGTGGATGGTTTGCACGAATTATTTGCACAGCGAACAATCCGGATAATGTTTATTTAGTTGCGGCGCCTACAACACGAAAACAAAGCAGTCTCGCGGGCCGCGCGCGGCCCGCGCACCATGCAACACCTAGTTACTACACTATATAGCTCGATTACCACTGACTCACTCACTCACTGATTGACCGTCCCGTTTAGTCTGAAGGAGTCCCCGGAGGTGAAAGTGATGTAGGGGGGAGTTGTATAGTTTAGTGATTGGACCAGAGGAAAACTATAGGGAAGTGAAAAAAACAAGATGGCGGCGGATCACGTGATATCATCTCCGCCATTTTCCAACCGATTTCGTTCAAATTTGGAACGCCTGTCACATGGTCCACCTACTTTGTGATGAAATTGAAAAACAAAAGAAAAACAAAATAGCGGCGGAAATATAGCCGATTGAAAATTTGGACATTTCAGACCAAACTTTGACGAATTAGCTGGCCTAGCACGAGCGCATGAGGAATATCCAACCAATTCCACTTCGTAGCATATATGATGTAGTATACCAGAAAATTGTCATTTTTGGGAAAAACAAAATGGCGGACAAGCAGTAAACCATAATATTTTCTCCATAAATTTTCCTATACGAAACGAAAGGATTACTGGCGTGCGGTAAATATCTATCAGTAACTATAGCGAGGCCGAAGGCCGAGCACCCTCCCGCGAGGCCGAAGGCCGAGCTCCGCGTAGGGCGAAGCCCGAAGCGCTAGAACACCGCGAGGCCGTAGGCCGAGCTCCTCGTAGGGCGAAGCCCGAAGCGTCCCCTTGCCAAGCAGAAACAACTCCCCACCTTCCAAGTAAATTTTGCGAGGCCGAAGGCCGAGCCGGCCTGCGAGGCCATAGGCCGAGCCGGCCTGCGAGGCCATAGGCCGAGCTCCGCGTAGGGCGAAGCCCGAAGCGTCCCCTTGCCAAGCAGAAACAACTCCCCACCTTCCAAGTAATTTTTGCGAGGCCGGAGGCCGAGCCGGCCTGCGAGGCCATAGGCCGAGCTCCGCGTAGGGCGAAGCCCGAAGCGTCCCCTTGCCAAGCAGAAAAAAACTACCTACCTTCCAAGTAACTTTTGCGAGGCCGAAGGCCGAGCCGGGCTGCGAGGCCATAGGCCGAGCTCCGCGTAGGGCGAAGCCCGGAGCGTCCCCACGCTACTACTACGATAATGTTTATTTAGTTGCGGCGCCTACAACACGAAAACAAAGCAGTCTCGCGGGCCGCGCGCGGCCCGCGCACCATGCAACACCTAGTTACAAATATATATAGCTCGACTACCACTGACTGACTGACTGACTGACTGACTCACTGATTGACCGTCCCGTTTAGTCTGAAGGAGTTCCCGGAGGTGAAAGTGATGTAGGGGGGAGTTGTATAGTTTAGTGATTGGACCAGAGGAAAACTATAGGGAAGTGAAAAAAACAAAATGGCGGCGGGTCACGTGATGCCATCTCCCCCATTTTCCAACCGATTTCGTTCAAATTTGGAACACGCGTCACATGGTCGACCTAATTTGTGATGAAATTGCAAAACAAAAGAAAAACAAAATGGCGGCGGAAATATAGCCGATTGAAAATTTGGACATTTCAGACCAAACTTTGACGAATTAGCTGGCCTAGCACGAGCGCATGAGTAATATCCAACCAATTCCACTTCGTAGCATATATGATGTAGTATACCAGAAAATTGTCATTTTTGGGAAAAACAAAATGGCGGACGAGCAGTAAACCATAATATTTTCTCCATAAATTTTCCTATACGAAACGAAAGGATTACTGGCGTGCGGTAAATATCTATCAGTAACTATAGCGAGGCCGAAGGCCGAGCACCCTCCCGCGAGGCCGAAGGCCGAGCTCCGCGTAGGGCGAAGCCCGAAGCGATAGAACACCGCGAGGCCGTAGGCCGAGCTCCGCGTAGGGCGAAGCCCGAAGCGTCCCCTTGCCAAGCAGAAACAACTCCCCACCTTCCAAGTAACTTTTGCGAGGCCGAAGGCCGAGCCGGCCTGCGAGGCCATAGGCCGAGCTCCGCGTAGGGCGAAGCCCGAAGCGTCCCCTTGCCAAGCAGAAAAAAACTACCTACCTTCCAAGTAACTTTTGCGAGGCCGAAGGCCGAGCTCCGCGTAGGGCGAAGCCCGAAGCGATAGAACACCGCGAGGCCGTAGGCCGAGCTCCGCGTAGGGCGAAGCCCGAAGCGTCCCCTTGCCAAGCAGAAACAACTCCCCACCTTCCAAGTAACTTTTGCGAGGCCGAAGGCCGAGCCGGCCTGCGAGGCCATAGGCCGAGCTCCGCGTAGGGCGAAGCCCGAAGCGTCCCCTTGCCAAGCAGAAACAACTCCCCACCTTCCAAGTAATTTTTGCGAGGCCGGAGGCCGAGCCGGCCTGCGAGGCCATAGGCCGAGCTCCGCGTAGGGCGAAGCCCGAAGCGTCCCCTTGCCAAGCAGAAAAAAACTACCTACCTTTCAAGTAACTTTTGCGAGGCCGAAGGCCGAGCCGGGCTGCGAGGCCATAGGCCGAGCTCCGCGTAGGGCGAAGCCCGGAGCGTCCCCACGCTACTACTACGATAATGTTTATTTAGTTGCGGCGCCTACAACACGAAAACAAAGCAGTCTCGCGGGCCGCGCGCGGCCCGCGCACCATGCAACACCTAGTTGTCCTATATCAGTCTTAACAATAGAAAAGTTACAAATGAATTGTTGTGGGTGGAACATTTGCAAAGGAAAACGCAAGCATCAAAGAAAGTTTTTTTGTGTGTTGACGGGAGGGAGAAATCTAAAGATATCCTGCCACTCGTACGGCTGCGAGCGACGCCAACCTTTAGTATTTTTTATACATTTCAAAACGTTTAATAAACAGATGCCAATATTTATGTTGCATAAGGATCATCAGCCCGTATGGGTCTACTGCTGGACGTGGCTTCTTCCAAGGTGTTGATATTTTCTAGCATATGCGCTATGCGAATTCGGCAACCTGGGTACGAGTCACGGTAGCTCTGTTGGAATAGAGCATGCCACGGAATGGCGAGGTCCCTGGGTCAAATCCCGGTTGTGACCAAAAAAACTCCCTTTATTATTTAGGCTCTCCCAAGGTCACTCTCTGATGACATTGCCACATTTCAATGGAGCTTTGCCCCCACCTACAAAACTACGAGACGATTGAAACTGTAGGTACCTATCATTTTGTTGAGGACTTATTACAGGTTTTATATAGCATAATCACAATCACTAGGAGTTGCGAGAGTAGTAGAAAATGATAACAAAAAAAATTAATAAGTCGCTTCGATTTCATACTATTTTCTGAATTCTTAATTAAGCTGTTTTTTCGACTCGCTACTTGTACAAAACTTTATTTTAAACCAATAACTATATAGATATTTTTGGCATGTATTTAACGCGGCGACAAACTTTTCTGATTTAGGGTTTTAAAAATAATTAAAATGGGTACGAAAAATAATAGGTTGGCAGCTACAGTGAAGTAGCATTTTAAGCATTAAGTAGCAGCTTTATATTGAGTTCTAAGCTTTGTTTAAATTGAAATTGGCAGTGATTTTTTGGTGTAGCAACTGAATTTATTGTTAGACGACAACTTGACGGCGGATAAAATGTAGAAAATAGGCTTTTATAAATTATACAATGAGATCGTTTATAAAATTAAATGAGATGAGAAGAAAATATGCACATGGTCATAAAAAACATACTATGTGCGACATTTTATGAGGTCTGAATAAAGCAAATTGTGGCCTGCAAACAAAATATTAATGGTTTATAATATTATTTCTTGACTTAAATATTTTTTTTAATGGCGAAACAGTAAAAGGCATAAAAGAAGAACAATTCAACTCAAAATATTACTAAACACACTACAATTTATTTTCGCAGCGTACAGCGATTTTTCGTAAAGCAAAAGCTTTTTCATCAATGCATAGCTAATAATCTTAATGCACATTATACATGTTAACTATTTTTCTTTTAAATATAGCTTCTATTTTTATATTATTTACAGCAGTTTTTCTAAATAAAACAGAATGAACTTGCTTTTTGAATACAAAAAAAAAAACCTAACATCGAAGTCTCTGGCTTGGAGCTCCAAGCCAGAGCCTTCTGAACCTAAACATCCGTGTCGGATCTGGTTAGAGATGTACTCATGTAAATTTGCTGTGCAAACAAAACTTCTGATATCCTAATACTTAATTATTGGACTCGTTTTAAGTTTTACAGCTGCTTGCATATCACTGCCCGAAAGTGTATTTTTATATGGAAGACAATAGTTGCTAATAATACAATGTTTGATATCCCACTGTAAATATTAGCTGCCAAGTCATTATTTTAATACCTCACCTATTATTTCATTATTCCCGTTTAATATATTTGCTATCTTAAAGTAGCTGCCGTTATTTAGTTTTTATAGATCATACATTTTGTATCTCATTATAATATAATTGTTGCTAAAATATTTAATCGCTACCAAAGTTATTTTTTTGTAACCAAGTAGTTAGTCGCCTAATAAGTTCTTAGTCGCCTCAAAAATAATTAGCCGATATTTTTTACATTTATTCGTTATCTTGTTTATCATGCGGTTGCTGGTGGGGCAGCATCTGGCATTGTCATTTGCTAAATTGCTTATTAGCAATATTATCAGCTGGATATTTCCAGCAATTAAAACTTTATTTATATAGTAATTTTACAAAAAAAAAAGTCATTAGGATCTCCTGGAGTTCGTCTTTTGTACACCAACATGTAAAACTAAAATATTAAAAAAACATCAATCAACAACTAACACCAATAAAAAAATGTTTAGTCAACATTCCCCATTACAGATTCTGATAAAACGGTGAGCTTGTATTTGTCAGAGCGTCATGAATATCGATTTTTTTGAATGTAAAATTGTCGATGTAGAGATGCAATGTTTAATATTGGATGTAACATGAAACGCGATGACGTCCGTCCGTCTGGCTAAATCCAATAACGTGGTACACACACATACAGCCTGCGGTTTCTCTATAGATAGCCCTAGCAGCGATGTAATCCATTTATGCAGTGCGCCCTGCCCTTTGATATTGCACTCAGGTTAATTCTATCATATACAGGGGGAAAATAATATCAGGGCAGGATTTTTAACTAAGAACTACTCTTTGCCCCACCTACAAAACTACGTGACCATTTAAGCTGTACCTATCATTTTGTTGGGGACTTATTACAGGTTTCATATTGCATAATCATAATCTGTACCATTTTCTACTACTCTCGCAACTCCTATAGAAGAATAACAAAAACAATGAATAAAAAAATAAAATTTCAATTAAATATATTTATTAAAAATAATAAAATTTAAAAATACCAATATTACTTAAAAATTAAATAAATAAATAAACTAAAACTAAAGTAAACTAAAAAAAGACTTGGGATTCATGACATTCGCTTCGATTTCTTACTATTTTCTGAATTCTTAATTAAGCTATTTTTTTCGACTCGCTTGATGTACAAAACTTTATTTTAAACCAATAATTTTCATAAAAAACGGAGATATTTTTACATTTATTCGTTTTCTTGTACATCATGCGGTAGATGGTGGGGCAGAATCTGGCATTGTCATTTAACTATCTAGAAATGCAATTGTGGTGATTCCACAGTGTGACACACTAATTTTAATAGTCGCTAAGCGATGCGTCCCTCTCACTCTCGCGATGTAGTAGTGACAGTTTTCTAAGGAAAAGGTATAGGTATAAGGCATTAATTGTGAAACTTTTTAAGCTAATGGGCACCAAGGTCGTGGTACATTTTTTTTACACCACAGCGCACTTAGATAAAAAAATTAATCGAGTCAAAAATTAAAAGTTTGGTAGTTTTTTCTGGAGAAACTGTTAAATGTTCTGAAAATCTGTGATACACAAGTCATAGCACATGTAATCAGAAATAATAATCAATAAAAACAATACAATAATTCCTTCATTTAAGAAAATGGCATTAAAAAATCAGACCAAGGGTACTAATTTTTCCAATAATCCTAAAAATTCGAATTTCTCGAAAACCGTGACACTTTTACTAAACCCATGTTTGATTATTCTGATAGAGCATGTCCTTGTGTATCGACACCCTTAGTCTCGACCACTATTAACGGGACACCCTGTATATATGTATATATTTTTTATTTGTACATATAGTTTTGGTTTATTTCATTTAGTTTAGTTTTTAATGTATTTAATTAATAACCTGTAATTTTTAGTTTTTTCCAAATAAAAGTTTATTACTTATAGTTTAATAAAATATTATGGCTGGGCCAGAATTGAATAAAATATGTCAAAATAGTAAGTACTATTATTATTGCAAGTACACACATAAAGTTTTTATTTTCAGTGTCTATTTAAATACTCAAGTCTGAATTCATTGCAAAAACTCTCGTCGGTCGGTCGTTCGTGAGGGCAAAGTTTTTTTTTTCATTTTCGTTTACTTTAAAATATTCCTCAATATGAGCGAGTACAAATTATTCCGATGACTTATATTTCACCCTGTACACACACACACACGCACTACACAATATCAACTATATCCACACAGGGCTCATCACAGCCCTTGCATTCGTGTTAATTAAATATTGTTAATCTTTTTCAAAAGTTAAAAATATTCAAATTCTAATACACTTTATTGTACATAAAAGACACAAACAATTACAATACAGAAATACAAAACAGCATGTACAATTTTGGCCGTCTTATCGCTAAAAGCGATTTCTTCCAGGCAACCAACTTTTGAGGGAATTTAAAAATAGTAAAGTGAGAGAGGTAGAAATACAATATATACAAATATATCTTATTTATAATGTAAAGTTAAGTATAGATCTTTCTGGCACACTTCACTTACTTCCCTATACGTTATATACGAACTATGGTCTAGGGTAGGAATATTAATGTAAGTTATCCACTACTCGTATTGATATTTTATTAGAATTAAGTAAATGTATAGTATGCAGGCAACAGCGGACATACAGAATGATTGGAAATTCGATACATTCCTTAAAAGGGGTGATACTAGAGGTGGTTAGGTGGTGGAGGTGCAACAAATTAGGCCCTATTAACGAGGGGTTGAAAATAAGTGGTTTCTGAGTTACGGTAGTTTTAATTTTATTTAGGAATTTTCTGACATGTTCACAAAAAAATTGATGTTCAAAAACTGCTCTACTCTGAGCATTGAAATAATACTTTTCTGATAGCTGCTAATGTAGAGATTACCTTAAAAATGCATGCCTAAAATTCCCATTAAATCAAAAATGAAAGGTCATAAATCACGAGGTTTGAATTATCAATGTTATGTTTAACGTAACTCAGAAACCACTCATTTTCGACCCCTCGTTAATATTGCCTAATTTGTTGCAAACCACCTCTAGTATCACCCCTTTCAAGGAATGTATCGAATTTCCAATCATACTGTATAAGTAGTTAACTTTTTAATACAATAAATAGCGAATATTATTAATTAATTAATAATATATATAGCTACAATACCACTCACTCACTGACTGATACGTGTTTTGAGGAACCTGGAGGGGGTTGGGGGTGGGTTGGGGGTTGATTGTATAGACTTTGGGGATGTGATGTGCGGAAAAATATAGCGGTCCCCCTGGGGGGTGTTTATCTTGGGGTCACTATGGTGAACTCTGTGATGCGTAGTCCGATTTGGATAAAATTTGGTATGTTTGTAAAGAATAGCATCTAATAAAAAATTTTTTTTTTGGATTTCAAAAAAACAAAATGGCGGCCGAGTTATAAGAAAAAAAGTGGGGGGGACGAAAAAGACCCAAAAGTAGGGTACTGGTAAATAGAGTTGGGTGAGCCGTAGGGAGGGGTGCAATATGTCGTTGGAATGGGTACATCCTCTACTTTACCAAAAAAAATGGGGGGTTAAAAAAAACAAAATGGCCGACGAGTTGTGAGCGATTGAAAAAAAGGGAGGGAAATCACGAGTGGGCAAAGCGATTTTACTCCCAGATGGCAACACCGCAGAGCTTCGGCTTGTATGGGGCGGTTGTAGGTCTCGGGGAGTAGTGTTGCCAGGAAAAAAAAAAATTCCCGAAATCGGGGTAATTTACCCCACAGGACCGAAAAAGGTGACAAATGGAAATAGGGACTTTAGGAAAATTATGGGTATGCAGTCCGATGAGGTTGGCCCACCCAAATGACATTTGGGTATTTTCATCGAAATCCGCTGGCAACACTGAGTATGGCGAATTTTTTAAAATTTTCGCGAGTTGCCAACTTTGGAGGGCAACTTTGTTAGACCAAGTGTGAGCTAGCGCAACGGTTTAAATGCAGTTTGTTGGGAAATTTAGTCTAGATAAAAAGAAAAATAAGGAATTTTTTTAAAAAACAAAATGGCGGCGAGATGGGAGACAAAATTTTAAAAAGTTGAAAGATTGGGAATTTTCAAATCGATATTACTCCCAGATGCCAACGCCGCAGAGCTTCGGCTTGTATGGGCCGGATGTAGGTCTCGGGACGTAGTGTTGCCAGGAAAAAGAAATTTCTCAAAAAGTAGGGTAATTTACCCCACAGGGTCCAAAAATGTGACAAATGGAAATAAGGACTTTAGGGAAATTCTGGGTATGCAGTCTGGTGGGATTGGTCCACCCAAATGACATTTGGGTATTTTCATCGATATCCGCTGGCAACATTGGGATTGGCGAATTTTTCAAATTTTTGGGAATGGTCAGATAAATTGAATTAGTTTGTTCTACCAAGTTTTAGCTAGCGAAAAAGTTTAAATGCCATTTGTTAGGTAATATAGTCCAGATAGCCAGAAAAATCCGAAAAGTGGGAAAATCAAAATGGCGGAGAGAGTGGAGGTAAAAGTGTAAAAAGTACAAAAAAATGGAATTTTCAAAGCGATATTTCTTCCAGATGGCGCCACTTTAGAGAATCGCTATGTATGGATCAGTTGTAGCTTTCGGGGCGTAGTGTCGCTATAAAAAAGAATTTTCCCCGAAATTCGGGTAATTTACCCTACAGGACCAAAAAAGGTGACAAATGGAAATAAGGAGTTTTGGGAAATTATGGGTATGCAGTTCGATAAGGGTAGCTCACCCAAATGATATTTGACCATTTTCGTCGAAATCCGCTGGCAACACTGGAAGTTATGCGACTTGAAAGTTGTGGTCAGAGCCCCGTTTGGACGCCAACTTTGTTAAAGAAATGTTGCGCTAGAGCAATAAAATATATGCCATCTGTTAGGTACTATCCTGTACTTACTCCTAAAAGTCTAAAGTATTTCAAAATCCAAGAGGCCGCCAAAATTTTGATATTTGAAAGTATCGAAAATTTCCCCATACATTTTCCTATACAAAAAGAATGAGTACTGCAGGTCTATATAAAACCGTGGTCAATGCTTCCAATAATCGATGTTCATCGACAATTATAACGAGGCCGAAGCCCGAAGCGTCCCTCCCGCGAGGCCGTAGGCCGAGCTCCGCGTAGGGCGAAGCCCGAAGCGACCCCCCCGCGAGGCCTTAGGCCGAGCTCCGCGTAGGGTGAAGCCCGAAGCGAAATCTCCGCGAGGCCGTAGGCCGAGCTCCGCGTAGGGCGAAGCCCGAAGCGACCCCCCGCGAGGCCGTAGGCCGAGCTCCGCGTAGGGCGAAGCCCGAAGCGTCCCACCCGCGAGGCCGTAGGCCGAGCTCAGCGTAGGGCGAAGCCCGAAGCGACCCCCCCGCGAGGCCGTAGGCCGAGCTCCGCGTAGGGCGAAGCCCGAAGCGACCCCCGCGAGGCCGTAGGCCGAGCTCCGCGTAGGGCGAAGCCCGAAGCGTCCCACCCGCGAGGCCGTAGGCCGAGCTCCGCGTAGGGCGAAGCCCGAAGCGTCCCCCTTGCCAAGCGGATACAATACGATCATCTGTGTCGCCTAAATAACCTTGGCGAGGTCGAAGACCGAGCCTAATGCGAGGCCATAGGCCGAGCTCCGCGGAGGGCGAAGCCCGGAGCGTCCCCACGCCAGCAAAAGCGAAAAGGAAGATGCGTATACGCTCCGAATCAGAATGAATTTTTGAAATCTATATAAAGATGATAACACTTGTCTTTTGAATTACGTCTTTATTTAGTGCCAGGCCTTCGGTCATTTGGGGTATTGCATGCTCTATATTTATAATCAGTTAACAATTTCAAATCAAACTATTCTCGAAACATGTCCATTTCATAACGTTTTGAATTTATACCTTTCGGGCGTCGCTTGATTTACAAGTGGCAAGATTGCATTGCACGCAAACCAAATTGCACAAGAAACAACCAAAATAAAAAATTAGTTAGTTGCGCCGCCTCCAAACCTACATTAAAAAGGAAGCCCCGCGGGCCGCTCGCGGCCCGCGCACCCACGCACCTACTAGTTACTATAATATATATAGCTACATTACCACTGACTGACTGACTGATACGTGTTTTGAGGAACCTGGAGGGGGTGGGGGTGTGGTGGGGGGTTGGTTGTATAGATTTTGGGGATGAGATGGGCGGAAAAATATAGCGGTCCCCCTGGGGGTTGTTTATCTTGGGGTCACTATGGTGAACTCTGTGATGCGTAGTCCGATTTGGACCAAATTTGGTAGGTTTGTAAAGAATAGCATCTAATAAAAAAAATTTTTTTTGGTTTTCAAAAAAACAAAATGGCGGCCGAGTTATAAGAAAAAAAGTGGGGGGGACGAAAAAGACCCAAAAGTAGGGTACTGGTAAATCGAGTTGGGTGAGCAGTAGGGAGGGGTGCAATATGTCGTTGGAATGGGTAAATCCTCTACTTTACCCAAAAAAATGGGGGGTTAAAAAAAACAAAATGGCCGACGAGTTGTGAGCGATTGAAAAAAAGGGAGGGAAATCACGAGTGGGCAAAGCGATTTTACTCCCAGATGGCAACATCGCAGAGCTTCGGCTTGTATGGGGCGGTTGTAGGTCTCGGGGAGTAGTGTTGCCAGGAAAAAAAAAATTTCCCAAAATCGGGGTAATTTACCCCACAGGACCGAAAAAGGTGACAAATGGAAATAGGGACTTTACGAAAATTCTAGGTATGCAGTCCGATGAGGTTGGCCCACCCAAATGACATTTGGGTATTTTCATCGAAATCCGCTGGCAACACTGAGATTGGCGAATTTTTTAAAATTTTCGCGAGTTGCCAACTTTGGAGGGCAACTTTGTTAGACCAAGTGTGAGCTAGCGCAACGGTTTAAATGCAGTTTGTTGGGAAATTTAGTCTAGATAAAAAGAAAAATAAGGATTTTTTTTTAAAACAAAATGGCGGCGAGATGGGAGACAAAATTTTAAAAAGTTGAAAAATTGGGAATTTTCAAATCGATATTACTCCCAGATGCCAACGCCGCAGAGCTTCGGCTTGTATGGGCCGGATGTAGGTCTAGGGACGTAGTGTTGCCAGGAAAAAGAAATTTCCCAAAAAGTCGGGTAATTTACCCCACAGGGTCCAAAAATGTGACAAATGGAAATAAGGACTTTAGGGAAATTCTGGGTATGCAGTCTGGTGAGATTGGTCCACCCAAATGACATTTGGGTATTTTCATCGATATCCGCTGGCAACACTGGGATTGGCGAATTTTTCAAATTTTTGGGAATGGTCAGATAAATTGAGTTAGTTTGTTCTACCAAGTTGTAGCTAGCGAAAAAGTTTAAATGCAGTTTGTCGGGCAATATAGTCCAGATAACCAGAAAAATCCGAAAAGTGGGAAAAAAACAAAATGGCGGCGAGTTGGGTAATAAGATGGTAAAAAGTAGAAAAATTGGGAATTTTCAAAGCGATATTACTCCCAGATGCCAACGCCGCAGAGCTTCGGTTTGTATGGGCAGGATGTAGGTCTCGGGACGTAGTATTGCCGTGAAAAAGAAATTTCCCCGAAATCGGGGTAATTTACCCCACAGGACCCAAAAAGGTGACAAATGGAAATAAGGACTTTAGGGAAATTCTGAGTATGCAGTTTGGTGAGCTTTGGCCACTCAAATGACATTTGGGTATTTTCATCGAAATCCGCTGGCAACACTGGGATTGGCGACGCTTTGAAATTTTTGGGAATGGTCAGATAAATTGAGTTAGTTTGTTCTACCAAGTTTTAGCTAGCGAAAAAGTTTAAATGCCATTTGTTAGGTAATATAGTCCAGATAGCCAGAAAAATCCGAAAAGTGGGAAAATCAAAGTGGCGGAGAGAGTGGAGGTAAAAGTGTAAAAAGTACCAAAAAATGACATTTTCAAAGCGATATTTCTCCCAGATAGCGCCACTTTAGAGAATCGATTTGTATGGGTCAGTTGTAGCTTTCGGGGCGTAGTGTTGCCACAAAAAAGAATTTTCCCAGAAATTCGGGTAATTTACCCCACAGGTCCCAAAAAGGTGACAAATGGAAATAAGGACTTTACGGAAATTCTGAGTATGCAGTTCGATGAGGGTAGCTCACCCAAATGATATTTGACAATTTTCGTCGAAATCGCACGGCAACACTGGAACTTATGCGACTTGAAAGTTGTGGTCAGAGCCCCGTTTGGGCGCCAACTTTGTTAAAGAAATGTTGCGCTAGAGCAATAAAATATATGCCATCTGTTAGGTACTATCCTGTACTTACTCATAAAAGTCTAAAGTATTTCAAAATCCAAGATGGCCGCCAAAATTTTGACATCCGAATGAATCGAAAATATCCCCATACATTTTCCTATACAAAACGAATGAGTACTGCAGGTCTATATAAAACCGTGGTCAATGCTTCCAATAATCGATGTCCATCGACAATTATAACGAGGCCGACGGCCGAGCACCCACCCGCGAGGCCGTAGGCCGAGCTCCGCGTAGGGCGAAGCCCGAAGCGACCCCCTCGCGAGGCCGTAGGCCGAGCTCCGCGTAGGGCGAAGCCCGAAGCGTCCCACCCGCGAGGCCGTAGGCCGAGCTCCGCGTAGGGCGAAGCCCGAAGCGTCCCCTTGTCAAACGGATACACATACCCTCCCGCGAGGCCGTAGGCTGAGCTCCGCGTAGGGCGAAGCCCGAAGCGTCCCCTTGTCAAGCGGATACACATACCCTCCCGCGAGGCCGTAGGCTGAGCTCCGCGTAAGGCGAAGCCCGAAGCGTCCCCTTGTCAAGCGGATACACATACCCTCCCGCGAGGCCGTAGGCTGAGCTCCGCGTAGGGCGAAGCCCGAAGCGAGCCCCTCGCGAGGCCGTAGGCCGAGCTCCGCGTAGGGCGAAGCCCGAAGCGTCCCCCCCCCCCCCCGCGAGGCCGCAGGCCGAGCTCCGCGTAGGGCGAAGCCCGCAGCGACCCCCCCGCGAGGCCGTAGGCCGAGCTCCGCGTAGGGCGAAGCCCGAAGCGTCCCATCCGCGAGGCCGTAGGCCGAGCTTCGCGTAGGGCGAAGCCCGAAGCGACCCCCCCGCGAGGCCGCAGGCCGAGCTCCGCGTAGGGCGAAGCCCGAAGCGTCCCACCCGCGAGGCCGTAGGCCGAGCTCCGCGTAGGGCGTAGCCCGAAGCGTCCCCCTTGCCAAGCGGATACAATACGATCATCTGTGTCGCCTAAATAACCTTGGCGAGGTCGAAGACCGAGCCCAAAGCGAGGCCATAGGCCGAGCTCCGCGGAGGGCGAAGCCCGGAGCGTCCCCACGCCAGCAAAAGCGAAAAGGAAAATGCGTATACGCTCCGAATCAGAATGAATTTTTGAAATCTATATAAAGATGATAACACTTGTCTTTTGAATTACGTCTTTATTTAGTGCCAGGCCTTCGGTCATTTGGGGTATTGCATGCTCTATATTTATAATCAGTTAACAACTTTAAATCAAACTATTCTCGAAACATGTCCATTTCATAACGTTTTGAATTTATACCTTTCGGGCGTCGCTTGATTTACAAGTGGCAAGACAAATTGCATTGCACGCACACCCAATTGCACAATGAACAAACCCAGATAAAATTGTAGTTAGTTGCGCTGCCTCCAAACCTACAGGAATAAGAAAGCCCCGCGGGCCGCTCGCGGCCCGCGCACCCACGCACCTACTAGTTTGAGTATAATTGCCGTAGAAACAGACTGAAAAATATTAAATTAGAAATTCGTCATTCTTTTTACTGTCAACACTCCGATGTTTCAAATCTTTTCGTTACGGTTTACGCAGAAATATACCAAATAAAACTATGATTATTTGTATGTACGGACAACAGCAGATCAATGGTAACACTTGCAGTACGATTTTAAATCTTACAACACAGATAATAAGAACGGTCCAAAGTGTTACACTTGATCTGCTGTTAGATGTACGTCAAGTATTTGACAAATACGACAAACATCCAATAGCGAATACGTATATATATAAGCACAGCCTAAAATACCATTAAAACATGGAAACTCCAGTATCTGAAATACAATATACGTAATCTACAACTTTGTGTAAACGGAACTATACATTTTCATACAAATCTGCTCCAGCGACAATTTTGTCGCTATAGCGTCTCTGTCGTGTGGTTGTCGTGTCATTGAGTCTAAACGAGAATAAACGACCCGGAAAATACCAATTTCTCATTTCATTTTGTATCCTTTTTGTACCGTCTCGTGCTTCATGTTGGTGCGTAGCAACGCTACTCCCTTTCTCTGCTACGTCGCGCCGTAGCACCTCTCCGATAGAGACAACTTATAAGATAGTTTGAGTTTTGAACTTTATAATTAGCAAGTCTCACCAATTGTAAGTTTATAGAGTACCTTGATTTTGTCTGGTTTTACAGTTTAATATTTTGTATTTATTGTAAAATGTAGTTTCATTAGTTCATAAATATGAATTGTGACAGTAGTATAATTTAAGGTAATATTTCACTAAGAATTGTACAATGTTCACAATAGGTATTTTACTGTTTTCTTTAAATATACCTATTGTAAGTATTATTAAATAGGGTGTAACGTAAAGGGTATATGAAGCCGAAGGGAGTGTGTTTAGTATCGGTAACTGAACAACTTTTGTTCTACGACTTTTCGATTTTCGCGAATTTATTTTTTGACTTTTCATATATTTCGTACCGGTCAGCTGGTCGATTTGTATGAGACTTTAAATTATTTATTTATTTATTTATTTTATAAGGAGCACCAACGCAAAAATCACAAACATCACTCTATTTGCAGCCAGGTGTTCAGTTCTGTGTGACCCTCACAATAACAGGTGCCCACAGCATTTTCATTTTTATTTTTTATTCGAAAAGTCGTAGAACAAAAGTTGTACAGTTACCGATACTGAACATCCTCCCTTCGGCTTCATATACCCTTTACGTTACACCCTGTATATTAACCTGAAGATATAACATATTCTGAATATATTATATATTATATAAAACGATACAAATACAAATTATCTCCATCGTAGTGCTACAGCGCTGCGTAGCAACGCTACGCTCTTTGTTAGAAACAAAACCATTTGAAATGAGATGAGACATTGCTTTGATCGCGTCATCAATAAAATCTTTAAGCTGACAGTAAAAAATCAAATACCTATCAATAATTAGGGTTAAATCAATGAGGATTCCGAGTATAAAACAAAGATTGCAATTGAATGTATATATGGAGCTGGCATTATGTTAGGTCGTTAGGTAGTGCTATTTATTGTCATTTAGCTATTTATTTAGTTTTAAACTTTTCATTTCATTCATTTGGGCAACCTGCCGCGCCGGAGTGGCCTCGACGCGACGACCGGTATTGATTTCTCTGTAATTATTTACCTATAATTTGTTTTTATCTATTCTGTAATTGCCTATAACTATGTGCAATTGGCTTTTACATTTATTTATAGATTGCATGTCTGATGAACATACAATGTCAAAGTTTAATAAAAACTTTCTCATTTTTAAAGTTTTTGTATATGTTTAATATACCTACATTCATTGATACATAAGTTTCCACCACAACGGAAAATAAAATTATTTAGTAATATGTAGTCTATTCAAAGCCCACTTCAAAGCAGGTCGGTCGTTAAGCCACGAATATTAAGCGGCTTAATTATATCGATATCATGTAGGCAGAATCATATTTCGTATTTATATACCTCTTTCAATACACTCCTGATTGAGATGATGAAGATTCTCCAATTTTCTGAAAGTAAATAAAATTTGTCAACCCTTGTTCATTATTTATTTACGCGGCGGTTAATTTTCGTGCCTATTACCCAATAAGTAAACAATTATGTCGATAGTTAAAACAACGTACGTTGACTTACGATACGGAGGTCCCAGGTTAGCTATTGTACCAATGACCTTTCCTCGGTTTTTCGAAGGAAACTTACGTACATTTACCGAATGCTCTCAAAACGGTGACGGAAAGAATCGTAATGAAACTTGCATGCCGTAGAAAATATCTAAGGCCTTCTAAACCCGCTGAGTGGTGAATAACGCCGCCAGTTCCCTCGATGTAACGGAAGGTCCATACAAAATATACTTTAGGCTCTCTCCATAGAACGTGGCGAATTTTTCTTCAGATGGTTGAACTTCGTCTTAGATGGTGTTATCGACTAGTAGTAGTAGGTAGTAGTAAAAATATTGGTTGGAAAACTTCTGGAAATGTAATATAATCGTAGTCACCATCATAAATCAGAAAGAAATCATGCAAGAGCGGGATCTGCGATGTAAATATGGTTTACTACGTAAGGAGTTACTTGCTGCATGACATCGAAGATGGGTGTAAGCTTATGTAATTACGGAAATGATATACAAAACAAGACTAAGTGTTTTAGATAAATAATACTTATGTATCAGAGAGGAACATTGAAACAAAAATAATTAAGTCTAAGTTCGGTTGGTGTATCTGACTTCTGTGCTGGTGTTGGGTTCGATTCCCAGTCAACATCTCTATTACGTGCGTGGTAAAGTTTATTTCCGAAATATTTCGACGCCTTAGTTTACTTAATATACAAATAAAATAATTGTACCAATCACTGATTCACTCACTGATATTCTCGCTTAGTCTCAAGGAGTCCCCGGAATTGAAAGTGTTGTAGGAATTTGTATAGTTTAGTGACGTGACTAGACGGAAATTAAAAAACAAAATGGCGGAGGTTCACTTTTTATTTTATTTATTTATTTAATCTTTGTTACATTTTATGTATCGGGCGAATTTAATGCCTTGCGGCATTTTCTTCCAGTTTACCTTGGGGCATGCAGAGATTGCTTGGGCTGGTGGAACACTAAGATATTATAATAGAAACAACAACAGCAATGAACAGTAAATAAAATCATACCTATGTAATGAAATATATTATTTATCTATTATCTTATTTTATCTATATTTGCGATAAAAACGTTCCTCAATATTAGTACAATTAGATTCAATATAATGGCTTTAAATCCACCATGTATTTCCAAGGAAGTTTTATTTAAAACATCAACACTTATAAATAAACACAAGTGGTGTACCACGGGAAGAAAATGGTTCCCTATTTTTGTGCATAAATTGTTATGTCATAATATAACATGGCATACTTTAAATTGTCCTAGTAATAACTACGCATAGTAGTCATTAGGCATAACTTTATAGGCATAATATTATTAAGCATAACTACAAACAGCATAAAGATTGTTAAGAATAATATTATAAAGCCTAAATAAACTTTGTCATAATGATATTGAGACATAATTGTAATAATCATATTAATTACTCGCCGAAAAATATACTTCTGAAGTTTTAAAAACAAAAATTAAACCATGGGCCACCCCCGCCGCACCGTAACCAACTATTACACTATGGTACCTAACTTATATCTGATATACCTACCTAATACCTACTTTTTGTTTGTATATAAACTAATCATGTTGGCGGCTTACGGGTGGCCCAAGGGCCACCCCGCCGCACCGTAACCTACTATTACCTAATACACCATACATACAACACCAATACCAACAAAAAATAAGAAATACACAGACAAACATAACCGCTTTGACAAAATTATCAACAATAAAAATGAATACACTTCAAAACTTGCCTATTTACAAGCTATTGCTAAAAATTTACATTTAAAATGAAAGGAATTATATTGCATGAAAATTATAGTAAAAAAACATTACATTCATTTCAAACAAACATTATGATTAAATACATTTAAATTTATTTTATTTATTTTTTATTTATTTATTTATTTATTAAGTAAGCAATATATGTATGTTACACACCATTTATATAGACTCGAATACACGACTAAGTATGCGTTGGCGTGGAAAGTATAACGGCCCAAATAGACCGTAGCCTGTTCTAGGGCCGACTAATTTGTTGGAGCGAACTTATTCAATAGTCTGGCAGTCATAGATGACGTCCGAGTGCGATGTATAGGTCTTTTCCTTTACAATAGTGTACTAATTTGGATAAACATGTATGTAAATATAAATAAACAATTTGTCAATAATATATATATTACGATATATAAAACACAACAATACATAGATATATATACATACACACATACATATATACATACATACATACATACACTCTAAATAACAACATAATGCCGTCAATATGCGTATACTATTTCGTGCTTGGCTATTTATGTATTTTATATTGTTAGTAATGGCTACAGAGCATCCCATAATTTTTGAAATTCATCATCGGTACAATCCAAAAGAATTATTAAAGTGTGTTTCAATTATGCCTTTTGTTATTTATGTATAATATCTATTAGACGAATAAACAATATGCCATAAAACAATATGGAAATCAAAATTAGGGCAAAAACGATTAGCCCAAACTAGAATTATGCTTAGTTAGATTGTATGCCCAAAACAATTATGACAAAATATGATTATGACAAAAAACATTATGCTAAATTAAAATAGGACAAAAAAATTATGCGAAAAAAAGGGATCCCGAAGAAAATCTTCCCGTGGTACACCGAGGTGAACCACGGGAAGAAATAATTTCCCGTGGTATACCGAGGTGAACAGCCGAGGTGGACCACGGGCAATAAGCCAAAACATCGCATCTTGAAACGCCAATAAAATATGCAAAGGTAGTCTATCTAGTTTATGTTTAACCTTTTCCTAGACCATCCGTATCCACTTGGTTTATGCTAGACCAGAATACATGAGGTTGTAAAACAAACTTGGAATTACGACTTTGCAAGGCAAGACGAGCTTACATTGTAAACACATGTAAATTGTCGTAAAAGGTGAAGCTTCAGCACCCAACTCAACCATCATAAAGTACAGGCTTTACAGGTCTATAATATCTGTGGAGGTGACCATTCTGTCGTGGAAGCCAAATCTAATTCTAAATGCAACCACAAAAAAGAATGATGCAAAGCACATCAAATGTAACACTTGAACCGTTCTTATTATCTGCGTCGTAAGAGTCGTACTGCAAGTGTTACCATTGCACACATCGAGACTACGTACAGGTAACCTCATGATTATGTTGTGTGTGTTTGTTTGGCATGAAGATAGTCGCGAGTATCCGTAATTCATGGTCGTGAGTGACGCCAACATTACCGTTTCACTTGTTTTTAAGAACATTTTGTTATTTCGGGGCTAGCCGGCTGACCTTTTTTGTCCTGTCAAAGCCTGCCCGAACGAAATTTTTGTACTTACTAATTTTCGCCAAAAATCTGACATTAGCTGGTAAAAATCGACGCAGCTCACCAGATTTATTTGAATTATAAACTCGGAAATACGGCAGCCCTAGCGCTACAGCCGTATTTAGGTAATTTAAATCTAGAACATCACGCCTACCTTCTGTCGTTTCCTTATCTTGTGACATAACCGTCACTCCTATGCTTCATCTCATCACGTAAAAGTGAGTTACTTCGCTTAAAGACGACGGTTAAATTTAGCATTTTCTGGAATCGACACTATCACTATGCCATAAAAATCAGCAATTTGCTCTAATGCCTTCGTCGCCCCGGACGGAGCGTAAGAAGATTAAATTAAGAAGACGTTTGGTTCTTTTATATAAGTTCTTCGAAAATCATTACATAAAAATTTCCTTCCATAAAAGTCCATTTGTCTGTACTGATAGTGGATAGCTGGAACTGGGGATAGAAATCGAACAAAAAATACTTTTTCAAAATATCACGTTCGAATGTACTGGGTTTATTTCTACTACTTAGTTATTTTAGTTTAGATCAATCTGATGGTGGATTTTTCCCGGTCAAAGCAGCTCACGATTCAAATAAATTCCTGACGATAACATGTGTATCAAAAATCTCTGCAATAATAAAATGTAAACGACACATTCAGACCCTGATTCGCAAAAGCCGATATTCAAAATAACTGTCAAAATTTCTTTGAAAACTGATAGTTATAAGATCGAATTCAAATTCCACTCATGCTCAAAACTGTCTATGACAGTTGTGAGAGCGAGCTCATTCTGTATTCGTTCAGATGAATATCGGCGTAAATCATTATGCTAAGCCAATCCAGGCAGACACCTTATGAACAAGCAATTTACGTCAGCATAAGCAGACTCCCATCTAAACTGGAAGAAACATGTCGAATGCCTGGAAGGCAAGCTGAGTAGTTTCAGCTTCGCACTGAAAAACTTGGTTCAAGTTTCTACAAAGAAAGCGGCCCTTCAGGCGTATTATGCGTTCTTCCAATCACGGGTGTTATATGGACTGGCAGTTTGGGGTGGCTCGGTGGACAGCAGTAGGATTTTCATACTACAGAAACGATGCGTACGGATTCTAAATGGGATACTTTCAAACAGAGAGTCCTGTAGATCCTCTTTCAATACTCTGAAGCTACACACGCTTACGTCACTATACATTATGGAGTTGTGCAAAACTATAAGACGCAACCCTGGCAAATTCCCCCAAAGGCCAGAGTTCAGAAGCACCAGACTAAACATGCTTCACGATGGTGTATTGCAGTTGCCAACCAGCAGATCGGCTCTGATGCAGAGAACAGCCAAATACAATGCTGTTAGAATTTATAATAAGCTACCAGACACTATCAAGTCGCTCCCAGATAATAAATTCTTCAGAAAAACCAAAGACTTGCTGCTTAAGATTTGTCCTTACGACTTAAATGAGTTTTTGTAGGATAGCCGAGGTTGCGATTGACATTAATCCGAGTACTTACTTATATCTAATATGACTGTGTGAAGTTTTGACTTAATTTGTGTTGTAATAATATTGGCTTCAATAATGGTGATGAGCTTGACATTATAATTATCGACATTAATATCAAATTTATAATAATAATTTTGTTAAGTAAGTTTTATTTTGCTACACCCAAGATTGGGTAAAATTGTATCGGCACTTTATTAAATATATGTATAAAATCTCTGTATAATAACCTGCAATTGAAGGCAAATAAATAAATGAAATGAAATGAAAAAACGTAGTTGTAGAGTGTATGTAAAGAGAATGCTGCACAAACACATATAAGCTTCACAGCGCAGCAGTGTGGTCGGGTGAAGGTAAACTCAATGCATACAATGCGCTCGCCCGGCTGGTTGCCATGGAGACGGCACTCGCTCGCTCCAAGCTCCGGTGAAGGGCGTTTTCATACTACACGATACCGATATTTAGGACGAAATTGGGGATTTATATTGGATGATATCTTTTTCTACCTCAGCATACTGCAGCCCACTCCTGGCCTGGTCTACACGTGGCCTGATCCCAGGGTTTCCTGGTTGGTTAGCTAGTAACTCTCTTGATGTCGTCGGACCACCTGGTCGGTGATCTGCCCACGCTCCTACCCGTCCACACGCATTTATTCCATCGACCATCGTTTCAGCGACAGAGGTGACCTGCCCAGGCCATACGTAAAGTAATATATAATTTGCGGTCATTTAGTCACTTAGGTAATCCGCAGTGGTTGTCTAAACTAAAGTGAGGTTCCTCCTATTAGTATCCTGTCAGTTACACAATAAGGGGGCCGGCCGGTTGGCGATGACCGGATTGACGGCTTCAATCGCTAGCGATACTCCCCTTGCTAATCTCAGCAACGTCGAATGTTGGATCAAAATGAAAGCAATTAGTTGTTTTTAATGTACTGTGTTCCGGATTCGGTTCCCCCAATATGATGGTCGGAGACTTTTTTTACCGTACGAAGTCTTTTAAATCATTGTTTTTTAATTTGTTGTAAGTTGTTTGTTTGTACTTACCTACTATATATTTTTTTTCTACAAATTAGGTTTCTTTCACACATGATTCTCTATCGTAGGTAGGTACCACAGATGTTCTATACGCCTAGTATTTAAAATCTTTGTCTGATATTATGTGCAAGAAGCCTTATATTTATATCATAACAAATGACAATGCCAGATTCTGCCCCACCATCAACCGCAAGATGTACAAGATAACGAATAAATGTAAAAATATCTCCGTTTTTTATTAAAAAACAAAGTCTTGTACATCTAGCGAGTCGAAAAAAAACAGCCTAATTAAGAATTCAGAAAATAGTAAGAAATCAAAGGGAATTATTCATTGTTTTTGTTATTCTTCTATAGGAGTTGCGAGAGTAGTAGAAAATGATACTGATTATGATTATGCAATATGAAACCTGTAATAAGTCCCCAACAAAATGATAGGTACAGCTTAAATGGTCACGTAGTTTTGTAGGTGGGGCAAAGCTCCATTGAAATGTGGCAATGTCATTTATTCAATAACTTTACAAAGTAAATAAATAAAAGTTATCTCCCAGCGCGTCGCATCGAGGCAACGTGCCCCGAACAATGGCAGAATTTCCCCTTTGTAGGCCAGGCTGATGCGCTGCTCAAAGTAGCTTATAGTTTATACCATATATGTTTAATATCCTTTTTTATAGCTACTCTTTATTATTTTAATTTGCTTTTATATGTAAGTGTAAAGTCGAGCTGCTTTAATTTCCTCTATTTTAGTTTAGTTTAGATAATTTATTTATTTATTTATTTATTCATTAAAAAGTATAGCATTACAGTTTATCATCTATGCACTATACATTTCATTTAATTATTAATTATATTAATAGAATATTAATTCAATTATATGTATTACAGTTATAATATTGTTATCATGTCTCATTATTCCATTAAATAGGTATAATATTTAAAGTCATTTAAATTAAATTATATACAATAAATAATAACAAGTACAACACAATAATAAAATGTCAATTATTCGTCATTCATCCATCCTCTCGCAAAACAACAAACATTCCCGGAGTACTGAGTACAGCGGCTCGGCGAACAGGTCGCAATGCGGTGCCGCTGTCAGCAGCGCGTTCAGACGCTCCGGCGCGGCCACGAGTGCACTGTGCAGCGCCGGGCGCCAGCAGGGGGTGGCGGCGCGCGCGCAGCTACCTAGCCGGGACGTTCAGGCAACAAACTGACTCCACCAACTCCGGACAATCTACCTCACCGCGGAGAACACGGCACACCATCGACATTAAGGCGAAATTGCGCCTCACCTCCAACGAGTTGAAGCCCAACACACCCAATAGAAATTTCGTTGGGTATAGAAATGGATAATATCCATACAGTCTCTTATAGAGAAAACGCAAAAAAGCCTTTTGGACCTTCTCCAGTAGCAGAATGTATATGCTCTCGTGAGGGCTCCAGACGATGGCTGACGCTTCGATCTTACTACGCACCAAAGCTGAGAATAGAAGTCGTATCGCTTTGGGATCTCGGAATTCACGAGCGTTCCTAATCACAAATCCTAAGCGGCGAAAACAGCTAGTCGCGAGCGACTTAATGTGCTCATTAAACGTGAGCCGCGTGTCGAAAAGTACACCGAGATCCGTCACAGAATCTACTCGGCTGATAGACTCAGTCCCGAGACGATAAGTTGTCAACAAAGGGTTCGGCTCTCGAGCAAAAGACATCACACTGCAATTCAGCGGATTAAATAAAAGTCTGTTTGCCAAGCTCCACTTATACACTGCGTCCACGTCATCCTGCAGACGATTACAGTCAATCATACCCTCCACGCCAAGAATCAATTTGAGATCGTCTGCATATAGCAAACATTTGGAGTGCTTGAGCACTGTGTCCAAGTCATTAATCATGAGGTTAAATAGCAGAGGTCCGAACACAAACTGCTTGCGATCGCGCAGGTAGTCAGCGAAGAATGCGAGGAGACTAGGAGAGATACCCAACATGCAAAGTTTATTCAGGAGGACGTCGTTATCTACTCGGTCAAAAGCCTTCCTGAAATCGAGATGTACGACGTCAACCTGACGACGCGTGTCACGACCTCCGTCTCTTCGCTTATCCAGTTGGCGTGAGATAGTGTCGACGAGACTTAAGAGGTTAGTATTAACCGATCGACCACTTCTAAAGCCATGCTGGGAATCAGAGAGGTATAGGTCCACCTGCTTGCTTATTTTGCTATGGAGAATAGACTCAAAAAGCTTTGGTATGGCAGACAAAATATATATAGCTATAGGCCGATAATTTTCCACGCAAGCCGTATCAGACGTTTTTGGTATCGGACTGACTCGTGACAACTTCCACCTGCTTGGATACTCACCGGCAGCGAGCGCCAGATTAAATAAGAAAAGTAGTGGGCACATGAGATGGTCCTTACAAGCTTTCAGAAAATAAGGTGGAATGCAATCCGGTCCCACAGAACTTCTCGGCTTCAACCTCCGCAAGCCAGCCTCTACATCCCGCTCCGTTATAATTTCTATGTGTATGTATTGTGACGATCTGGTTCCATCGCTGGCATTAGCTGCATCGGCATCTAGTGCAGGAGCCCGGGGGAGAAAGACGCTCGCAAAATAGTCTGCAAAGGCATTAGCTGCCCCACAACCATCAAATTCCTGTCCACCATACGACACCCGCGACTCAAACCCTCCCTTTGACCTCAGGCCGTTCACATGACGCCAAAAAGCCCGAGGGTTGTTTTTGATGCTACCCTCCACTTGCGAGATATGTTCGTCATATGCCTGTTTCATTTGCACCTTAACGCTAGCTCTAAGACGACTGAAGTCATCGTAGGTGTAGCGACTTCTTGTGGCCTTCCATTTTTTATGAAGCATCGCCTTACGCCGAATGTCACGGATCAGATCACGCATGAACCACACCGGGTAGCGTTCGACTGGTTCGCTCGCTCTCTTCTTTTTGGGAACTGAGACGTCAAAGACTGAATATACGATGTCATAGAAAGCATCAGCCGCACGATTAGCATCCCGAGCAGAGAGAACCGGGTCCCAACAGACCTCAGCGATAGAACTATACAAAAGCTCGAAATCAGCCTTGAGAAAATTCCAATCTCTTGTGGGGCTAACATTACTAGGGGCGAGCCTCCCAGAACTGGAACGCGAGGAATTGGCAATAGAAACAATCACATCGAGCGGAGGATGGTATGCGTCAATATTTTGTACCAGACTTCCGCCCTCCGCCTCGGCGACGGTTGCTCCCCCATAACTATCCGACACCAACACCACATCCAACCTGCCACCATAAGCATTTAAGACACCATTCCTTTCGGTCAGACCACAAGCATTCAAAAAATAACCATAATAGCTAGATATACTTAAGGATGCACTGTTCAAGTTCAGGTCACCGACAATGATTAAAGTACCATTCAGGTTCATAGTTTTAGCTTCCACAGTAAGAAACCACTGCATATAAGTATGATCAGTCGATTTAGGCGGTACATAGACAACACACACGTTGAATACACTGCCATCCACGGTCAAAGAGGCCCATAGGTCTTCACCGCTGTCCGTCTCCAGATCATATCGCCGACGCAAATCAAGGCCGGGGCGCGCAGCGAGCATCACTCCTCCGCCACCGCGTCCACGCCGGTCACGCCTTAACACACTCCAGCCACCTATGGTTAACTCTGAGTTTTCAATCGATTGGTCAAGATTGGACTCGGTGACAGCGACAACATCACACTCCAGAAGCAACAGGCTTGACCTCCAATGCCGCAGCTTAGTCTTCAATCCTCTAACGTTTTGGTAGACAATGTCAAGTGAGGCATTTGGCACGGCGGATTTTCCATTACTTAGATGCCCGTGCTCGCTGGCTTTGGTTTTTGTTACTTCTTGACCCACAAAATAACCAAGCCTTCACTCTTGCATTATCTGGCCACACGTCAGGTGCCATACACATCTCATAGTATGCCACCGGAACTCCAATCTTGTAAGACTTGTAGTCGCCCTTAGCTTTTAACTCCTCAACCGTGCAAGTGCCCGATGGACAAAGCTGCAGCAAGTAGGCACGAACTTCCTCCACGCCAGAAACCATGTTCCACAAGTGTATGTGCTTGCGGAACTCAACGGCTTTTAGGGTAGTCTTATCTGGTCCAGCAATACAACGCACGGAAATGGAAGCTCTTGGTTTCTTATTGCGCACTTCAGTCCAGCCATCCCTGTCATACCTATCAGTAAGCTCGTCCTCATTTATGTCATATACGGTGTTCACACTTGAGTCGTTTATCATGCCCGTACTATTATGCGCAGTGGTACTCTTATGAGCGGTAGCAGCAGTGCCAGTTGCAGATTTATCATAGCTCGTTGGAGCGATTGGAGACAAATCTGCTGTGGATGGCAACACGATGTTTGAGCTACGAGCAAGTTCAGTACCAGCAAGAGTGATGGGCTGCTGTCCGTTGGTCTTGCAATTCCGCTCGTGCTTAGGTGCAGATGTACGAGCATGTCCCGAACGGCATTCGTCACTAGTCGCAGCAGTCTTGAGCTTACACTGGCATTGGCAGTTACACTTCTTCTGCTCCAGACCCTGTAGCGACCGTTCGACCGACTCCATTTTCTTTGTCAACTAATAAGTTGACAAAGAAAATGGAAAAATTTTGTCTCCATATTCTCGTCTGAGGGACGGTAGCGACATCTATCCAGTAATTGTGCAAATTCACGATCTGGATACGAATCACGATGGCTCTGTTGGAATAGAGCGTGCCACGGAATGGCGAGGTCCCGGGTTCGAATCCCGGTCGTGATGAAATTTTTTCTCCATTTATCATTTAGATTTTCGTTTCGCATAGCGCATATGCAAGAAAATATCAAAACTAGCTACTTTTTTCCTATATGTTATCTTATTTACCGGTGTGCCGACAGGAACCTCACAGTTACTCCTACTCTTAGCAGCCATACAGCGGCACTTGGGGCAGACCCATACGGCGCGCTCCTCGGATGTCAGAGTTTTATTATTGCAGAGGTAGTGGTACACCTCGCCACATGACTCGATCCCGCACTGGAGAAACTCGTCGCCCGGCAAGAAGTCGCTCAGGCAGGCAGCACAGTTCATCGTGATAGGCAAGTATTGGACCGGATACAAACGAGGCTTCAGTTGTTATTACCGCAGCGAACGCAAGCGCGAGGTCGCGCCCAAAAGGGCGTAAGCGCCGTGTATTTTATGTCGCTTATGCGTTTCCACCGAGCGTTGTTGAGTCCGGGCAATTTCGTAGGAATTGTTATAACTATTTGTCAAATATTAGATTAAATACACAAAGTTTGTCCTTGTTATATGCACTACCGAACACCTATTGCATCCACAGTACGTTTAGTTAAAAATTCAAATTAAAAACAGACATTCAAATTCCTAAAAATATTAATTATACAGAGCGAAAAATTATGCGACTGCACCAGATGAAGGTAGATCAATAGAAGGTATATATATACATATATAATCTCAGATCATAAGATAACTAGGTGTTGCATGGTGCGCGGGCCGCGCGCGGCCCGCGAGACTGCTTTGTTTTCGTGTTGTAGGCGCCGCAACTAAATAAACATTATCCGGATTGTTCGCTGTGCAAATAATTCGTGCAAGCCATACACTAATTATATCAAGCACCGCCCGAAAGTTGCAAGTTCAAAACTCTGTGAAAAACATTTATTTCGAAAATAATTTTCTCATTTAAAGTAGGTTTTTTTGTGATTTTTAAAGCAAGCAACGCTCGAAATGCCCGTATGCCAGAAACTTAAAGAAAGTTTTTCGAAACCCAAACGTTGCTAGCTGTAGGTACACAATTTCCATAACTTTGTTCATAATTCGAAAGGCAAGGGCTTTCAGCCTTTGGTAGCGTGGGGACGCTCCGGGCTTCGCCCTTCGCGGAGCTCGGCCTGTGGCCTCGCAGCTCGGCTCGGCCTTCGGCCTCGCAAAAGTTACTTGGAATATGGGGAGTTGTTTCTGCTTGAGAAGGGGACGCTTCGGGTTTCGCCCTACGCGGAGCTCGGCCTATGGCCTCGCAGCCCGGCTCGGCCTTCGGCCTCGCAAAAGTTACTTGAAGGGTAGGGAGTTTTTTTCTGCTTGGCAATGGGACGCTTCGGGCTTCGCCCTACGCGGAGCTCGGCCTATGGCCTCGCAAAAGTTACTTGGAGGGTGGGGAATTTTTTCTGCTTGGCAAGGGGACGCTTCGGGCTTCGCCCTACGCGGAGCTCGGCCTATGGCCTCGCAGCCCGGCTCGGCCTTCGGCCTCGCAAAAGTTACTTGGAGGGTGGGGAGTTGTTTCTGCTTGGCAAGGGGACGCTTCGGGCTTCGCCCTACGCGGAGCTCAGCCTTCGGCCTCGCTATAGTTACTGATAGATATTTACCGCACGCCAGTAATCCTTTCGTTTCGTATAGGAAAATATATGGAAAAAATGTTATGGTTTACTGCTCGTCCGCCATTTTGTTTTTCCCAAAAATGACAATTTTCTGGTATACTGCATCATATGTGCTACGAAGTGGAATTGGTTGGATATTCCTCATGCGCTCGTGCTAGGCCAGCTAATTCGTCAAAGTTTGGTCTGAAATGTCCAAATTTTCAATCGGCTATATTTCCGCCGCCATTTTGTTTTTCTTTTGTTTTTCAATTTCATCACAAAGGAGGTCGACCATGTGACGCGTGTTCCAAATTTGAACGAAATCGGTTGGAAAATGGCGGAGATGGCATCACGTGACCCGCCGCCATTTTGTTTTTTTCACTTCCCTATAGTTTTCCTCTGGTCCAATCACTAAACTATACAACTCCCCCCTACATCACTTTCACCTCCGGGAACTCCTTCAGACTAAACGGGCGTGTCAATCAGTGAGTCAGTGAGTCAGTCAGTCAGTGAGTGGTAGTCGAGCTATATATATTAGTAACTAGGTGTTGCATGGTGCGCGGGCCGCGCGCGGCCCGCGAGACTTCTTTGTTTTCGTGTTGTAGGCGCCGCAACTAAATAAACATTATCCGGATTGTTCGCTGTGCAAATAATTCGTGCAAGCCATCCACTAATTATATCAAGCACCGCCCGAAAGTTGCAAGTTCAAAACTCTGTGAAAAACATTTATTCGAAAAGATTTTGCTCATTTAAATTAGGTTATTTTTGTGATTTTTAAAGCAAACAACGCTCGAAATGCCCGTATGCCAGAAACTTAAAGAAAGTTTTCAAAAGCCAAACGTTGCTAGCTGTACACAATTTCCATAACTTTGTTCATAATTCGAAAGGCAAGGGCTTTCAGCCTTTGGTAGCGTGGGGACGCTCCGGGCTTCGCCCTTCGCGGAGCTCGGCCTGTGGCCTCGCAGCTCGGCTCGGCCTTCGGCCTCGCAAAAGTTACTTGGAATATGGGGAGTTGTTTCTGCTTGAGAAGGGGACGCTTCGGGCTTCGCCCTACGCGGAGCTCGGCCTATGGCCTCGCAGCCCGGCTCGGCCTTCGGCCTCGCAAAAGTTACTTGGAGGGTAGGGAGTTGTTTCTGCTTGGCAAGGGGACGCTTCGGGCTTCGCCCTACGCGGAGCTCGGCCTACGGCCTCGCGGGAGGGTGCGCGGCCTTTGGCCTCGCTATAGTTACTGATAGATATTTACCGCACGCCAGTAATCCTTTCGTTTCGTACAGGAAAATATATGGAAAAAATATTATGGTTTACTGCTCGTCCGCCATTTTGTTTTTCCCAAAAATGACAATTTTCTGGTATACTACATCATATATGCTACGAAGTGGAATTGGTTGGATATTACTCATGCGCTCGTGCTAGGCCAGCTAATTCGTCAAAGTTTGGTCTGAAATGTCCAAATTTTCAATCGGCTATATTTCCGCCGCCATTTTGTTTTTCTTTTGTTTTTCAATTTCATCACAAAGTAGGTGGACCATGTGACATGCGTTCCAAATTTGAACGAAATCGGTTGGAAAATGGCGGAGATGGCATCACGTGACCCGCCGCCATTTTGTTTTTTTTACTTCCCTATAGTTTTCCTCTGGTCCAATCACTAAACTATACAACTCCCCCCTACATGACTTTCACCTCCGGGAACTCCTTCAGACTAAACGGGACGGTCAATCAGTGAGTCAGTCAGTCAGTGAGTGGTAGTCGAGCTATATATATTAGTAACTAGGTGTTGCATGGTGCGCGGGCCGCGCGCGGCCCGCGAGACTGCTTTGTTTTCGTGTTGTAGGCGCCGCAACTAAATAAATATTATCCAGATTGTTCGCTGTGCAAATAATTCGTGCAAGTCCATCCACTAATTATATCAAGCACCGCCCGAAAGTTGCAAGTTCAAAACTCTGTGAAAAACATTTATTTCGAAAAGAATTTTCTCATTTAAAGTAGGGTTTTTTGTGATTTTTAAAGCAAGCAACGCTCGAAATGCCCGTATGCCAGAAACTTAAAGAAAGTTTTTCGAAACCCAAACGTTGCTAGCTGTACACAATTTCCATAACTTTGTTCATAATTCGAAAGGCAAGGGCTTTCAGCCTTTGGTAGCGTGGGGACGCTCCGGGCTTCGCCCTTCGCGGAGCTCGGCCTGTGGCCTCGCAGCTCGGCTCGGCCTGTGGCCTCGCAGCTCGGCTCGGCCTTCGGCCTCGCAAAAGTTACTTGGAATATGGGGAGTTGTTTCTGCTTGAGAAGGGGACGCTTCGGGCTTCGCCCTACGCGTAGCTCGGCCTATGGCCTCGCAGCCCGGCTCGGCCTCTGGCCTCGCAAAAGTTACTTGAAGGGTAGGGAGTTTTTTTCTGCTTGGCAATGGGACGCTTCGGGCTTCGCCCTACGCGGAGCTCGGCCTACGGCCTCGCAAAAGTTACTTGGAATGTGGGGAATTTTTTCTGCTTGGCAAGGGGACGCTTCGGGCTTCGCCCTACGCGGAGCTCGGCCTATGGCCTCGCAGCACGGCTCGGCCTTCGGCCTCGCAAAAGTTACTTGGAGGGTGGGGAGTTGTTTCTGCTTGGCAAGGGGACGCTTCGGGCTTCGCCCTACGCGGAGCTCGGCCTACGGCCTCGCGGTGTTCTATCGCTTCGGGCTTCGCCCTACGCGGAGCTCGGCCTTCGGCCTCGCCGGAGGGTGCTCGGCCTTCGGCCTCGCCTTAGTTACTGATAGATATTTACCGCACGCCAGTAATCCTTTCGTTTCGTATAGGAAAATTTATTGAGAAAATATTATGCTTGACTACACGTCCGCCATTTTGTTTTTCCAAAAAATGACAATTTTCTGGTATACTGCATCATATGTGCTACGAAGTGGAATTGGTTGGATATTCCTCATGCGCTCGTGCTAGGCCAGCTAATTCGTCAAAGTTTGGTCTGAAATGTCCAAATTTTCAATCGGCTATATTTCCGCCGCCATTTTGTTTTTCTTTTGTTTTTCAATTTCATCACAAAGTAGGTCGACCATGTGACACGCGTTCCAAATTTGAACGAAATCGGTTGGAAAATGGCGGAGATGGCATCACGTGACCCGCCGCCATCTTGTTTTTTTCACTTCCCTATAGTTTTCCTCTGGTCCAATCACTAAACTATACACACACCCCTACATCACTTTCACCTCCGGGAACTCCTTCAGACTAAACGGGCGTGTCAATCAGTGAGTCAGTCAGTCAGTGGTAGTCGAGCTATATATATTAGTAATAATTCAAAAATATCAGCAAACACTTGCTCTGTCTGCTCCAGATCTCATCTCACTCTCACACTGGTTTGCTGGTAGAGAACTCTATCATAGAGTTAAGCACACTTTACGTAGGTACATCAAGTTTGTTTCATATGACGTGTATTTATTTTGTGTACATTATAGAATTACAGAATACAGAATAAATAATTGGAACTGAAGGGGCTGCTAGCTGTCAAACTCGAACGTGTTAGATTCGAAGTGCGTAGAGCAGAAACTAGAGTTTACGCAAAGATTTATATCAGAATATTACAAGGTTAGCAAGCTCCCTTGGTTGTAAAATACTGTATAATTGGTTATTAGAACAGGTTAATTGTGATTTTGGGGGTATTTAGCAATAAATAAGTCGGTAACATATACAAGGGATAGTTTTATTAAACCAAACAATAGCAATTATATATTACCACATTGTATTCAGAGAACAAAACACACACCTTTACAATTATGACAGTTAAATTCAAATAACAAACAATACTCATCTTTTAGCTCGTGACTTAGGCGAACACTATGATCACCACACAAGAGCAACAGAATCAGACCTCAGTCCGGCAGACTCTCCTCGTCGACTGTCAGGAAGCAAGTGACAGGCTTCTCAGAAGGAGTCAATTTATATAAATCTAAAGTGTCATGGCGGCCAAGCCGCCATGCTTTATTCATCAACTATTTATTAAATCGCAAGTTTTTACAAGATTATAATATCATATTTATCTACAAGAATTTAACTAAGTAATTATTCAAATATTTTCATACATTTAAAACAGCTAAACTAAAACAATGGATGCCTCGTGTCATCCGTCAAACATCCCGAAATTACAGTTAGTTTATAGTTCTCAATTACCTTTATGTAAAACAGTTGTATAAAGAAAATAGTGGCAGCATATCCCACCGCGTGTTTATACTACCGGAAATAGAATCAGATTTCTATGCAATACTTAATTATATGAACTTGAACAATATTAATGTTAATACTTATTCATAAAAGCTTACAATAATTCTAACAAACGCGTGACAGAAGATGTCCCGTAGCGGCGGCGGCGAAGTGAAGAGCACGGCACAGTGACTCCATATTTGTATTTTTATTAATTTTGGATGAATTTTGGCAGGGAAATAAAAATACGCCAATAAAAATTAAATTTTATTTAAACAAGCTCTCTTATTTATAATACATTTTGATATATATTTTGTATGAATAACTATTTCGGTTTAGACATAATTTTCATTTTAAAAGACGTGGAAAGGGTACGTTAGCGATTTTTTTTCTATCGAGCGAAGTTTGTCCAATCGTGTATCGGTATTCATCAGTCCTTAAATAGACACCACAAGATGTTATATGTTCCTTCTAATCCTTATGCTGCCACAATCACCCCAAGATTGCTATATATTTTTTCAGACGTTTAATTTTAGTAGTTAGTGCCGTAGCCTTCATAGAAAAACTGTAAATCCGCGCATACGAAGCCGCTAAACTTAACTTTAACTTATGAGATGTCGTATAATAAAATCGGTGTCGTGTCGTATATTATGACATCACTATCGACTCTACCTACGTCTTACTAAGGCATCCAACCAGTATTGGATCTATTGTTACATTATATCTACTCGCACTGAGCCGGCCTCTATGAAATTGCCACTTCAAGCAAAAATCAGAGCAAATATTTTTCAATAAAAAACTAAAACTGTCATAGATGTAGGTAGGTACTAATATGTACACTTTAATAGGTGAGGGTATATTGGAAATAAACAGCTGGTTTTAGCACACCACGCTGAGTGTTTCATTTAGTACTTCTCCGACTACTACAAAAACTAACATACAAAATAAATAAAAACTACTTAAAATACATTAGAAACTACCTAAAAATCTATCGAACTAAAAATAGTTTAAAAAACTCGTCCCTCTTGGGGTGGCCATCACACTGGCGGCATTCCCGCGCTGTATGGCCAGGCTCAGCCTCTGCGCGAGAAAGCCGCCAGCACGAGGGTCACCCGTCGCCTCCCTCAGGCGCTGGCTGAGCTAAAAAACAAACAAAACAAACATTTTATCACAATAAATTACTTGCTACTAAACTGTTGTACCGAGCAAAGATAATGTAATACTTGGCACCGAGATTAAATCACCATATTGGAAACTGATTGATATTGGTCCACAGTAAGAGTACCTATATTTATTTAGTTTCTTAAACTTTTTTAGTCTTACGCTATAATAACGTAATTTTACAATAGTCTAGTATGATTTAAGTAAGTATAAAGGACGCCCAAATATATTAAAATTACGGGGCAGTGTAATTCCCTCGGGTGAATTAAGGAGGTACGCAGACTTGATTCACCCAGTTGATTTTAGTAGACTTGAATAACTCAGGTGTTTTGAATGAAAATGGCTGACTCGAAGTATAACAAAGTTCAATTTGGTCGTTCTTACCGGGTATAAAGAAAGTTGCGGGGGGATTTTCTTACGCCCTTTTTGTATTAAGTATATTTTTTAATACTGACTGTAAATATTATTTGTTATACCAATAAATAATTCTAGTCTAAGGAAATTGACAATATAAATGCATAGAAAAAAAGAACAGACCGTTGCAACATCAAAGATAAGTCCTGAAACAATATAAGTGAGTGATATCCATTTATATATAATAATTTGTAGTAATGGCTCACTATATTTTTAATTCTAAGATAAGTCCTCCTAAATACAGTCGACAACATGTAATCCTGCACAAATCCTTTGCAAACTCGAGCGTATTCGCATCGTGTAGAGTGCCCGTGTTACCTTGCGATGTCGAGTGCAACTTTTGATTACAGTATCGATTAGGTTTCAACTTAGCCCTTTCAGGTCAAAGCACTTTTAATATTTTAATGACAATTGATCCGTGTTCCATTGAGCGAGAAATGTGGAAACGATGTTTTCCACTAAAGTTGTGACCTATTTCGAAATAAATTTTACAAAAATGGCTGATGGGAATTTTTTTGTAACTTTTTATCCTCGGCATTTGTACTTTTCCTTGGTTGGTGTAAATGACAATGCCAGATTCTGCCCCACCATCAACCGCAAGTTGTACAAGATAACGAGTAAATGTAAAAATATCTCCGTTTTTTATTAAAATTATTGGTTACAGTTTTACAGTTTTGTACAAGTTGCGATTCGAAAAAAAACAGTTTAATTAAGAATTCAGAAAATAGTAAGAAATCGAAGCGATTTATTCATTGTTTTTGTTATTCTTCTATAGGAGTTGCGAGAGTAGTAGAAAATGATACTGATTATGATTATGCAACAAGTAGAATACTGGTACTGGACAATGCAATTTACCATCCTGAGATTTCATGTATTCTGGCAAATAAATGATTTGATTGATTGATTGCAATATGAAACCTGTAATAAGTCCCCAACAAAATGATAGCTCCATTGAAATGTGGCAATGTCTTTTGAAATTACATCCCTCCAAAAATATTTTTTTGTTATTACAATCTTATATTTGCAGATGATCAACCAATCAGAAGTATGTCGATGTATGGACACAATATTTTGATAATGGCAAAGACAGGTTGGTCTCTAAATCTAGTTTATCTTTTCGTTACAGCAAAGTTACGGGGTTAAGTAATCTTGGTGCGAGAGTCCGACTCGCACTTGACCGGTTTTTTTGGGAAGTGGTGAGTTGGAAAATGTTGGTTTTCGAATCGCAACTTGTACAAAACTTTATTTTAAACCAATAATTTTAATAAAAAACGGAGATATTTTTACATTTATTCGTTATCTTGTACAACTTGCGGTTGATGGTGGGGCAGAATCTGGCATTGTCATTTGCAGTTTTCGGAATTTTTCCTTTACTTGTGCTGTAAGACCTATTAAATTCAACTTTATCCGTCCACGCGTTTCTGAAATATAGGTCTTGACAGACAGACAGACGGACGGACGGACTTTTGAGGCACGGAACCCTAAAAAGGCCATAGTTTTTTTTTTCAAATAATCATAAGTACCTACATGTAGAACTTAGTATGACTACTTAAATAGAACAAGCGACAAATTCCTATAATGATCATTTTTATACTAACCGAAGTTAGGTAAGTATCTATATACCTACCTTGTGAAATAGTCACAGAGAAACTAAATACTTACATATTATAATTTGTTTACTACTGTCATAGAATCGTCTCAAGTAGGTACGATTATGTCTAATTTCTATCGCTAATTTCGATCTCTCGATTCCGGACTCAAAGAATGAATCAATCTTTTTATTAAAGAAAACCTCGGCTAAATACATCCGTTTTGTTACAGGTATCTCCACATTTGTGTACAATCGTACAAAGTAAACTACAGACCCAATCATTCCATACTCAAAGGCAACCTACTAACTTCTATCCACTGCATAACTGTATAAATATGCCTACTCCTACTTCAAATCAAAGGCTCAGAGAACATTCTACAAATTACATAAACCAGGCGAAACTAAGCTGTATGACGCCCTTTGCTCTTTGTGTCGAGCTCTCTATGCACATATTGCGCAACGATTCCCAGAACCTGATGGAAATCCCGGGCTTTTCATAAATACATCGAGCCCCGGGCGAGACTGCACCCGGCGGTTGCCGAGGCAACGCATTAAGGGCTAGCTGCATCCGGGATACAGGCCTCGAAACCCGGACCTAGCTAGACTGGCAGAATAATGAACAAACCAGACAGAGTTAAAGCAATGTAAAATGAGGAAATTTACGTTTTTAGGGAAAGGTTTGCAGTTTGTAACTACTACCAAAGAATATGTAATATTTTGTTTTAAGATAGGTAGGTAGGATAGGCACGTGGGGTTGTGCAATTCCGACATAACCGGTCGCTATACCCGAAGCGTCGGGTATGCACAAGAATTTCCCATGGGAAAAAAGGTACCTACGTTACTTAGTAGAGGGAAGTATAATAATCAATATTTGAAACTTTTAAATTTCGATACGTGCTTAAAAAACCGTGCTTTTTAACATAAAATGTATCGTATGTAGATAAGATACATTTTATGGGATCAAGTTGGCACCTTGACGTGCCAAAATGTACACAACGTGCTTACTTGCAATAGTTGCAATAAAGAGATTTGATTTGAAAACCGTTAAGATAAGATAAATATTCTTTATTGCAAAAAAAATAAAAAGTATTACACAAAAAAAATAGGCTAATACAGTTAGTATTACAATTGGCGGTCTTATCGCTCAAAGCGATCTCTTCCAGACAACCTTTGGGTAGAGATTTCAGCGTATGAATAGGTAGCTTATTGAGCAATATTAAATACCTATCATTAGCTGGTACTTAAGATAAGTACCTACCTACATAAATAAAAAAACTTATTTACCTACTAATAATAATTATACTTATGAGTATAAATAATTGTTGTTACCAATAAATAAACTGATACATTACATACTAATAAATACTTAACATAAAAAGAAATAGACTACTTACTATACAATACAATAGACTACTTACAATGTCGTTATTATTTTGTCTACCAAGGCACATTATCTGTAAACCGAATCCCAAACCAAGTGTCTTATTTTGTAAACAAAAACTACCCTATCTACAATTTAAGCAGTTCTGTGATTTTTGCATAGTTATTTTGACAGTATTAGATCGGATCACTTTATTTTCACAATGATGAACAAGTTTGATCAATCAGTTCCCTCGGTGTTACATCACAACAGGTAATTAGACGATCATGTTCGCTTACAAAATAAGACATTTTATTTGGGCTTCGGTATAAATACTTATACAAACGGAGCTTCATTCATCAGGGTCGCTTGTTTGCGCTGTCTAGACAGTTCCGTGTTCGCAGGGCTTGTCTGGCCGGTGCCAGCGAGCTCCCGGCAACAACGTAAAATGAACAGATTATTGCGAATACACTTTCACAGGCTTTTCAATTTCACTCGCCAGAACTAATTAATTCCCGGTACTGGATGTGCTGAATAAACAAATTCGTTAAGCTTTATTTCAGGCATTAAATTATGTACAAACAGGTACTTACTTACCTATATGTAAAATGCAAAACTAAAAGTTCTGTACTTTACATTATTACGAATGCACAGAGGCTCTTGATTTTGCTTCCATAACTACTCGTACGGTGGAACACAGAGAAAGGTGTAGGTACAGGAGAGTTTTTAAGGTTGAGATTTTCTCAAAAACTACTTGACCTATTGAAAAAATTATTTCACTGTTTGACAGATAAAAGTTAAAACTATGCAACTGTATAAGAATTATTAAATTCGGTCCAGTAGTTTTTGAGAAAATCTCAACCTTATTGAGGTCCCCTGTATACCTATCTCTGTCTTCGACTGTACGCTGTAAATAGTAGTGTTTATCGAAAGAATGATAGTTTATTGACATCATCATCAGTCCATTTTTATGTCCTCACTGCTCGGGCACAGACCTTCCCTTACATCAAGGGAACTGGGGCTACATGATCCAAAGGCCGAGACTCCAACCATACATTCCTTGATTTGGGGGGTCAACCCCCGTAATACTTACACAACTCTCTATCATCACCCCATGGTGACTCGATGAGTTAATAACTTACGGTGAACAGCTTAAGACAAGTTCTTTATTCTTCACGTTCCTCTTCTCAGGGCAATATTGAAGTTTCCATCGCTTTACAATTTTTAAAGAATGGTTTTTAAAGATATGTTGTGACTTTTTTTTCTATTGTGCGAAGTTTGCCACCCGTGTATCGGTTTAACACGGGTTTAACGGAAGACATTAGACGGTGTCCCTTCATTTGATAAAAAACAAATTACAAACATTTCATTTCACAAACAACGTTTGGCAAAATTATGTTTCATAAGTTCATCTTTGTACAAAGTAATGGTTCTATAAATAATTCATTTGACAAAACAATTACGAGACAAAGTTTCTTTCTTCAAAACATCACTTAACAAACTATTCACTTATTATATACGTTAATAGATAAAACAACGCAAGGCATAAAAACCTTTGACAAAATGCATTGTTTGGTAATTGTAATTGGGTTTTTATCAAATGAAGGGACACCCCGACAACTCTCTAACCAGATCCGACACGGATGTTTAGGTTCAGAAGGCTCTGGCTTGGAGCGAAGCGCAGCTTCGCTCCAAGCCAGAGACTTCGATGTTAGGTTTTTTTTTTTTTTGTATTCAAAAAGCAAGTTCATTTATTAACAATTATACGTAGGGGCTTTTTGAAAATGGCGGGAAACGACGGTTGCGAAATTATTTAATAATTTTCAGTTTAATGTCTACAGTGGGTGTTTTGTGTTTAATATCACGTTAAATTAATCAGAAAGTGTTCGCGAATGACGGTATGGTGAAGTTATTGGAGAATAGAAGCAGGATCTGAAGTTTGGCGCCATGGTCAAGATTCCCACTACGAGCTCGGGAGTGAACGTGACTGTCGAGCTGCTTCGTCCAGAGTGATTGACGCTACGGCGTCTCCTGTGGATGAAGACAAGAAGACGCGGCTACCCAGGGTGATGACGCTACGGCGACTCCCCTGGAGGAAGATGGAAGACTATTATACATTGAATTTTCTGTAACATGACATTGGCAAATGACGAACTGTCGAGTCCATTAATAAAATAAAATAAATAAATTATACGTATAAAATACCCACTTATTTACCCAATATTTTGTCTAATGGCGACCTTGCAAAAGGAATACTTTGGTCATTTAATCAATTGCAAAATGACGGTTTAGCATTCACAACATTTGCTATGTTAAATATTTATAAAATGGATTTTTGTCAAATGATCACTTTTAAAGCGATCACTTTAGTAAATGAATAGTTTGTCAAATGATTACTTTTTCAAAAATAATTTGTAAAATGATCATTTGTCATACGTTTTTTGTCAAACATTAGTGAACCACATTAGACACCCCAAGATTGCATACTTATATATTTTTTCAGAAGTTTAGTTTTTAATATCGTATTGAAAAAAAAAACTGAAAATAGACTATGCGGTAATAGTTTTGTAGAATCGGTCCAGTAGTAGCTAGCAGAAAATCAAGTGTAACACTTTGGACTTTGGAACGTTTTTATTATCTGCGTGGTAAGAGTTAAACCGCAGTGCAAGTGTTACCATTTGATCTGCTGTTGTCCGTACCTATTTGAAAAACCCCTTGGAATACATTCGCCAACAATACAATTCGGGAGACGGCGCAGGGGAGCTTCACGACGACGGACGCGTTCTCGTTTCGGAGGCTATAAGACCCACTTCGGGTCACTGAGCCAGCGGAGTACTTACCTATAAGTAAGTAAGTAGACATTCGCCAGCACAACACGGTATTTATTTATTTATTTTTATTAATGGACTCGACGATGAGTTCGTCATTTGCCAATGTCATGTTACAGAAAATTCAATATATTCAATAGTCTTCTATCCAGGGGAGTTGCAGTAGCGTCATCACTCTGGACGAAGCAGCTCGACAGTCACGTTCACTCCCGAGCTCGTAGCGGGAACTCTTGATAAAAGCTTGAAACTTCAGATCTTGCATAAATAATTCAATAACTTCACAGTACTGTCATTCGCGAACATTTTCTGATTAATTTAACGTGATATTAAACACAAAATAGTCCCTGTAGACGTTAAAAGGAAAATTATCTAATAATTTCGCAACGGTCGTTTCCCGCCACGGTATTTTAATGTGACTTTCAATAACTTAAAATCACATCAACTTCGTAGTGAAGCTATTTATGGTTCCCAAAACGATCAAATGAGATACGCCTCTCCGGCCGGCATCCCAATCGGTTTTCGCAACTAGTTGCGATAAAATACTAAATCTTCTTTGTACGCAACTGGTTGCGATAGAAGAGTTTACATTATTTGTTTGAAATTGGTTGCGATCAAATACCTAATTCTGTAAATGGCATCAATGCAAGAATTTTATCTGCCGCCTGCCGCGAAAAAACAACCACCAAGACTCGGCGTAATAGTTTTTTTAGCAAATTGCATTTCCATTTACTTCACTTGCTGCAATTCCAGCCAGGTAAGTTGATTTAAAATGACGGCTGTTCGTGTCGGCCGTCGGCAGACTGGACTGCAGATTGATGGAAACACTTAGATTACGATTTCAACTCTTACGACGCATCTGCGTCGTAAGAGTTGAAATCGTAGTCGAGTTGAGTTGAATTGAGTTGTTTTTATTATCTAATAAAAACGATCCAAAGTTCAAAATGTTGACGTATTTTTGAATATAAAATTTTAGATGTTTTGATATTTTCTTGCATATGCGCTATGCGAAACGAAAATCTAAATGATAAATGGAGAAAAATTTTCATCACGACCGGGATTCGAACCCTATAGAGCTCTATAGAGCGTGCCACGGAATGGCGAGGTCCCGGGTTCGAATCACGGTCGTGATGAAAAAAAAAATCTCCATTTATCACGTAAAATTTTAGATTTTGTATACAATTTTGCTGCCATTTTTTGTCAATTTAGCTTCCAGGTATACTTTCATTAAAAATATGGGGTTCTCTTGAAAATGGCGGGAAACGACTGTTGCAAAATTATTTGATAATTTTTGTTATAATGTCTACAGTGGCTATTTTGTGTTTAATATCACGTTAAGTTAATCAGAAAATGTTCGCGAATGACAGTATGGTGAAAATATTGGATAATTTGAGCAAGATCTGAAGTTTCAAGCTTTTATCAAGAGCCGAGCTCGGGAGTGAACGTGACTGTCGAGCTGCTTCGTCCAGAGTGATGACGCTACGGCGACTCCTCTGGATGAAGACATGAAGACGCGGCTACTCAGGGTGAAGACGCTACTGCGACTCCCCTGGAGGAAGATAGAACTATTATATAAAGACTATTATATTATATTGAATTTTCTGTAACATGACATTGGCAAATGACGAACTGTCGAGTCCATTAATAAAATAAATAAAAATATGAAATTATTGAATACGAAATTAGGAAGCAATAGTGTTCATCCACTTTGATGCTGACTGCTACTTATAAAATGTAAGGAGATCACAAAAGAAAAAAAATACTTTTCCGTTGAAACATCAAACATTTAATAGAACAACCAACAGAAAGTTGAGTTTTCACATAGGTATACATTGAAACATTTATTTAAGTATTCAGAGAACGCTTATTTAAATACTATTTAGTACAATCGTAAGGGTGTGTCACATTTAGTTTAAAGTAAATGACATTGCCAGATTTCAATGGAGCTTTGCCCCACCTATACAAAACTGCGTGTACATTGAAGCTTCATATCATTTTGTTAGGGACTGATTGCAGATTTCCTATTGCATAATCATAAACAGTAAGAGTTGCGAGAGTAGTAGAAAATGATAACAAAAATAACGAATAATTCGCCTCGATTTCTTAATGTTTAACGCTCAGTACTATCTGTTACATTGTCTGATGGTGGGCCCACAATAATAAAAAAATGTGTCACGTTACAATGAATGATTAGCGGAAAAACTAAGAGGAAAACGTACAAAATCTTTCAAAATTGATTTTTCGACGCGCAACTTGTACAAAACTTTATTTTAAACCAATATTTTTAATAAAAAACGGAGATATTTTTACATTTATTCGTTATCTTGTACATCATGCGGTTGATGGTGGGGCAGAATCTGGCATTGTCATTTCAATTATATTATCATACATATTATGAACGGCGAACATTTTGTCGCATAAAAGCCATTATACACGAGCCCAGTAGTAATCCATATTGAAATACCCTTCGTTTCCGGACATTATATTAAATTATAACATGTACACCGCAGCCCAAATCAAGTCTTATTTTGTAAACAAATATGATCGTCTAATTACCTGTTGTGATGTAACACTGAAGGAACTGATTGATCCAACCTGTTCATCATTGTGACAAATAAAGTAGTGTTAATAATTTTAAGTGTTAGTAATTACTAACATTTTAAGCTTTTCTGTACATATATATAGCATAGTTATTTTCATATTATTAGATCGGATCACTTTATTTTCACAATGATGAACAGGTTCGATCAATCAGATCCTTATTATTAAAAAAGCTATGTACACAATCTTTATTAGGATAAACACTATTTTTTAATATACAATACATGGCATAATTGCGACAAGCAAAGTTGTAGTTCACAAATGTGCCAAAAACGGCCGTTTTTCGCAATTATGCAAACTACAACTTACCGACATTGAATCACGTTATAAATAAGCATTTAAAAAATAGAATTTATCGTAATAAACATTATGTACATAGCTTTTTAATAAAATTGATTAAAATGGAAGATTTTAGAATTAAAACTATAGTGAGCCATTACTACAAATTATTATATATAAACGGATATCACTCACTTATATTGTTAAAGTCGGCAATTAGACCGACAGTTTCGACCGATTTCGACGGTCTTTTTCAAGGTGAGCGCGCCGCGCCCGCGGCCCGGTGACGTTTCTTCGCGCACTGCGGATGAGCGCCCTCTGTGCGCGCTCCGAGATAACTTGTCCCGCCGACGACGACGGTGCGTTCGATGGCTGTAGCTGGATTCGTTGATCGATCTCACTTGTCGGGGAGTTACCGCCACTCACGTTAGGTCCCGTCACGCAGTATGTACTCACTGCGTCTACTCCGCATTCACTCACACTCCTGACATCGGATACGGCCCTGAGTACGGGCTTCCACGTAGCAGGCAAGGACCAACCGCAATCTCTGTTGAAATTGGGCCGTCGTGCAATCTCAATCGCTTCCCTGATCTTGCGTGGCACAATGAACTGTCGGAAAGGAAACTGTCGATCTAATTACCGACTTTAACAATATAAGTGAGTGATATCCGTTTATATATAATAAAATGGAAGATATTATTTTTCAAAGATTGGCGGCGCTAGTTGACTTATGGAAGGCCCTTAAACTATTATAGGTACAAAGACATAATATGGATACGTACTTAGGCGACACATAAAATTTTATTTTCCCTTTGGAAATCAATACACGCCTCTAAAAATAAGTTTTGTTGGCGAACCTATATGATTTCTTGACAAAAAGCGGGAACATTCGCATGTCCTGCTTCAGTGAACGATCACCGATTTTCGGATTTCACGTTTATGACAATTTTGGCGCGAAAAGACAGATGAGCATAAAGCAGAGTCCGCTGCGCTGCGACTGTTTCAGTGTTACAAAACACCATAACATTTAAGATTTTCTTTGTTAAATCGGTTACCAAAACATATTACAGTGTTTTGTAACACTGTAACACGTCGCAGCGGAACGTGATTTATGATTACACACACTAATAATAACACATACGCGTAATGACACGCACTCACTCACAGTTATACGCACAGACACACATTCGCATAAACACACTCCAACTCATGGCGTATTGTAGCTTTTAACAAGTTAATAGCCAAGTGAAGTGCCACCATGACAAATACGAATAGCGAAGTGGGAGAACATTATGAGGGTGTGTCGATTCTGCGTCTATGTCATTATGCGTGTGTGCTAAGCTGCTTACATTACGTCATCACGCGTATATACGCGATTTTCTTTGACCAACAATTTAACATGCGGCTACTAAGTGGTCGGTCCACATCAACCCCATGTATATAATTATTATATTTATATGAACAAGATAATTTAGATATTAACTTGAAATTTACTTTCTGACCAACTTGCATGTTTCTTAGTTCTAAGTCAATCGCAATTAACATCTAGGTTACAATATTTTAAAGATGACAAAAATATCTCTGTAAATTTTGTAATCAAAAAACTCTGTTCCAAAATTCTCAACTCAATAAAAAACCATTATTATATTAATAATAATATTTACACGAAGGCTCTTTTAGTACAATACTTCTTCCAACAACAGTATTGAAGATACACACCTAGCCGTTATGTCGTAGCATGAAGATGCAATTCAGGACTTCACAAAGTGTCTAGTCACTTTATCATCGGGTTACCATTTTTCAAAAGACGCCAAAAATATTTTACAAAATTTATCTGTTAGTTCCTTTTTTAGTTTTGAAAGGTCTTTATTATTACTTTACTTTACTAATATATATAGCTCGACTACCACTGACTGACTCACTGACTCACTGATTGACACGCCCGTTTAGTCTGAAGGAGTTCCCGGAGGTGAAAGTGATGTAGGGGGGAGTTGTATAGTTTAGTGATTGGACCAGAGGAAAACTATAGGGAAGTGAAAAAAAACAAAATTAGCTGGCCTAGCATGAGGAATATCCAACCAATTCCACTTCGTAGCACATATGATGTAGTATATCAGAAAATTGACAATTTTTGGAAAAACAAAATGGCGGACGAGCTATCAACCATAATATTTTCATTATAATTTGGCAAGATTTTCAATCTCATTTTTCGGGTGAATGGCAACATTTTAGTGGAATGTCTTGTATGGGACAATTGTAGGTCTCGATGAATAGTGTTGCAATAAAAAGAAGTTTCCCAACTTTTAGGGTAATTTACCCTCCAGAGCCCAAAAGTGGGGAAAATGGAAATAGCGCTTTTTAACCAAATTTGGGTATGCAGTTCGATGAAGGCACCTCACCCAAATGACATTTGACCATTTTCATCTCAATCGCCTGGCAACACTGGAAGTTATGGGGCATGAAAGTTTTGGTCAGAGTCATGTTTGGGCGCTAACTTTGTTAAAGAAATTTTGGGCTATCGTAACGGTTTAAATGCCACATGTTAGATGCTAACCTGTACATTAATAATAAAGTTTAACATATTTTAAAATACAAAATGGCGGCCAGAATATTGACTTCTCCAAAAAGTTACAGTTTCCCCATACATTTTCCTATACGAAACGAAATGATTACTAGCGTGCGGTAAATATCTATCAGTAACTATAGCGAGGCCGAAGGCCGAGCACCCCTCGGCGAGGCCGAAGGCCGAGCTCCGCGTAGGGCGAAGCCCGAAGCGTCCCCTTGCCGAACAGAAACAACTCCCCACCCTCCAAGTAACTTTTGCGAGGCCGTAGGCCGAGCTCCGCGTAGGGCGAAGCCCGAAGCGTCCCCTTACCGAGCAGAAACAACTCCCCACCTTCCAAGTAAATTTTGCGAGGCCGAAGGCCGAGCTCCGCGTAGGGCGAAGCCCGAAGCGTTCCCTTGCCGAACAGAAACAACTCCCTACTTTTCAAGTAACTTTTGCGAGGCCGCAGGCCGAGCTCCGCGTAGGGCGAAGCCCGAAGCGTCCCCTTGCCGAACAGAAACAACTCCCCATCCTCCAAGTAACTTTTGCCACCCGGCGAGGCCGAAGGCCGAGCTCCGCGTAGGGCGAAGCCCGAAGCGTCCCCTTACCGAGCAGAAACAACTCCCCGCCTTCCAAGTAAATTTTGCGAGGCCGAAGGCCGAGCTCCGCGTAGGGCGAAGCCCGAAGCGTCCCCTTACCGAGAAGAAACAACTCCCCCACCTTCAAAGTAAATTTTGCGAGGCCGAAGGCCGAGCTCCGCGTAGGGCGAAGCCCGAAGCGTCCCCTTGCCGAACAGAAACAACTCCCCACCTTTCAAGTAACCTTTGCGAGGCCGCAGGCCGAGCTCCGCGTAGGGCGAAGCCCGAAGCGTCCGCTTACCGAGCAGAAACCACTCTCTTCCTTCCAAGTAACTTTTGCCCCCCGGCGAAGCCGAAGACCGAGCTCCGCGTAGGGCGAAGCCCGAAGCGTCCCTTACCGAGCAGAAACAACTCCCCACCTTCCAAGTAACTTTTGCGAAGCCGAAGGCCGAGCTCCGCGTAAGGCGAAGCCCGAAGCGTCCCCTTACCGAGCAGAAACAACTCCCCACCTTCCAAGTAACTTTTGCGAGGCCGAAGGCCGGGCCGGACCGCGAGGCCGTAGGCCGAGCTCCGCGTAGGGCGAAGCCCGAAGCGTCCCCACGCCACCAAAGGCTGAAAGATGCCCATGCTTTTCGAGTTGTGAACAAAGGTACCTATGGAAATTGTGTACAGCTAGCAACGTTTGGCTTATGAAAACTTTGAATAAGTTTCTGGCATACGGTCATTTCGAGCGTTGCTTGCTTTATAAAACACAACCATAACCAATTTTACATGAACTCTTTTCGAAATAAATGACTCTATGAAAGTTTTGAACTTGCAACTTTCGGGCGGTGCTTGATATAATTAGTGTATGGCTTGCACGAATTATTTGCACAGCGAACAATCCGGATAATGTTTATTTAGTTGCGGCGCCTACAACACGAAAACAAAGCAGTCTCGCGGGCCGCGCGCGGCCCGCGCACCATGCAACACCTAGTTTAAATATATACATGTCATTTTAACAAAAGACAATCAATCTTAATGTTAAGAGTTTTTTACAGACTTATTTCGCCTTTAAAATATTATCTGTTAGTAAAACTTCCAACAACAATATCGAAGATGCTTAAATACCTATATTAATCAAGTCGTACGTAGCCCGATGATGCAATTGAGAACTTCACAAAGTGTCTAGCTAGTTAGACATAAATCGTGGGGCGCGCATTGAAGTTATTTGCGGTCTTGTATACACGAGTAACAAGGCATATAGGTACTTGTAAGTATGGCATACTACTGCTGTTATTCATAAACCTAGTTAAACCTCACTTCTATTATATAGTGTTGCTATCCCTTTCCCTGGACTGTATTTCATGACTTCGATGTTCATTACAGCGAATATTACCAAAGCGAAAGTTTGTGACCGCGACGTACGTTACAGCGAAAGTAGGTATACGATTGCGATGTACTGGACTTCGAAAGTTTATAATCGCGATGTACGGTACAGCGAAAGTATGCGATTTCGATGTACTGGACTTCGAAAGTTTGTAATCGCGATGTACTTTACTGCGATAGATGCGTCTATATGTAGATGTTTTCATATCCTCTTATACCCTCTGACATCACATGCTCACTCACATACTTTGAGTTTATGTAAAATAAGAAACAAGCCAACTTTTGTGACAATTTAATAATTTTTTAATCCTACTCGTTTCGAAATGACAAATTAAACATTTTTTCACTAACAACTGAAAAACTAAGCAAATTCTTGTGTAGGTACATAATTTTCGTATTTCTGTTAATACAATAATTCAATCTTTTAAAAATCATAACTGAAAAACGAAAATCATTCTTGCATACATAATTTTCATACAGGAATTTTTTTAAAGTAATAACTGAAAAACAAAACTCAGGTCTTCAGGTAACATATGTATGCAAGCCCGTCGAGATACTCTTTATATCCATTTCTCTTTTGCGTGATACGTGTTCTTTTACTTTTTTTGCTTGCTCTGAAGTACTTCGTTTTGGTTTAATTACAATTAATTATATCAATTACTGTCTGGCAATACGGTTAGCAATAAATATAAACTTAAAAAATTGCCACCACGTTTCCCTCCTCGTCTATGGTCAGTTCTAGACTGCATAAACCTAAACATTCCAACCACCCAAAATGCCGTGGAAAATTGGCATAATCGGTGGAACAGCCTGTTGAATCGGAAGAAATTTAACATTTATAAAACATTAATTGAATTGAAGAAAGAACAAAAAAATACCAATTATGAAGTAGAAAGAATAAGGGCAAATATTAAAAAACCAAAACGAAGTACTTCAGAGCAAGCAAAAAAAGTAAAAGAACACGTATCACGCAAAAGAGAAATGGATATAAAGAGTATCTCGACGGGCTTGCATACATATGTTACCTGAAGACCTGAGTTTTGTTTTTCAGTTATTACTTTTAAAAAATTCCTGTATGAAAATTATGTACGCAAGAATGATTTTTGTTTTTCAGTTATGATTTTAAAAAGATTGAATTATTGTATTAACAGAAATACGAAAATTATGTACCTACACAAGAATTTGCTTAGTTTTTCAGTTGTTAGTGAAAAAAAATTTAATTTGTCATTTCGAAACGAGTAGAATTAAAAAAAAAATTTAAATTGTCACAAAAGTTGGCTTGTTTCTTATTTTACATAAACTCAAAGTACGTGAGTGAGCATGTGATGTCAGAGGGTATAAGAGTATATGAAAACATCTACATATAGACGCATCTATCGCAGTAAAGTACATCGCGATTATAAACTTTCGAAGTCCAGTACATCGGAATCGTATACTTTCGCTGTAACGTACGTCGCGGTCACAAACTTTCGCTTTGGTAATATTCGCTGTAATGAACATCGAAGTCATGAAATACAGTCCTTTCCCTGCTATCCAAATCGCGTTTATGAATTCGCGCCAGTGTTTTGCAAATTTTTCATCGAACGAATTAACTTGTAAGTACTTTGATTAGGTATTTATTACTAATATATATAGCTCGACTACCACTGACTGACTGACTGACTGACTGACTCACTGACTCACTGACTCACTGATTGACGCGCCCGTTTAGTCTGAAGGAGTTCCCGGAGGTGAAAGTGATGTAGGGGGGAGTTGTATAGTTTAGTGATTGGACCAGAGGAAAACTATAGGGAAGTGAAAAAAACAAAATGGCGGCGGGTCACGTGATGCCATCTCCGCCATTTTCCAACCGATTTCGATCAAATTTGGAACGCGTGTCACATGGTCCACCTACTGTGTGATGAAATTGAAAAACAAAAGAAAAACAAAATGGCGGCGGAAATATAGCCGATTGAAAATTTGGACATGTCAGACCAAACTTTGACGAATTAGCTGGCCTAGCACGAGCGCATGAGGAATATCCAACCAATTCCACTTCGTAGCACATATGATGCAGTATACCAGAAAATTGTCAATTTTTGGAAAAACAAAATGGCGGACGAGCAGTTAACCATAATATTTTCTCAATAAATTTTCCTATACGAAACGAAAGGATTACTTGCGTGCGGTAAATATCTATCAGTAACTATAGCGAGGCCGAAGGCCGAGCACCCTCCGGCGAGGCCGAAGGCCGAGCTCTGCGTAGGGCGAAGCCCGAAGCGATAGAACACCGCGAGGCCGCAGGCCGAGCGCCGCGTAGGGCGAAGCCCGAAGCGTCCCCTTGCCAAGCAGAAACAACTCCCCACCTTCCAAGTAACTTTTGCGAGGCCGAAGGCCGAGCCGGCCTGCGAGGCCATAGGCCGAGCTCCGCGTAGGGCGAAGCCCGGAGCGTCCCCTTGCCAAGCAGAACAACTCCCCACCTTCCAAGTAACTTTTGCGAGGCCGAAGGCCGAGCCGGCCTGCGAGGCCATAGGCCGAGCTCCGCGTAGGGCGAAGCCCGGAGCGTCCCCTTGCCAAGCAGAACAACTCCCCACCTTCCAAGTAACTTTTGCGAGGCCATAGGCCGAGCTCCGCGTAGGGCGAAGCCCGAAGCGTCCCCTTGCCAAGCAGAACAACTCCCCACCTTCCAAGTAACTTTTGCGAGGCCGAAGGCCGAGCCGGCCTGCGAGGCCATTGGCCGAGCTCCGCGTAGGGCGAAGCCCGAAGCGTCCCCTTGCCAAGCAGAACAACTCCCCACCTTCCAAGTAACTTTTGCGAGGCCGAAGGCCGAGCCGGCCTGCGAGGCCATTGGCCGAGCTCCGCGTAGGGCGAAGCCCGAAGCGTCCCCTTGCCAAGCAGAAAAAACTTCCCACCTTCCAAGTAACTTTTGCGAGGCCGAAGGCCGAGCCGGCTGCGAGGCCATAGGCCGAGCTCCGCGGAGGGCGAAGCCCGGAGCGCCCCCACGCTACCAAAGGCTGAAAGATGCCCCTGCCTTTCGAATTATGAACAAAGTTATGGAAATTGTGTACAGCTAGCAACGTTTGGCTTTTGAAAACTTTCTTTAAGTTTCTGGCATACGGGCATTTCGAGCGTTGTTTGCTTCAAAAATCACAAAAATAACCTACTTTAAATGAGCAAACTCTTTCCGAATAAATGTTTTTCACAGAGTTTTGAACTTGCAACTTTCGGGCGGTGCTTGATATAATTAGTGGATGGCTTGCACGAATTATATGCACAGCGAACAATCCGGATAATGTTTATTTAGTTGCGGCGCCTACAACACGAAAACAAAGCAGTCTCGCGGGCCGCGCGCGGCCCGCGCACCATGCAACACCTAGTTTACTAATATATATAGCTCGACTACCACTGACTGACTCACTCACTCACTGATTGACCGTCCCGTTTAGTCTGAAGGAGTTCCCGGAGGTGAAAGTCATGTAGGGGGGAGTTGTATAGTTTAGTGATTGGACCAGAGGAAAACTATAGGGAAGTGAAAAAAACAAGATGGCGGCGGGTCACGTGATGCCATCTCCGCCATTTTCCAACCGATTTCGTTCAAATTTGGAACACGCGTCACATGGTCGACCTACTTTGTGATGAAATTGAAAAACAAAAGAAAAACAAAATGGCGGCGGAAATATAGCCGATTGAAAATTTGGACATTTCAGACCAAACATTGACGAATTAGCTGGCCTAGCACGAGCGCATGAGGAATATCCAACCAATTCCACTTCGTAGCATATATGATGTAGTATACCAGAAAATTGACATTTTTGGGAAAAACAAAATGGCGGACGAGCAGTAAACCATAATATTTTCTCCATATATTTTCCTATACGAAACGAAAGGATTACTGGCGTGCGGTAAATATCTATCAGTAACTATAGCGAGGCCGAAGGCCGAGCTCCGCGTAGGGCGAAGCCCGAAGCGATAGAACACCGCGAGGCCGTAGGCCGAGCTCCGCGTAGGGCGAAGCCCGAAGCGTCCCCTTGCCAAGCAGAAATAACTCCCCACCTTCCATGTAACTTTTGCGAGGCCGAAGGCCGAGCCGGCCTGCGAGGCCATAGGCCGAGCTCCGCGTAGGGCGAAGCCCGAAGCGTCCCCATGCCAAGCAGAAACAATTCCCCACTTTCTAAGTAACTTTTGCGAGGCCATAGGCCGAGCTCCGCGTAGGGCGAAGCCCGAAGCGTCCCCTTGCCAAGCAGAAATAACTCCCTACCTTCCAAGTAACTTTTGCGAGGCCGAAGGCCGAGCCGGGCTGCGAGGCCATAGGCCGAGCTCCGCGTAGGGCGAAGCCCGAAGCGTCCCCTTGTCAAGCAGAAAAATCTCCCCACCTTCGAAGTAACTTTTGCGAGGCCGAAGGCCGAGCCGAGCTGCGAGGCCACAGGCCGAGCTCCGCGAAGGGCGAAGCCCGGAGCGTCCCCACGCTACCAAAGGCTGAAAGCCCTTGCCTTTCGAATTATGAACAAAGTTATGGAAATTGTGTACAGCTAGCAACGTTTGACTCTCGAAAACTTTCTTTAAGTTTCTGGCATACGGGCATTTCGAGCGTTGCTTGCTTTAAAAATCACAAAAAAAATCTACTTTAAATGAGCAACCTCTTTTCGAAATAAATGTTTTTCACAGAGTTTTGAACTTGCAACTTTCGGGCGGTGCTTGATATAATTAGTGTATGGCTTGCACGAATTATTTGCACAGCGAACAATCCGGATAATGTTTATTTAGTTGCGGCGCCTACAACACGAAAACAAAGCAGTCTCGCGGGCCGCGCGCGGCCCGCGCACCATGCAACACCTAGTTTATTTATATATAATTTGCACCTTAACAGCTAGTAGCCAAATAGTACAAACATAACATTATTAAAATTATTATTCCTACTAAACACTCATTCAGTCAATCGCACTTTTAGGCATTCTTCTTTCTGCTACCCTCTTACACTCTGCCATCAAACATCCCGGCGCACTCGCAAATAGGTCGCACTGTGGCGCCGCCGCGCCGAGCACGCAACACGAGCGCACGAGGTATAGTCATGCAATAAGTTTAACCTACACTATTGACATTTATATTTCTCTACTATTTTTTTTATTTTAATGTAAGCACATTTATCAAACAACAACATAGATTTTTCTAGAAATATTAGGCTATGTAATTTCTAATTATTATTTTTTTCATTTCATTCGTGTATTTATTTACATAACGTTCTCACCTGTTCACTTATGTTCAAGTAAAACATATTTTACCATTTTTCTACCATAGTAGACGTAATAATATTTGTCCTTTACATTGTTTTTGATTTCAAAAACAATGTAAAGGACAAATATTTATATAGCCGATTTCGGCTAGCTTAATTACGATTTTAAATCTTAAAATATAGACAATAAGAACGGTACAACATCTATCTACTTTGTCAACTTGGGCACATTACGAGACAGTATTAGGGATTAGACAACGGCTAATTTGAAAACTATGATATGAATTATTTAGAATCTCCAGTTGACCGTTCAAAAAGTAAGTGCAAGATATGCACAAATATCTACTTATTTGGTAGATTCTACTCATTATCACTACATCAGTTCCAAGTTATATAAGTACTTATACTTACATATTTTAAATTACAACACATAAGTACCTACTATTATTTTACTGGAAGTAAGTACCTACCTACTAAGTTTGACCTTATCTACATATACTTACGAGATAAGTGTATAGGGCGTCGAAAGTCTTTCTTGGCTTAATGAATTGTACAAATTTAGAATTTTCAATTATTGCCGAATTATTAATTATCAAGTTTCTGAATTTTTTAATTTTTTCCCATACGTAGACTGTTTGGAATAGATATTATTTGATTCAATTCGCGTAAAGTACCTAATTGTCAGCAGCCGTGTTGGGCTGAGCGAAAGTAGGTCAACGCGGGCAGGCGGGGGTGAAGAGCAGGGTCGACAGGTAGCCGGCCGGTGTCTCGCCTGTTTGCTATGAGTGTACTTTGGCACCGGTTTTGGCTTGGATGTTGTTGCTTGCGCGAACGCAGACAATTCGCAAATTTGTTTGAATGATAATCGGCCATTAATTTTGCTTCCGATATTATTATTTTCGCGTACGGATAGATCCGTTTTTTGGCTGTTTTGTTTTGATTATTGGACGCGAATCACGTTTTTTGGTTGTGCGGCGGAACCGATTTTTGGTGATAATAACTCGTTATCTTGATTGTGCCGTGTAGACTATACATACGTAATAAGCAGTTGGTTGGGTCGTGCGCCGAATGTCAAGACGTCGAGCCACATGTTCCTGTGCGTACGTACAGGCCTCCGAAGACCGCGCACGACAATTTAACTTTGTATTTGGAACAATAAGGTTAGTTGTTAGTTTGATTATTGCCCTGTGTATCGCAGGCTAACTTGTCGGTACCGATCCATGCAATAACTCTTCTAATTTGACACGCTTCCACTGTGCTTTTGCGTTGCATGGGTTGGTATCGAACAAGCGATCGGTAGCAGAGCGTGGTTAGTGATACACATTTTGGTTGTGTTGCTGAGCACCTCGCGACCACTGTTAGGGCCGGAGTTAGGCAGGTAATTGATCCTACAGTGCATTTTTAATTTGGATTTGTTTTTTGGTTGTTTGATTTTTGTTGTGTTTATTGAATTATCGTAAACTATGTCTTATTCACACGCGGCAAGACAGATACAATCTCAGTTGCGATGGTTGTCCACGGCTGTAGCTTTGATAGACAGGCCAGACCGTGAAGAGGCGCTTTTAGTGAGATACGCCGATTTGACAGAGCGTACCTCTGACGTACACACGTACTATACTTCGTTTTTGGAGCTGGCACCTGATGATTTGGATCCGCAACGGAAAGACCAGGTGGAGAATGACATCCAGCAGTATTATGAAATGGTTGATCAGTTGGTGCAGGCGGCCTGCATTATTGAGAAGCGACGCCAACGAGGTTTGAGTGCTTCGAGTAGGGGCCCCACGGCGTCCGCCACGCCGGCGGGATTGTTGTCACGCCTCCCTACCTTGACCATCCCCACCTTTCAGGGTGATTTGAAGGGATGGGCCGCATTTTGGGATATGTTCCAGAACCTGGTCGATAAACGCCAGGATTTGTCCCCCGCTGAGAAGCTCGCGTATTTGATGTCCTCCTTAGACGGAGAGGCCCGCGGTCAGGTTCAGCATCTGACCATGACGGATGAGAACTACGCGGTTGCGAAGGACCTATTGACACGTCGGTACCAAAATAACCGACGCTTGGCAGACGCGCACGTGGCGACTATATTGGGACTGCCAAGGGTCCAGGGGGTTGCGCACTTGCGCACGCAGTTGTTGAATCCACTGTTGGTGGCCACTAATTCTTTGAAGAATTTTGATCTCCCGGTGGACGAGTGGTCATTTTTGCTTTTCCACCTTGTCATGACCAAGCTCCCAGGAGACATGAGGGCTCGCTTTGAGGAAAAACATGGATTTGAGAGTCGTGAGGAGAAACACGACGTCACTAAGCTGCACCTTCCTAAGTACTCGGAACTTGTGGAATTTTTGGAGGAAGAGTGCCGTCGGGCCGATGTTTCGGGACAGGCCGCTCCAGCAGTGGTTGGGGTAATTCCTGTGCCCAAGCGGCAGGACACGCGCCGACACCCTGCGACATTCACAAAGAAGTACGCAGCGGCAGTCGTTGGAGATTCGTGCGTGTATTGTAAGAAACCGGGCCACCGAGTTGTTGCATGCCCGGAGTTCATGGCCATTCACGTGAAAGGCAGGCGACGTGTCGCTTTGGAACGCCGTTGGTGTTTTGGTTGTTTAGGCGGGCACTTCCAACGCGAGTGCCAGAGTTCCTCCCCTTGCGCTAGTTGCGGAGGCAACCACCACCGGGTGTTGTGCGCCAATATGAATGGGGAAAGGAACCATGATTGGTCCCCTCCTGTAGCAAGGCCAGTGGTTGGCCACGGCCAGCAGCGGGCTCGTGGAGGGACTGCCTCTCCGCCGTCTGGCAGCCGGCGGACGAACAGGCAGGATTATTTGTCGCCTCAACGTCTCAATGGTGAGACCCGCGCTCAGGAACGACGTGGGGAACAGCGCCCTACGGGCGGGTGCCCCCCCTCCCCACGCCAAGATTGGGAGCGCCCTGCGGAGTACAATTTCCTTGCAAGACCCTCGAGACAGTTTTCGCCGCCATTGTCTGTCCATGCGAGACTGCAGAGGGCTCCGCAGAAGTTGGACCGAGGTGGAGCTCACAGCCCCCCTCCGAGGACCTGGGTGAACTCGAGACGCAGACAGGCGTCATTTGAGCAGTATGAGTCCCCGAGGTACACCGATTGGGGTCAGCGCTCCGAGGAGCGCACCGAATAGGTATTTGCTCCCCACTCTCAGCCCAATGCTGCTCGTGCTCGGTCGGAAACCGTTTTGTTGCCGACAGCATTGGTGAGAGTCTGGGGCCCGCATGGCAACCATGTTGACGTAAGGGCCATGTTGGATTCGGGCTCCCAGGGTTGCATACTCTCTACGCGATTAGTGGGGAAATTAAAATTGGGTTTGGAGCCTTACGAGGACTATGTGAGGGGTATTGGCCATACTAAAATTTGTAGTGTTGTGGGTCAAGTGCGGTTTGATTTCTCCCCTGTCTCCCCTACGGTCCCGAGGCTAACTACTTCAGCGATTGTTTTTGAAAATGTCCTGGGGGACATGCCTCAGGTAAAATTGCCATCCTCGGTGATGGATTTGACGTCGGGCTTTGTCCTGGCTGATCCTGCGTTCCACACACCCGGACCTATTGATGTCCTTCTAGGTGCCGATGTTTTGGGGGTATTGATGTGTGGAAGCCTCACGATCTTGCAGCCAGGAGGCTTGGTGGCCCAGCCGACGATATTTGGGCAAGTTTTGTTTGGGCCTATCTCGGCTGGATCTTTGGATGTGCCTGTCCACGTTGCTGGGTTGTCTCTATCTGACGCTCTTCAGCGTTTTTGGGAAATTGAAGAGCCCCCTACCAAGGCACTTGTGAATCCGGAGCATAAGGAGTGCGAGATGTTTTACCAGAATAACACTGGTCATCTCCGCTCTGGGAAGTTTGTTACGCGGTTGCCTTTCCTCGCTTCGCGTCCTCCTCTCGGTCACTCACGTGTATTAGCGGAAAAAAGGTTAATATCGATGGAGCGCCGAATGAGGCGAGATCCTGACTTCCGTGCGAAGTACATTGACTTCATGCGTGAATATGAGGACTTGGGGCACATGTCCGTATCCCATGTTGATTGGCGCTCCGTGGAACATTATTTCTTGCCCCACCATGCCGTTTTGAAGGCCCCGAGTGGTAAGTTGAGGACGGTGTTTGATGGCTCGGCGCCCACGTCCAATGGTGTTTCCTTGAACCAATGTCTACACTCGGGTCCCAAATTGCATAAGGATATTTGTGATGTTCTTACGAACTTCCGTCGCCATGCTGTCGTATTTGTGGCCGACATCCGTATGATGTTCCGGCAGACTGTAATACACCCGGACGATCGTCGGTACCAGCTTATATTGTGGCGAGAAGATCCTGACGCACCTATCAAGGTGTATGAATTGAATACCAACACTTATGGTTTGCGATCGAGTCCCTTCGTGGCAATTCGATCTTTGTTGGAGTTGGCCAATCGAGAGCGACACCACTTTCCTCGCGGCGCCGCCATATTGGAGCAGGACCTGTACGTGGATGATGTCTGTACTGGAGCTGCTAGCGAGGCGGACGCTCTCTTGTTGAGAGATGAGTTGATCGAAATCTTGCGTGCTGGAGGCTATGAGTTGAGAAAATGGATGTCTAACTCACCAAGTCTACTGGAAGGGCTTCCCAGTGAGTACCAGCAGGATCCTCATCTGTTTGAAAATGCGGATAACCCGAACGTTTTAGCTGTACTTGGAGTCCAGTACAATCCTGTTGCCGACGCTTTTACGTATAACGTTGACTTGCCGTCCCCACCGGTGTGGACAAAGCGTCTTGTACTGTCGACTGTGGCGAGAACGTTCGATCCAAATGGTTGGATTGGCCCCGTCATCTTTCAAGCCAAGTGCTTCCTTCAGAAGTTGTGGTTGGCGAAGCTGGCTTGGGATGAACCCTTGTCCGGCAGCTTGTACCAAGAGTGGGTATCTTTTGTCAGCACCCTCGATGAGGTGAACGCTGTAACGATTCCTAGGTCGTTTTCACTCTCGGGCCGGAAGACCGTGTCTCTACACGGGTTTTGTGACGCATCGGAGAAAGGGTATGCTGCCGTGGTCTATTTGCGTGTTGTGGATGGCTCTGGACAGGTGTCCGTGCATTTGGTAGCCTCCAAGACCAAGGTCGCCCCCCTTCGGACTAGATTGACCATTCCGAAGATGGAGTTGAGTGGGCCCGCCCTTCTCGTGCGTCTGTTGAATCATGTCGCCGCCGTTCTGCGGCCGAATGTTGCTGTCCGTGATGTGTTCGCGTGGACTGACAGCCAAATTGTGTTGGCCTGGCTGAAGACGCCAGCTCACACCTTAGAGGTGTTTGTTGCGAACCGTGTCTCGCAGATACAAAATACTGCGACTCCTTTGATTTGGAGACACACCCCGGGTGAGCTGAACCCTGCCGATTGTGCGTCACGTGGTTGCAGCTCCCCAGAACTCGTTCGACATCCGTTGTGGTGGGGTCCAGATTGGTTGGCTCGTCCTGAAGGGACCTGGCCCCCCACAGGCATTTGTATGGTGGATCCGCTGCCTGGACTGAAAGTCCACGCCATGGAGCAGCGTCCCAAGGAGGACACTACTTCCCTGCTCGATCGGTACAGCTCGTTAGACAAGCTGATAGCAGTGACCGGTTGGATTAAGAGGTTTGCTTGGAACTGCAGACATCGAGCAGAACAGCGACATTTGAGAACGAGTTCTCCTGTCCTCAGTCCGGACGAGCGTAAGAGCGCTCTGATGCATTGGGTCCGAGTTGTGCAGGCTGAGCACTTCCATGTTGAGTTGGATACCCTGCGAAAGGGAAAGTCGCAGCTGAAGGGCGCGATTGCACGCTTGACTCCCTTCATTGATGAAACAGGATTGCTGCGCGTCGGGGGCAGATTGAAGAATGCGAGGCTGCCTTATGGCGCCCGCCACCCCTTGTTGCTTCCTAAGAGCGGACATTTTGTGGAATTGTTGGTGACTGATCGCCACGTGAAATCGTCCCACGCTGGCCTAAATGCCTTGCTGGCCAACTTGCAGCGTGATTTTTGGATCTTGACGGCGAGACGAGCCATTAGATCTGTGATCTTTCGGTGCATACCTTGTTACCGCCTTAAGGCGGCCACGATGCAGCCTCTCATGGGAGATTTGCCGGCTGATCGTGTGAATCCAGCTCGTCCATTTTTGGGAGTTGGGACAGACTTTGCAGGACCTTTTCAGGTCAAAGCGTCACGCCTTCGCAATGCGAAGAGAGAGAAGGTCTACTTGTGCGTGTTTGTGTGTCTGTCAACTAAAGCCGTTGATCTTGAGGTTGTATCTGCTCTTAGCACCGAAGCGTTTGTTGCGGCCCTTTCTCGTTTTGTGTCCCGTCGCGGATTGCCCGCGTTGATTCGTTCGGACTGCGGGACAAATTTTAAGGGCACCGATAATTATTTGAATGACGTACATGCTTTCCTCCAGGGTAACCATAGTCAGATTGAAAATGCACTGTCCCGACGTGGGGTAACTTGGCGATTTAATCCTCCAAATTGCCCACATTGGGGAGGGATCTTTGAAAGCGTTGTTAAAGTCGCCAAAACTCACCTCCGTCGCGTTATTGGGGATACGGTACTCACATATGAGGAACTTGTTATCGTTTTTTGTAAAATTGAAGCCGTGTTAAACTCACGGCCATTGTGTCCGCTCTCGTCGGATCCCAATGACCTGGAAGTTTTGACCCCAGGTCATTTCTTGATTGGGCAGCCACTTACCGCTCTGCCTGAATATCCGTTGAAGGATACTAACCCGAACCGATTGTCGCGTTTTGAGGCACTCCAACAAATGACCCAGACTTTTTGGCATCGATGGTCGTTGGAGTACCTACATTTGTTACAGCAGCGCGTTAAGTGGACTGACCGAGAGAACCCACCAAAAATTGGAGACCTTGTCCTGGTTAAGGACTCTAACCTGCCGCCGTTATTGTGGCGAAGGGGGCGAATTCTCAACCTCTTTCTTGGGGCAGATGGCACCCCACGTCTTGCAGAGGTCTTGGTGGGCGACTCCATATTGAAGAGAGCTGTCGCAACACTCTCTCGACTCCCGATTAATTGATATTCGGACCGATGTCGTCGGTCCGGGGCGGGGGAATGTTTGGAATAGATATTATTTGATTCAATTCGCGTAAAGTACCTAATTGTCAGCAGCCGTGTTGGGCTGAGCGAAAGTAGGTCAACGCGGGCAGGCGGTGGTGAAGAGCAGGGTCGACAGGTAGCCGGCCGGTGTCTCGCCTGTTTGCTATGAGTGTACTTTGGCACCGGTTTTGGCTTGGATGTTGTTGCTTGCGCGAACGCAGACAATTCGCAAATTTGTTTGAATGATAATCGGCCATTAATTTTGCTTCCGATATTATTATTTTCGCGTACGGATAGATCCGTTTTTTGGCTGTTTTGTTTTGATTATTGGACGCGAATCACGTTTTTTGGTTGTGCGGCGGAACCGATTTTTGGTGATAATAACTCGTTATCTTGATTGTGCCGTGTAGACTATACATACGTAACAAGTAGTTGGTTGGGTCGTGCGCCGAATGTCAAGACGTCGAGCCACATGTTCCTGTGCGTACGTACAGGCCTCCGAAGACCGCGCACGACAATTTAACTTTGTATTTGGAACAATAAGGTTAGTTGTTAGTTTGATTATTGCCCTGTGTATCGCAGGCTAACTTGTCGGTACCGATCCATGCAATAACTCTTCTAATTTGACACGCTTCCACTGTGCTTTTGCGTTGCATGGGTTGGTATCGAACATAGACACTGTGCGAAATAAAAATCTAGATATGACATGGACCAAACATGTTACGACCGGTATTCGAAGTCCCTGGTTCGAATCCCGGTCGAGGCAAAAATTAATAATACCTAAGTACTTAGCATATCATCAACAATAAAAAGGCCAATCTCAGTTTGAAACGGCTAGAATTTGTACAATCAATTTGTACCATAAAAACTCTACCTAAATTATTAATTCGAGAAATCGAAACCTTGTTTACCAAGATCAAAATCAACTCGTGTTCCAAATTACGTAAATGACTATTTCTCTGTAGGATTACCTATAGATATTTTCTAATACTATTAAGTATCAGAAAATATCAGAAAAGCACACTCAGAATCCAACACTTATTTTAGCGACTGATCGACTTTGATCAGTGTATCTTATCAGAAGATACTCGTTTAATATAATCGACCGATCGATCATCAGTTTAAAAGTGTTTTGAACTTGAATGTGCCCCCCTCATTGAGCGACTCCAAGCGCTGTTCGAGTAATTAGAGAGCCAGGACTCCTGGAATTGCATCTCACGCATTTGTCGCTCTGGCGTTTGAATGTCAACCGTATTCGTTGCATTCTGGCCGGTCATTGGTAGTCGGTACGGATGCGGACGTTGGTCGCTTACGTGAGGGTTTGCAGGGTAGTGCAGGTTTGCCCGATACTGCTGGTAGGCTGGATACGACCGCGCCGCCATCACAGGTTGCGCTGCTGCGGGTGTCGGCATCCTGTTTTGTAACGTCTGTAAAAAAAGCTGATGTAAGTACAGTCGAAAACTCAGAATACGTTTCTCTGTGAGTTTTTAAGTAGATAAGTACAGAAAACAGAGAAAAGTATGGGTACCGAAAGCATAGCCTACAGCGTCTTATGCATAGATTCCAGATTCCAGTATGTATAATTGTAAAGTTTAAAAAATCGGTCAAGTACTTTTTAAATATTAATTAATTACTCTCTTGTACGCTTTTCATCAAAGAATGTATATTTTTACTTTACCTGAATTTCATGTATCATGTTGGGTTGAATGTTGGGTTGATTTGCAGGCTGCACCTCAGGGACCGATCGCTTATTATACTGCCTGCGTGGCTGGGCCGGTTTCCTCCCTCGAGGAGCACGTTTGGATGTCTTGGTATGCACTGTTTGTTGTCCAACTCGTGCTTCTTGCTGTTGCTTCTGATGATATGTTTTTTGGGTCGGCTTAGCTGATTGGGCTTCTGCAATACTTCCTTGTTGGGCTTGATTTAGTAAAGGTAGTTGGTGTGCACGACTTTGCTCTAAATACTGTCTGAGATCGGTGTTATATTCTGGCGCTTGTTCTGAAGACATATTACCATTAAGCGGTCGATTGACTGTAGAAATATCAGGCACTGTTTGTTGTCCAACTTGTTGGGTTTGTTTTAGTAAAAGTAGTAGGAGTGCATGACTTTGTCCTAAGGGCTGTCTGTTTTCGACGTTTTCTTCCGGCACTCGTTCTGAAGACATATTACCATTGAGCGGCCGATTGACTGTAGAAATATCAGGCACTGATTGTTGCCCGACAGGTTCAGTTTCCTGAACCTGCTCCACCTCTGCCGACTGGTGTGCGTCTCTTTGCTCCAAGTACTGTCTGAGCATATCGGTTTCTTCTGGCACTTGTTCTGAAGAAGAATTATCCGTCCGATCGACTGCAGAAATATCATTGCCAATATTCATTGGTGGGGATGACGTTATATTTCCATTTCCTATACTTTCTAGTGCTGGCATTAAATTATTCATTTTATTCATCATTTGTTCTTGTATATGAGCAGTTCGCATCATCATCTGCATCATATGATTGTTGTATAAACTAGCGTTTAACCCACGTTGTCCACTCGCGAGACCCATCGCATTCAAAATATCAAATAGGGGACGTATCCCAGCCTTGAAATTTTCACTATATTGTTCTGCTAGCTGGCCCTGAGTTGGGGTTTCCTCAACCGGATCGTCAGCGATCACTATAGTTTCCACTATTTCGGGTTCTTCATCAGTGTTTCTCACATTTTCTTTTTCTACCCTTACTTTCTTTTTTAAATCCTCTAAAGTAATATTATTGAGTTTACAGACTTCCAACAACCTGTAATCCTCCTCGGTAATAATTCGAATGTGCTCAGTTTGAATAAGGACACTAGTTTTTTTCTCCCCTGTTTCTTTGCCTTTTGTGACGTTAGTGTCCCTTGTGTGTACTACATTAGATTGCAATGCTTTGGTTTTTTCCCTTTCTGGTAATGCCATGATGGGCAACTTATGTTTGATAGATGTTATATTTGTTGGATTGTTAATTCTTTGTACATTACGTAGTGGATTCACCGAGTTTTCTTTTATAGGATTATTTTGTGTTGATGTTTCGGAAACAATGTTTATTTTGTCAGAAGCCTTTTCAGTTTTATCCTCGACAGATTCCGTATCGAAGACATCTGAATACATACGTTTACGGATATTCTGGTTCATATCCATCGTATCTGTGATTCGAGGAAATTTCTGTAGACCCCTTGTGTCCCAATAGCGTACTCTTTTGAAACCTATTGAGACTACCTGTTCTTCCCAGAATATTCCGTTCGTGATTCTGAAAAACGGAATACTTGTATTATGTGTGAAGATATTTAGTGATTGTTCTTTCGAATGAGCACGTCTTTCGGGAGTGGACAAATCAAGTGCATTTAGCTGACGTACAACACCCATAGTAAGTAGACATATTAGATGTTTGTTTTCTTCAAACATTATAATGAATTGAACTTTTTAAGGTATTTTTGTTCTTACCTGAAAATTAAAACATAGATTAGGGAACGGGAAGTTTAAACATTACCTACTTACAAAGAAAAAAACTGTAAGTAATTTTCAATATTGTCCTATACAGGGGGTAACAGAAAGGGTAATACCGAAGGCAATGTTCAGGTATTGCTTCGTTATTTTATTTTGGACTTTTCATTTTCAGCCTGAACGATTTGTATGGGATATTTATTTATTTTATCATAAAAGTCAATAAAACAAGCTTGTCCTCCTTCCTACTAAGATATTTGGAGCGAATGGACCGTTGAGTAACCAGTATTCTTCCTCTACGAACCTCTACGAACGGTTCGTAGAGGAAGAATACTGGGTCAGGATCCAGGGTTATTTTCGTCAAGTTTGCTGTTCCAGTTTATGCTGGTTACGTTACGACTCCGTTCGTTCCCAACATCTTATCCATAATTGGGAGGCTAAAATGCCTTTCAGCTTACGGTTACACCCTGTTGTTTATAAGGTTGATCATATCTAAATGTATAATGACTTAATTAAATATTAATTCAGAAAATATTTCGTCAAGACCGGAATTCGTGACACGCTTTTTACCAACAGAGCTACCGTGACTCGGATCGTGGAAATCTAGTCGATCGTGACGAAATTCTCCATTTAATAATTCGATGTTCTAAAAATGAAAGACGATTATCTAAGTACCTATACTACACTTACTTAAAGTTTAATAAGTACAGTCTGCAAAGTCATTAATAGATACTTACAGTTCAATAAAGTAGTTTCGTATTCTCCATAATCTTGTAACTTCAATAAGTTGTTACTTTCAATTAAGTTATAGGTAACTTTCTTGTGAAAGTTTATCTTCCTCATATAACTAATAAATAAAAATATAATACATTTCTCTTCTAAGCACATCTTCTAGGTCCATAAGTTTACGAATTTGCAAAAAGCCATAGCTCTAAAGCGGTCTCTACACTTCTTGGTTTTTAAATAGTTCGTACAAATTATAGAAATTCCCGGTCTAAAGTTAGTAAAATGTTTATTCTGGAATTGTAATAAGTAGACAGGTATCTTGCTCAAATAAAAGTTGTTAAAAATAGTTTTTCTTAGTTCTACCAATTTTTTCGCATCACATCTTTTTCACTTCCAAAAGTTTGTGAAACACTATCAATTAAGTTCGTAAGCAGTAAGCAGACACTTAAATATTTGTAAGAGAAACTGTTTCAAACTCTGATGGTAAGTTCGTAACTTAAGGGTCGAGTCTAGCGCTGGAGACAGCCAGGCTCGCGAGACGGTTTGCAACAGACTGGGAACGTGTTGGCTGCAGAATGCTTGCATTGGATTGCCTGTCGGGTCGGCCCCCAGCCCCCAGGTGCTTCCCGCCCGCTTCTGGCCAATGGGCGGCGGCTGCGCGCGCATCTCATGTCAGCCTTTGTCCTCAAACCAGGCTTGCCTGGGAGCTAGATAATCTAGATTGATCTTTTAATGACTAGGTACTTGCCTCTAGCTATGAATAGTTTCTAAACTTTTGGGGTGTAATATTTATTAATTGATATTTAACTCAATACAAAAGGCAGTCATTAGAAGTTATTCCATGGAGCAACTCTTTCTAACTTAACGTTTTAATGAAGTGTGAAAGTGACACGGTTTAGGGGAAGTGAGGTTAAACTATGTTTCTGGCTAACAGCAATAGATGATATTTTTATCACACTTTAAATGATGAGACAGCAGATATAGAAAGAACTGCATTTCGCTCTTGGGAATCGAACCCTACACCTCCATCTCACTCGGTCGTCCACTTAACCTGGCACCTTACCTATCTATTGCGCCACAGAGGTATCAAGTAGATACTCTTAATACAAATTGTGAAGAAAGCAGCGCCTAAATTGGACGACATACTTTTCTCATGCATGAAAGTTTATAAACTCATGAAGCTGTTGTATTTAGCGTCGTTATTTAAGTATTATCGTCTCACAACATGTATCAATTCACTGCTACACATTAGGATAGGTACCTAATAGGTTCTAACATAGCAGATTTTGTGGACATCTGTCCGAAATAAAGATTTAATAAGTAATAATGGGTTATTCAGTGCGCCCGTAGACCTGACGTGGCCTAACGATTGGTGCCGAACGTCAGCAACCGGGACGAACGGCTTAAGGTGCTTTCCGAGACACTAGGCCAGTCATTCTGGCGAGTGTTTGTATGGAGACCCCAACAATAACTCCTCTATCGATGAAACTTTTTTGTATACTTAATAGCATATTTATAAGAACAATTGTCAGAGAATCCAATAATATTTCAAATTCAAATTCAAATATATTTATTTGTAGAAACGGGTTACAGTGATCTTGGTAATGTTATAGGTTTCTCCGAATCTTGCCCATCTAGAGCATACAAAAATTTCATTGAGAATCGTAATGTCATAGCTATAAAAGATGCATGTAAATTAAAAAATAGAAATAAAATTTATAAATCATGTCAAATCGATGAATCCGTCAGGAAGGCCACTAAATTATAATAACATTTGTGTATTAACATTTTGCGTAATTTAACTTTAAATAGATTTGTAGGTAATTTCTTTAAATCATTGGGTATCTTATTATATATTTCTGGGGCCATATGGAGTACGCTTTTCCGCTTCAGCGCTGTACTGTACTGTGTAGTCGCCAATTCGTTTTTAGTTTTTGCCAAGCGCTGAGAGCGATAAGTTAAGGTTTCAAACATATTAGGGTTACTTTTTACAAACATGGCTACTTCATATCACTAGTACTAGTTAGGGTCATTAATTTAAGTTCCCGGAAATGTGGTTCACAGCTGTCTGTTCTTTTGAGCCGACATATGGCTCTAACGCACCGCTTTTGAGCCCTGAACACAGTCAGCACCTCAGTACAGTTACCCCAAAACAGAATACCATACCTAAGTGTGGAAGATACAAATCCGTGGTAAGCGGTAAGTGCGGTGGCTCGATTAGCTACCTTGGAGAGTTCATATAAGGCATATGCATATTTATTTAATTTATTATTAATGTCTTCGGTGTGTTCCTTCCATGTCAATTTATTGTCTATATATAAACCTAAAAATTTGGTACTTGCAGTCTCTTTAACTAGCTCGTTTTGGTACTGTATGTGCATGTTCTTGGGTTGTATCCTCTGATGGAAGTGCATAACGCTGGTTTTAGCTAAATTAACTTTTAGATTGTTTGCATCAAGCCAAGCAATTACACTGCCCAGAGCTCCATTAATGTGACTTTCATAGGTTAATTGTTTTTTACATTCAACAACGACTGTACTATCGTCGGCAAAGAGAGTCACAGGATAAGGTACATTAAGTGGCAAGTCATTTATATATGTCAGAAATAACAGCGGTCCCAATACACTACCCTGCGGCACTCCACATGTAACGTCACGAGAGTCAGAACAATAAGTGTTTTCGCTTTTATTCTTCAAGCAGAACTTTGTAACTTCTGTATGCTGCGTTCTATTACATAAGTAAGATTTTAACAAATTGAACACGCTACCCCTCATGCCATATTTTTCTAGTTTATTAAGGAGTATGGTATGATCTACAAAGTCAAAAGCTTTTGTTAAATCCATATAGGTATATTGCACATACCGCCTTACGCCTATCCATATTTTCAATTATTACACTGAGGAAGTCAAAAATGGCTGCGTTAATAGTTTTATTTTTTCTAAATCCTTTTTGCTCGTTTACTAATATGTTATGTTTTTCTAAGAATGAATAAAGGGCCGAATATACACCGCGACTTTTTAGTGGCTTCGGAGCCGAAGCGTACCTACTCTACCCGATGTATACTATCGATACATACTATTAAAAATAAATAAAAAAAATATTAAAAATACGTAAATTAAAAGAATTAGGCATTATTAAATAGTCCGATTTTGTAGTGTATACTCTCACTTCATTCAAGTGAAGCGGCGGCGGCTTCAATGTCCTGTCGGCATTAGTAAAGGATACAATAAACCAATGACATGCGCCCGCGCCATCCGAAATCCCGCCCACATCGCACCCCATTCTTAACTATTTTGTTTTCCGCTCCGCAATCAGTCGACCGGAAGCAAGCGAGCGAGTGTCCGCGTCGCATAATTAATTACGGAACGGGTCCCGGAAGCCCTGAAGTTCTTTCGTTATCGGTGCAATGAGTAACCCTCATTATCAGTACTCAAATGTGGAGTGGTTAGGTATGGTACGTTTTTATGCCATTGCCAACAATAACTTGGAAGAAGCAAGGCGCTTGTACGCCCAGCCAGAGCACCTTTTTGGAACCCCAAATACCTGCTACAGCGACGATACTATCAGCAACACAGCGTTTGTATTCTCGATCATGGCCAATTTAGAATACCTACACACGCCCAAGGACGGGGTCATCCACATTTATCAGCTGCGCTCGAAAATCGTATTTTATCAATGAAGAAATTAGATACTAGTGTGTGTGCGGGCTGTGTTGCGTGCGTGCGTCGGAGTGGAGGGGTGCGGTGTTGCAATGTCAAGGTCACGCGGCTAGGAACTAGTTGACAATTCAAATGTTGCAGCGAGTACTAGTAATTTGGACATTTCTCCAACATACTATTTTGTCTTCATTTTAGTTTTTTTTACCTCGTTTTTTTAAATTAATAGTATTTATCGATAGTATACATCGGGTAGAATACGTACGCTTCGGCTCCGAAGCCACTAAAAATTCACGGTGTATAACTTTCTCGAAAATTTTGGAAAAAACCGGAATAAGTGCTATTGGTCTATAATTTCTTACATCGTCTGTGTTTCCTTTACTTTTAAACAAAGGTTTTTATCACAGAGTGCTTCAATTTGTCAGGGAATATCCCTGCAGTAATAGACATGTTCATATTATCGGTGCTACATATTTAATGACATTCGTAGCAATGCCGTCGTAGTCCACACTTTTTTTATTTTTTAGATCTGTGATAATTTTCGCAATGTCGTTTGGTATAACAGGTGATATGAACATGGAAAATGGGACAGTGTTAAATTTAGTGTTACTTGAAGAAGATCGCACCTGCGAGGGTGGTATGCTAATCTGGTCTATATAGTGATTATTGAAAGCATTCGCGATTTCTTGGGGATCCGTTAAAGTAATACCAGTTTCCGTCTTAATATTAGCTATCGATTCTCTTGGTTTGTTATATTTTGTCCTGTTAATTATTTTCCATGTCGCTTGTGATTTAGATTTTGACATTTTTACAGTGTAGTCATTCTGTACTCATACTCATTTATTCGGCCTTAGGTACACTATGGAACACTTGGTTACGTCACGTTTCTTACATATTATATGTTTGTACATATTGATTAATTATATATCAAAACACATGGCTGGGTGATGTGAGCGCAAAGAGCAGCACAGTAACACTGTTCTTAAACCTAGTTCATAACATTTAAATTTGCAATTGTCACAATTGCAAGTTTCACCTAGTTTATATACTATAATAGCAGCTGTAAAGAGGCTTTGTCATTCAGTGTATACAATTAGGGAAATTATTGTAAATGTCAAATATTTGTTAAATAATGTCAAAACAAAATAAACATAACATATTTACCAAAGTAAAGCGGCTGTAAATAGGCCTTGTCAAATCCAATTAAATTGATGCTGCTGTAAAAGGGCATTGTCACACTTAAAATTACGTAAATAAAATTAATATAAGATTTTTATGCAATAATGTCAGTTAAAGCTTCTGCGATATTATAGTAGCTTTTCTCAATTAATATTGATTTTAGTTTCATTTTAAATTCATTCAATGGCAAGTCTCCAATGTTACTGGGAAGTTTATTAAATAGCCTGATGCCATTGCACAAAAAACTCTTTGAACGCTTAGCTAATCGAATTGCGGGGACGTGGATGTGGTCACGATATCTGGTGCCGTAATTGTGTACATCAGAGTTCCGTTCAAAGTTTTTGATATTTTTCTTAATGTACAGAAGAGCTTGGAGGACATATTCACCAGTTAGTGTTAATATATTTAACTGCTTGAAGACTTGTCTGCATGAGTCTCGCGGTTTTAGGCCTAGTATGGACCTTATGGCACGTTTTTGCAGTATAAAAATGCGATTCACTTCAGCTGCGGTACCCCACAGCAGAAGACCATAAGTCATGAGGCTGTGGAAGTACGCAAAGTAAACCGATTTGGCTGCCTCCACTCCGCACAATTCTCTCACCTTATAAATAGCGTAGCAGGCCGAGCTTAGTTTTTTTGCACGTTTATCGATATGTTGTCTCCATGTAAAATTACTATCCAATTCAACGCCTAAAAACGTTAAATTGTTAACTGTATTTAGACCAGTGTTATTCTGTGCATTAAACCATTCTCGTCTGCTACAGTGGGTGTCTAGGGTAAAATGTAATAAATTTGTTTTACTTTTATTAAGTAGCAAATTATTGCTTTCGAACCATTCATTCAGCTCTACTATTGTTTTCGTTATCTTATTGTGTATGTCATATTTATTTTTACTATTTATTACTATTGATATATCATCGGCAAACATTATTAAATCTAAATCTTGGCTGAGACATGCCCCAATGTCATTTATATAGAGCAGAAAGAATAGTGGCCCAAGGATCGACCCCTGAGGAACACCGTATTCAACATTTTCCTGCTCCGATCCAATACCATTAACACTCACTACTTGCTTTCTTGAAGTTAGATATGACCTGCACAACATGAGATCCTTACCCGAGACACCGTAGTAATCAAGCTTAGCAAGGAGAATGTCGTGATGTACGCAATCAAATGCTTTAGAGAGGTCACAAAATATACCATAAGTGCACAATTTCGAATCCAGTGATTTCAGTAACAAGTTGACCATTTCTGTTAGAGCATCACCCGTAGACTTATTCTTACGGAATCCGAATTGTTTGTCATTTAGTAAATTATTATCATTAACATATTTTATCAACCTAGCGTATATCAGTTTCTCGTAAATTTTGCTAAATGCTGGCAACAATGACACAGGCCGATAGTTTTGCACATCACGACTATTTCCCTTTTTGTAGAGAGGGATGACCTTAGCTACTTTTAGTAAATCCGGAAAACTTCCTTCGTCAAATGCGTCGTTAATCAACTTAGTTAAAGGTAAAATCACTTCATTAGTTAGTGACTTCATAAGTTTCACAGATACATAATATAAGTCTTCAGACTGCTTTGGTTTCAGACTTTGCATTGTCCTGACTACTTCGTGCTCATCCGTGTGATAAAATATTGTGGTGGTTTGTGTTCTTTGTGTTGTAAAACTCTTGAGATAGCTCATGGCAGTGGCAACACTTGAACCGAGTTGTCTCGTTGTGTTTGCAGCAACATTAGCGAAAAAAACATTAAAATAGTCAGCCACATTACAATCCACGTTATCCCTATTCAGTTCTATTGTATGTTCATTTGATTCCCCGTTCTTTCCCGTTATTTCTTTTATGATAGTCCACGCTGTTTTTACCGTGTCCTTTGATTTGAGTATTCTATCCCTTAAGTGTATTCTTTTTGCCTCAATAGAAACCTTTTTGAAAATTTTACTATATATTTTTATATATTCTTTAATTTGATAATTAGTGTAATGTTGTGATAACTCATATAAAATAAAAAGCTTCTCTCGCGACATTAATATACCTTTTGTGGCCCAGTCACTACATTTACGGGCTCCTTTTGGTTTTAATATCTTAGAAGGTATACACGAATTTATCACTTGCATGAAGTCATTGAAAAATATATTATAGTTATATGGCTTACTACTTGCAATCGTTGTCAAGTGTACTTTGGCTTCCTGTAATTTTGCTGCCGTTATAATTCTTTTTTGTCTCGGTGGCATTTCAATTGTTTTCATTTTGTTAGCTAATGTAATTTTTTGAGCTTTATGATCAGATTTAATTCCTAGAAATACCGCCGACTCTAACACCAAACCATCAGTAAATATATTATCAATGCACGATTTACATGTCGGAGTAACTCTTGTGTAATCATATATTTGTTGTTTCAAAAGAAAACTGTTCATTAAGTCACTTAAAATGTGATTTTCATTTTCGTTTATAGGTAAATCTAAGTTGAAATCTCCGCAAACTACCACTGTCTTACTATTATTTTTACAAATTTTTGTAATACATTCATCAAGCTTATCGATGAAAGCATCAATATCTGCCTTCAGATTTTTTGAGGGGGACCTATAAACTACCAAAATAATTACGTCATCCGTCTCCACGCAGCTAACCTCGAACACTTTATCAGTAGACATTTTTGTAATATCTGTTCTGCTCCTTGCCCTAATATTGCTTCTAACGTAAATCATTGTATTTCCACGCTTAAATGTAGTTCTATGACTACTGCTAACTATTTTAAAGTTTGTAATATTATAAATATCTAATTGTTCACCACCCAGCCATGTCTCCGTTAAGCAGAGAACATCGATATTATGCTGCTCTAGTACAATACATAATTCTAAGTTCTTATTTTTTAAACCTTGCGCATTCTGGTGAGCTATTGTGAGATGTCTTGTCTTCGTCATGTCCTTCGGTTTCCGATAATTACACTGATAAAATTCGTCAGGTTCTCATGAGGGGATGAATTAAGACTTTGCTCTGTATGCGACTGCTCTTCTCGTTCACATGTCCTGGGTTCTACTATTTCTACATCATGTACCAAATTTGGGCCAGTCATGACCCTTGCTGCTTCATTTCTTACCTTCTCAGTTTGTGATATATTAGTAGCTTGTTGTTCTCTAGCCTTGTGTTCCGATATTTCGGCCACCGCAAATATCTTTTCTACTGTCTTATTAAATCTATGTGGATCAGTCATTACCCTTTCTTCTCCATTCCTCACGTCGTTCCTCTCAGTTTGTGATTTTTTCTTTAAGGGTTTCTGATTATCCTCACAAAACTGCCGCAAGAAGCTAAATATTATGTGATTATTTAAACTGTTCACATTTAGTTCATTCGTATTAAGAATTTCCAAGGACTCACTGTATGTTGACATAATATACAGCTTCGAGTTTATGGAATATATGCGTTTGTTTTCTGCCTCGCACTCAGTATAAGGCAAATTGGTACATATCAATTTAACACCCATCTTCATAGCTTTTACATTTAATTCTGTCATTTGCTTGAGATACGTTGTTCTCTCCGTACGTGACAGCTTGCCAACCAGTACCATAATAATTTTCTTGACATCACTACTTATCTCCATCAAGTCATTGGCCACATCAACTAGCTTGGCAGTTGTCGCATCAGGGTAAGTATGACAACACACCTTAATATTTTTATCCAATCGATTTCTGAGCGAGGACCCTAAGTTTTTAGTTATATGATTACCCACTATATCAATTTCCAACGTATGTCCATCCTTCTCATGTAGTCGCATTGGAGACCCCTTTTTTGATATGCAAAATGAGCTTTTTCCATCCTCCTCGTTTGCTTCATCTAAACCAATATTCGTTGCATTAAATTCAACCTGTTTTACATCCTTTAGGACATTATTTTGGCTCTCATAGTCGTTCCCAAGAAATGATGTTTTTATGTTGATGACACCCTGTGCAGTTCTAATAGGTTCTCTTTGTTGTTGTATTGTTGCTGCTGATGGTGTCTCGTTGCTCAATATACATAATGGTCCCCCTTCTTCCATCGTTGATTCGCTTAAACTAATATCCGCATCATTACATAAAGCTCGTTCCATCTCATCTATAATAGAATTTAATTCGTCGTTGTCTTTCTCCAGATAATAGGTTTTTACGTTGATATCATCTTGCGTCGTTCTTAAGGATTCACAAATGTTTTCTAAGGATAAAATTTTATCTTGTAAGTATTTCTTCTGTGATTCGAAGGAATCTATGGTCTCTTGGTGTTCATTTAATACCATGTCGTACTTGTCCTGCAGTTGTAGGATTTCCTCGTTGTTAGCCTTTTCCTGTACCTTTGTTTGTTTTTTGTATTCTACGAAGTTATTTTCCATGATTTGTAGTGCATTGTTTTTTCTTCTTAATATTCTTAATTCACGATTTTTAACATTTATATCGGCCTTTGCTACTTTTAATTCTTTACTGACCTCTTTTAACTTCATCTCCACATTTAACAATTTGTCTTTATTGGCCATTATTTTATTTTTTGGTTGACTGTAAGCGACGTGTAACGGAACGTGTAATTTCCGAACGAATGTATGCAACTTAGAACGGAACGTGAAATTGTTTCCGAACGAAACGTCCACCTCTGGCAACACTGTTTTGATGATATGTCAAAATGTCAATCAACGAAAAATACGCCTTCCTGTCATTTATCCAATCAGCTGATTTGTATTTTGTAAGTCGAAATGTTATTTGTCCGGCGAATTCCATACAAATTCAAAAATCTGTCCAGTAACTGTGAAAATGCTCGTACCTTTCGTGATTGTGGCTGTTTGTGATGTTTTGCTGCCATAAAAATCTGTACAAACTGACTCTTGGAGGTTATATTTTATTCACAATACTATTTCAAACCAGTAAGTGTTAATATTACAATTTTAGTTCATATAAAAAACGAGAGCACTTCTATTTACGACTGTTTGGTTAGGCCACGCCTACCCTCTCTGTGCCCTCTGGGTTTGTTTTAAAACTTTCTTTAATCTGTTCGAATAAATTTGTAATATTAGTTTATCTTCTTTAGTGTTAGTAGTTCTGTACCTCCACAAAAGATGCCTTTTTTTCTTACTGCAATTCTTTATCCCTTTTGTTACCCATCTGGGTTTCTTTTTAAAGCGAATTACTTTTTTATACCATGGAAAGCATAGGTTATAGAATAACAGGAACATCTCAAGAAACTCGTTGTACGCCGCCACATTTGGGTCATCTGTTTCATAAATTTTATTTCGAGGCGGAAGTTACTTATTTTAATTGAAATTCAACATTATACCGTATCTTCTGCTGGAACAACGTTATGGTCATAATTCTTTTTCTATAAATTGTATTTTATTAGTGTGCTTCTGTACATTATAAGTAAAACTATTTTTTAATTCGAAAGTGTAGGTATTTTAATAAAATGTCTAATATGTATAATAATAATTAAAATTGCGATGTTTAGATCAACCTACCTACAGGTTGATCTAAACATCGCCATTTTAATTATTATTATCGTCATCGTTTCGAAACATACGAACGCAGTAAATGTAATATGCGTAATGCCTTGTATAAGTTGAGTATATAGTGTGTGTTTTCTTCGCGACACGGGGTCTAGGATAAACTAACCCAGAGATTCCTTTAGAGTGTCTTTAACTTAATTGGGCGCTTAGTGTTTTTTTATGTTACTTCCAGCTTTAAGAAACGCCCCTGTTGTGAATCTGTACTAGATTATTTGCAATTTTGTCGAAATCTAGACGGAGCGTTCATGTCTCGCGCTCGTGCATGAGATAGTGTTTGATAATTTCGCCACACCAAACAGCGGGCGTATTGGTCGAGTGGCTGGCGCAGTCGCCTCCCGTGCACGCGGTTCCGGGTTCGATCCTTACCTAAATGTATATTTTTTGTTTGTTTCGTGTTTTATTTTGTATTTTATTTTAATTGTGTTTCGAATTTGGTTAGTATTTTATCAAACATTTTGTTGTAATTATAATTATCTTTGAATTTTATTTGAGCACAAACTCTGAACTCATTTATACCGAAGTAGGTGTATTAGGAGAGCTGGGAATCTGTCTGTACTAGATTACTTGCAATTTTGTCGAAATCTAGACGGAGCGGTCCGTTCATGTCTCACGCTGGTGCATGAGATATGCTTGGTAATTTCGCCGGGCTATACAGCGAACGAATCGGTCTAGTGGCTGGAGCGGTCGCCTCCCGTGCACGCGGTTCCGGGTTCGATCCTTAGCTAAATATTTTGTTTTTGTTTCGTGTTTTATTTTAATTGTGTTTCGAATTTGGTTAGTATTTTATCAAACATTTTGTTGTAATTATCTTTGAATTTTATTTGAGCATAAACTCTGTCTGTACTAGATTACTTGCAATTTTGTCGAAATCTAGACGGAGCGTTCCGTTCATATCTCACGCTAGCGCATGAGATATGCTTGGTAATTTCGCCACGCTAAACAGCGAACGAATTGGTCTAGTGGCTGGAGCGGTCGCCTCCCGTGCACGCGGTTCCGGGTTCGATCCTTAGCTAATTTTTTTTGTTTATTTTTTGTTTTGTTTTGTATTTTGTTTCGTGTTTTATTTTGTATTTTTAACCGACTTCTAAAAAAGGAGGAGGTTATCAATTCGTCGAATTGAAAAATTAATTGTGTTTGGAATTTGGTTAGTATATTAGGCAGATCACCCTCACTTGTAGATTTTTGTGGTTGCAGTTGCGATGACATATTAGTAGGTGAATGTCTCACGCTCATCGTACAAGTGTAGAATTTAAATTTGCTTAGCTGTAGTCGTCAGTATGACGTAAGTAATAAGACCTATGCCGCACGCAAAGGTGGGTACTGATGTGCAAGCGAGTTGAAAAATAACAAGCTGTCTTTATTACTCGAGGGGGTGAGGGGGGTCCGATCGCATGTTGCACGGCGCGCCGTTCCGCTGAATCACTTGATAATCTATTTTGATTCTAATAATATCACAATACAGTAGGGTTTTATATAACAGATAATTATAATTTTAAGAAATAATTTGATACACGCACTCCAAACGAGATCCCACGGCGAAAAAAAAGTGTTACCATTGTTTTGCCATTGTCCGTACTAACCTTGACATATGTTGTCGTACTTATGCGTTGATGATACGGGCTAGATTACAATAGTTTTGTGTTTGTTGGCGTAGGTACTATCGTCTCGGTCGAGCTTACTTAAACATTCCACGTAGTAGGTACCTAGTAAGTACACATAAAAACACATCAAGTTGTAACACTTTGGACCACTCTAATCTATCTATCTGCGTCGTAAGAGTTGAAATCGTACTGAAAGTGTTACTATTGATCTGCTTTTGTCCGTACTAACCTTGACATGTTGCGCTTATGCGCCGATGATAGGGGCTAGATTACAATGGTTTTGTGTATGTTGGCGTAGGTACTGTTGTGTCGGTCGAGCTTACTTAAAACATTCCAAAATCAGATCAAGTGTAACACTTTGAACCGTTCTTATTATCTGCGTCGTAAGAGTTGAAATCGTACTGCAAGTGTTACCACTTGTTTTGCTATGTCCGTACTAACCTTGAAATGTTGTCGTACTTATGCGCCGATGATACGGGCTAGATTAGAATGGTTTTGTGTATGTTGGCGTAGGTCGGTCGAGCTTTCACCACTCGGTAACGAGTTAACCTAAAATAAACCTTATTCGTATAACTGTAGGACTGTAGGTAGAGTACAGAATCCTATCTCCAAAATATTTGTTCAACTTCCAGTCCACGTTACCGATGCGATAGATATTTTCTACTTGTATAGGAATAAGGTTTATTATAAATTGACTTTGACTTTGAAGAACAGTTCGACTAAGATCGTAAGTATGTTCATAATGATAAGAAAAATCGAACTTAGCATTTTTCTCAACTCTAATTTTTCGTCGATTTCTAGAAAACGCTTGTCCGCATGGATCTTTACTGGACTTTGGTAAAGAGTTAATCTACAATTAACCTTATTTGTATATGAGTAGACAACAGAATCCCATCTCCAAATATCTCCTCCGCTCCGTCCAATTTCTCGTCCGCGTTCCCGCTGTTCTGTACGTGTAATAGGAATAAGGTTGTTAATCGGCCGCAGTAGCTATCCGCGCGCAGTGGCGCATGCACCGCCGCGTTGATTAGAAATATTAGAATACAACTCTATTTGATACTTATATGCTTCGCCTGCATTTTTTATTGGAAAACTTGAAAAGCAGTTTTAATAAGATAGTCTGTTCATAATGACAAGAAAAATCGGGCTGAGCATTTTTGGAAACCCCCATTTTTCGTCAATTTCTGGATAACGCTTTTCGGTCTGGATTTTTTATTGGATATTCATAACTACTTTCGAAAGTAATATTTTAAATACATAATTAAATAGAAATTGGAGTGAGTCATTATCCCTTGGAAATTACGGCAAAAAAACACATTTTATTAAAATATATATATTTCCATATGGAAATATGGTTGGATATTTTGTCAACACATGCCTATAGGTAACTAGAACTTGTAAAAAAAGAATTTTGGATAGAGCAATTTTCCTGTAATTGATACCACGTAATTTAAGTTTGACCTTGAAAATACCTAACTTCCGTTTCTACAAATTATTGGATACTATGTCAATTCCAATCTACATATGGTACTCTATCACTGTGCCAAATTTCATAGATAGAGGAGTTACTGCTAGGCTCCTTTAATGACTAGCCTACACGGAGGGGCTCAGATTAAAATGCCACTATTAGTCAACCATCGAGGTACTGACCTCGGCCAATGTTGTTTAACTTGTATACATGAAGACAGAGAAAAGTATACAGGGGCCTTAATAAGGTTGAGATTTTCTCAAAAACTACTGGACCGAATTGAATAAATCTTTTACTTTACAGTTAGTTTCAACATTTATCAGTGAAAGAATTGCCATAGGTCAAAGTAGTTCTTGAGAAAATCTCAACCTTATTGAGTCCCCCCTGTATACTTATCTGCCTTCGTGTGTACGATCGTTATCTATCAGATTAGCAAAATCTCTACACGTCTTCAGGAGCCAGGTTAAGGAGCACTTTCTTTCGCTCTGATTTTTTTTTTCATTCTCTTTATATCTCTCTCTCCTTCTTTATTATATATTTATTTTTCTCATTTTCCTCTCTTTAAATTTCTCTGATTGCTGTCGTATTTTCTTTCACATGTATAAACTTTATATATATATATATATATATATATTTATGATAGGACAAATTAGTATGTAGTATATGTACGTCGTATATGTAGTGTATGTAATTTATTGTATTATTATTTATATAAATATAATGTATACTCCTGCTCTTTGTAAATACCATTTGTTTTTCATTTTATTCTTCTTGTATTTCTACCTCTACCTCTTTCACTTTACTATGTTAAATTCCATCAACAGGTGATTGCCTGGAAGAAATCGCTTTTAGCGATAAGGCCGCCAAAATTGTACATATTGTTTTGTATTTCTGTATTGTAATTGTTTGTGTCTTTTATGTACAATAAAGTGTATTTGAATTGAATTGAATCGTTTTCAATCTTTGGTCCTCCTTAGGTTTTTAGAAACGGTAATATATCAGCGGTATTTGAGCGAGTGCGCTCCCGCGCTAGTATCCGCCATCGCTCCCCGCCTGCGCGGCCGGGCGCTGCCACCCCAATAGCGACCGCATACGTGGCCCGGCCCGGCGAACACTAATTATAGAAATAATATTGTCATCGACTTATCATTTCACCGTCGTGCCACATCAGCTTTGTAAAGTAATAAGACCCGTAATGACGTACGTCTAACACAAAACTACTTAACTGCAATGAAATTCTAATTTAAAACTGTTTGAAAATTTAAGTTTTGGCATTAACTGCATCCTATATGTCAGTCTCACGATCATAGATCAAGACGAAAATAATACCTCATACATGAATATCCATCAAGCCGTTTAGACTACAGGAGGTCGCAAAGGAAATTATATATCACAAAGGAAATAAGTACTCATACTTAGGTACTCCCGAATAAGGTAGAAATACAAGAATAACCAGGACGGGTAGAAGGAAAGGACAGACCACTGGTCAGATGGTCAGATGCTATCAAGAGGGTTGCTGGCTCGGTGTGGACCAGGAAACCCTGGGATCGGGCCACATGGAGGATTCATGTAGATGCCCAGGATATGCCCAGGAATGGGCTGCAGTGTGTTGAGGAAGAAGAAGAAAATATATATATTTGCTATTGGCCAAAAAATGCGACACTCTGCTGACCAATGATTCTTAATTTCTTATATAGAATTAAATAATTAATGTAGTCCTCACGTTACTTTATTATTTACGATAAAATAAACATATTCATATCATACATAATAACCTCTAACAAACACCGTTTTGAGCGAAACTTGTTGAAGGGAACAGTGCGAACGAAAGAGTCAATATATCATCATAAATTGTATAGCGCTATCTCTTCTTTTCTGTAACATTTCTCTTAAATATCAAGAAATAAACCAATGATTCCTTCACAAACAAATAAACCGATTTTGTTTGGAGAAGTGAAAAGCGAAACCCTATAATTAAATACAATGAATAAACCATCGATCGCCTAGTTAAAGGCGCCTAACCTTCGTTTTCGTTTCATCTGACCAGGCTGTATGCTTTAGTTAGCTTTGCCTCTCTTTGTTAAAATAGCTCCTTCGTTATACCCATTGACTTATTAAACTAATGGACTTGGCATACCTACGAAAATAACGTGCCTACCTAAACTTTGTGGGAAACTAAAATGGCGGATTGTCGTAGTGCAGCCTCGATGTTCATCGATAACTTTTATCGATATTGACCGGAGACGGTAAATGTAGTTTCCCCATAGATTTTATATCTAACCTCTATTATCATCCTTAAATCATTGAAATAAGGTTAAAAATAACTTGATCAGAAATAAAGTACTATGCCGTGCCAAGCCATACCGTGCCGTCTTTGTGCATAGGCCATAACGATCTAGACAAATAAAAAAACAGTTTAGAAATATGATTTATTATTATCCAGTATCCTGACCGTGCTCGCGCGCAGGCCGGACAGTCGATTTCTCAGACACTGGACCGGCCTGCACGCACCAGTATGTACTAACATAGTTATTTAAGTATTTACTAACAAAATATGGATGTAAAAAAGTCTGAAATAAAAATATTTTATTTATTCATTTTTATTTATTAACTTAATTATCGTTATTTAACAAATTCCGTTTGCGTAAATCTTTCGTAATATTTTCAAAAAAAAATCTATTCTACCTGCGAATTTTCTCAGTTAATCGTTTGATTTTTATTCCTTGAAGCATACATAATTATTGCTTCAATTTCTTATGATTCTCAAAAGAAATATCCTGAAATCAAACAAAATGCATTCGTTATATAATATATTTCATTAGAGTACAAAAAGAGAAAAAAAATGAATATATCGATATTTCACAATAACAAAAGAACGACACTATCGTCGAACTACTGCTTTTTTTACAAAGTCAAATTCTCTTGAAATATTTATTTATTTATTATTTCATTTAAATGTCTAGCATTACAGTCTTAAACTAAAGCACTATACATTTCATAATTTGTCTTAGTCATATTATTAAATTAATTTACAGGATAACAATAATGAAAATGTCAATAAGAATAAAAATAATGCAAATGTCAATACAATAATGAAAAATGTCAATAACAAAAAATATGGCTTAGAACAGTAGTTTAGCCTATCTAAAATGTACTTAATTAGGATCTGCTTTGAATTTCGAAAACAAGAAGTGGAAATATATGGAATTAGACGATATATCATAGCAAAATGTCTTGCTTACCGGTGAAATGTTATATTATTCAAATTTTGGTTATTCCTGGTCTTCCTCGAACCACAGCCTATTACACTTTATTTAGTCATTGTTCCTTTACATTAATTTGTACTTTTTATGCACTATATCACTTAATAACAAGGTTTAATTAGTTAAAAATCGCAATCAAAACAGCAAATTGACACTTGAAGTACTCAACAAATCCGTTAACAAATATGGCGACTGGGCACGTTCCCACGGGTCGCGACGCCACATAATAAGTGTTGCCAAAATTGTTACTGACACAACTAGCGTCGTCCTTGTCCACTTATAGAAATTCATGATAGTTAAAAAGAGATAGCATTATATTTAAGAGTTCAACGTCGAAATGCATGATATTCGTATAACCGAATAGTAATATAGAAGAATAGGCCAAGTCCATAGGTAGGTTTATTAAGTCAATGCTCAAAACATGGTTGAAGTTTTGTTGTTTATTTTATCGTAAACAAAACAATAAAATAACATGTTTTTACATACATTACTACATAATAATCATTACCTACTTAATAAGACGATCGATACTCAGTGACAGTGTGAAGTGAGGTTACCGATATTACTGTGTTATTCTTTATCTCACACCCATTTTCGAGTGCCCGGGACTATGGTTCCTCATCCTCCCGGGCCGGAGGAGTTTGCTCCTCATGGAGGCCAACAGGGCGCTGACGACGGAGCGTCTCAGACCGAGGCCTCTTGGCCATAATCCAATAAAGTGCTAATAATAACTTTAAGACGGGACTGGGCGGGCAATGTTTGTCGGATGCCAAGCGATTTGTGGGGCAGAAATCGCCACCATTCGGTGGACCCCAAACAACGCGAAAAGGCCACGTGGCCGCCCCCGCAAACGATGGCGAGACGAATTTGACAGAGAGGTTGGTCTGAGTGTGTGCAATAGAGATTCTTCTTCTTTTCTCGTGTGGTTTAGTGACCAAACCTATTTGTCAATGTTATTCAGGCCGCCCGTAGGCCTTTGACGTGACCTAACGACTGCTGTCAAGCGACAACAACTGGGACCAACTGTTTAACGCACTTTCCGAGGCACAGATGAGTGTCAAGCGGTCACCCATACAGGTACTGACCTCGCCCAGCGTTGCTTAACTTGTACGATCGTTTTCAACGACGAGCCCCCAGCAATAGAGGTGAGTGGAAGGGTTTAGAGAGGCCTTTGCCCAGCAGTGCGACATTACAGGCTATTAAATAAACAAATAAGAACTTTAAGACAAGATTTATTCATGTAAACATTACGCGTTCATGTATAAATTAAGCACCAACAACCCACACGACCAATGTTGCGCGTGAGATATTTCATTTACTTGTTCTTCTGTTTACAGAACTCGCGAATACTGTATCGATACCCGATGGGAGAGATCAAATTTCGTCACCATGGTTCCATCAGGGGACGCAGCCACATCCACATTGTCTGCGATTCTACTGTAAGCGACTCAGTCGAACATGATAACAAGACGAACGGTAGTAGCCGAGCGAGCATAGCTGGCATCTCCGCTCTTTGAAGGGGCATTAATAAATAATTTACACAGTGCATTTGTATAAACATACCATTTAATTATTATTAAAAAGTTTTTTACATAATTTGTACAGTTTAATTTTATGTAACAACCTTATACAGCAGCCCAAATCAAGTGTCGGTTTAATCAATCAGTTCCTTCACCGTTACATTACGACAGGTAATTAGACTATCATATTTGTTTACAAAATAAGACACTTGATTTGGGTGGCGGTGGCGGTATACATTATTTTATGCAAGTGGTAAGAGCCACACAATAGCGTCGTTCGAGCGACGAGCATTGTCGTCCTTCCCAGTTACATTTTCTTTCGTTGGACAACGGTCGAAAGGCGCCGCAAGCAGAGTGCTGTGGGTGGCATCGCTCGAAACAGCTGTTCCCATTACTCGCCACAAGTTCGGGATTCCATCTGTGAAGCCAAACAACAAGTCCATATTAATAACATATTCAAAACATACATATACAAACTTGACACTCGATTCGTATGTAATTCGACGCTATTCCTACCTACAACAAATCAAAATAATATAATGTGAGTTTTGTATGTATAAATATTTTTAATAGGGTTTCTTTTTTTCGAATCGAAAATCTAAATATATCTCCCATCTATTTAATAAGTATATTATACAATCATAATATCGTCGGCTTACTGCAAGAAATCATTAACTAACATTTTCCAAACTTTAGGTAAAACAGATATTAAGATTTGAAATTTGATTGATCACAGCATTGTAATGAATAATGTTCTCTGAGAAATAAAAACACAATCTTATTATAGTGAAGTTATATTATTATAATACGATAAAAAATTAAAATTTAACGCGTCCTTTTTTAAAAAAAAAGCCGAAATAAAAGTTAATGACTTCTGCACATCATAATGGAATTAAGAGATGGAGATAATGATGATCTGAAATAACATTTTGTTACGTATAATTACTAGTTTTCAGGAAAATTCTAATTAAAAAGTGTATCAGTCACATTACGTTTTAAATAAGGACAGTCATTATCGATTTTAAAACAAAAATTTTAGATAAAAAAAATAATCAGCAGTTAGAAAGGAATATAACTTAAAAAAGGAATGGTTTCTTACATTACTATAAATCAGTCGTATATTTCTATATAGGTAATTAGGTAACAAAATTCACAATGTTCCGTAGATGTTTTCTTTTCTACGTAGGTACAATGGCAAATAATAATCAGTCATATTTTGTTTTCTTATCCTCTAAACAATCAATGGCATATAATCACACATGGACTTTCAGGTCCAATATGTCAAAATACTCCATTATGATGGGTTCGTAGGCTTGCAACGAATATTCGGCAACTATTCGGTATTCGGCCTATTCGGCCACTTTTGTCCTATTCGGCCGAATACCGAATACCTTGGCACTATTCGGCCGAATACCGAATACCTAATATTTTTTGTAGTTTGATAAATGTTTAATAAAAAACGATTGACTATTGTATTACAAAATGTTTTATTAATTTTCTTTCGCATTAGCATCGATCCAGTCTGATGTAGTAGCCTTCTTGCCCACTCCACCACGTGAAATTTTTGTCTTGCACAAATTACACACGACAGTTTTGGGATCAATTTCATCGTCGTCAAAATATGTCCATATGGACTCTAAAAAGAAGTCACCTATATAGGTGACTTAGAAGCCATGATGGATTAGGCGCAAAACTTCAATTTTTAACTACTTAACTCAATACGACGCCACGAAAGACAGATAACAACTGGACTTTATTTATGTTGCGCAATGAGATTAAGCATGTAAAAATCAAAAGACGTGTCGCGACAGGTGACAGGGGCGGTGTAGGAAGAAACTACGCTCTCGACAGGAGAGAACACAAACGGCGCCAAGTCGGCCGAATATTTTTGCCGAATATTCGGCTATTCGGCCAGGGTACCTGCCGAATATTCGGTATTCGGCGAATGGCCGAATATACTATTCGTTGCAAGTCTAGTTCGTACTGTTTCTTCTGTACTGGATTTGACTTTTTGGTTTTCCTGTTTGATCTAGCTTGTCGCACAATATTGCAGTAGTCGGCCATTGGGAAAACGGGAAAATTGACTAGGTGATGTTCAATTGCACTGTGCAATGTGCATACTGTCCACTTCCATATGAGAATGAACAGATTCCAGATTTTAGTGTAGTGGTAATTGAAATAATAGTGAGTTTTGGCAAAATATTTTCACTCAAAAGTGAAATTACGAAATCATTTTTATCACTTAAAGTAAGTCTGCTCACTGTCCAAAATCGACAATTAGTTTTAAGCGACTTCGCCAAAAAAGTTAAATAGCCATAATGATTTTGGTGTACCACGATATTCCAAAAATAGAGTTAATGATTTCTTAACATGCGATAACTACAGAACCAGACTAGCTAGGAAAATAATGATTTCTGATTCTTGTAGAGCTCGTCGAGCTGAGTACAATGGTGTATCAAGTGCAGTTAATGACTTTTTGCAATTAATGACTTCTTGCAGTAAGCCGACGATATTATGATTATTTACCTACAACTATTTATATAACAGAATATGATTGATTAGAATAATATACCTACCGCATCGTCATACGTGCGTGCAGTGTGTTCTACGAGATTAGCAGAAATCCATCAGGGTCAGTCTTGTTACAGCATACAGTGGAATCATAGACCACGTTGATGTTTTGTGAGTTCTGTGAACAGAGAACACCTTTGTGAAGAAGGGCACTATACAAGCAAACAAAACAAAGATGGTTAAAATGGCTTGTGTGCTTTTGATTAATAGTAATGCTGGAATTGACGCTGATGGCGGTCCACCATCTGCCTCCTGTGACCCCATTGGTAGCCTGCAGATCACCACCAACAATATTTTCAACATTATTTTGTTTTCATTGTAATATTTATGTCTTACGGACGAAGTGTGCTCCAGAATCTGGCGGCTGTATCAGGCAGCGGTGGGCGGTGGCGGCTGCGGCTCCTCGTTTCCTGAAACGAATTGATAAAGGCATTAGTAAATAAATAAGTTAGTAATAAACACCCACTGGGACAGCTTAGTCGGAGATTTTGCCATGAACCAAATCAATACATTATCCATAAATCCACACATCCACAAAATGTTTAGCAATAAGCACAAGCAGCCTATGTATACATACTCTTAGATGTGTACCGATAGATGGATTCTTACACCTACCTAATAGTGCGGCTCGACAATGCCTCCGTGTGTAATGATCCTCTGGTGAGCCAGACGCTGCGTTAAGCACCAGTCATCATTCTGGGGCGCTGTGCATATCCAGAATCACCTGAAATAACCAATAAATTGTAAAACCCGACTTCTTCGTTTGATGTACAATTTTAGTATATTTTCTGTGCAATAAAGAATATTTAACCTATCTTATCCTGTTATCCACTATCATCAAAAACCTTTTACACACAAACCATTTACACTGCCAATCGGAAAGACTATCTGAAAACGCTTGGACGACTGAGGTTACCTGGAAGAGATTGCTTCGTGCGAGTGAGGCCGTCTTTGAACAAATTGTATGTATTAATTTCTCCGATATAGACACTGGCTTTTCGTGCAATAACATGTTTATCATCTTATGTAAAAGCATGGGACTGTTGTAGGATGCATGTCTTGATGGATTTGGATCATGCAGCGGCTACAGGAAGCGACAAAATGAACATATCTACATACTCAAAACATTAATTACCTTGTAGCAGTCCGATAAGGAATATAAATATTGTATACCTACCTAAAAGCCAGCAAGGGTCATCCTCTTAATACAGCGCTTCTAGGTGAATCTTTACTGGGCAATTCCAAACATGAGAATAATTGCTCGCTCCTCCAAAAGATGCATCAAGGTGAAGGGTTTGTAGGTCGCCATCACAAATCTGAAAAGATAAGGCAAATACTGCAAGAAGACAAATGCAATTGTTCTAGAGATAAATAAACAGACCTATACTATGCCCACTTAATAAACAGTACCTATAGTATGCCCACTTAAGACTCCTCATTATGGTTTATTTGGTAACGAAAGGCAGTGATAAACTTATTTACTCCCAAGGCCAATAGTCAAAGTCATAGACAGTTTTGAGTATGAACTCAGCATGAGTTCGCACTTGTCTGTCAAAATTGTGTGAACTGACAGTCGTAAGACTCAAACTGCACTCACACTCAAAACTGTCCTTGACTATTGGCCTAAGAGTATAAGTTTGTTTAGGCAATTATAACTTACTAGTAGAACATTCAAAGAATTATATCATGCAATTTCATTTATTTATTCACAATAAGTTGTAGTACAAAAAGATCTTATAATAATAATACGTGTTATGTGTAAGAAGTATCATACAACTTTACCCATTCGGGTGTAGCGATAAAACATAATTACAAATTTAAACATTAGAAAAATAAATTATAATTACTATTACAATAAAATACAAAAATAAAAACATTTACACAAGAATCATCAATAATACCTAGGTGCTTAAAAAGTAATAAACTTTAAAAAATTAAATTAGTATGTCATAAATATATTTCTTACAATGTCACAGGAATATTTCGCATTTATATGTCATAATTAAAAAATTATGCTACTTGTATACATAATTTTATATACAATTGATATTCACAGAATAAAACATTGATTCGTAATCAGCATAATATACCTGAAGATAGTTACTTACATTTTGCACTTGTAAGGTTCTTGACGACCACCTGGTAATGGGCCAACCTGTCTACATAGGTATTATATTTGCCATATTTGTCTACAATATTGCCTAATTGAATCATGTTCCAGCACCAGTGCCCGAGAGGCTTTTATTAATCAATCTAAAACTGAAAACAACAAGAGGAATATCATATAAGTATCTACAGTGTAAAGTTAGAAGATTAGACCTTTCTCAATCTGCAGTATAGGTACCTACACATATATACTTTGTTTGGGTCAGTTGCATGAACTGCAAACAAAAAGCATTTATGATACTATATCAGAAATGCAAAATGCTTTTTGTATCCTCTTCTCATCGATTGAAGGTTGGACAACATCAAGATTATCTTGGACATGTCTTCAGGGCCCCACCAAGCAGCTGACCCACCGATGGGTCTTTGAAGACAAGTATGTCCGGGCTTGATGCTGCAGTGTGTGGTACTGCGTGATCTTCATGAGTGAGAAACTTCCGCAAATTGTTGTTTCTGTTGCTATCCTCTTAATTTGTGTTCTGATGATATTCACTGTTCCCTTTTATTAATAACAAATCAAAACAAAGGTTAATGAACGCCAACAAACGGCAGGCTGATCCTATTTTCACTCTAGCTAGTCACTTATAACTACCTACGCAGGGTTGCCAGATTGGATTTTTCAAATTTCCCCAGATTGATAAATTTTTTTCCCCAAAATGATACGTTTTGCCAAAAAATTCCCCAAATTTGTTTGAGAAATAAATTATTTAATATTTTTGACTTTTGAAGGTTTTTTCACCGTTGACCGTCATTACAAAGACTCGTGTATAATTTATTTAGTTATATTAATGGCCTCGACAGTTGGTCATTTGCCAATGTCATGTTACCTAGTAATTCTTTGTAATTTTTCATACACAATTTTGTGAATTCTTATTTATGGTGTAATTGTACGACAATTTTTTCACATAATTTAAGTTCAATAAGTATGTCTTTTTTCTACCTCCAGACGAAGCGTCTTCAACCCTAGACAAAGCAGCTCCGCAGTCACGTTCACTCTTGAGCTCAATAATGGTACTGAATGGGACTCTTGAATCTAGCTCGAAATGCAATTATTGCATATATTTATATATATTTATATTATTTATAAACTCACGCCTGATTCCCGTAAGGGTAGGCAGAGACGATGGACTTCCATCTGCTGCGACCCTGGCACACGCCCTCGCTTCCTCCACATTCATAAATCTCTTCATGCATGCTTGTCGGTTTGTAGTAGACCGCACTTGGCTCTTTTTCAAGACATCGCCAATTTGATCGACGTACGATCTCCAATCAATTGCATATAATTATTCAAAAAACTATATACTATACAATCAAAATTATCGAATAATTTTGCAACCGTATAACGATCCCGCCTTTTTAAAAGTCCAGAGGTATAAATAATTAGGTATTATACAAAACATATTCAGAATATCGGCGTCTTCTTCGGTGGAGTATGCTGAGTGCTGTAGACGTTTTCTGAGCCGAATTTTTATATAATTTTAACAGTAGGCTGAAAGTTTGAGCATCCACTACGGGCTGCTAAGTCATATCTCACCCTTAAATAGTGATGTAAATATTCGGGTAGGCAAATATATTGAGCCATGTCAGCGATGATCATATAGAATATTCGCCCCCAAAATTCCCCACCCTGAATTTTTTTTCCCCAGCAATGTCATTTCCCCAACAGCCAAATTTTTCCCCAAAATTGCGAGAAAACCCCCCAATCTGGTAACCCTGTACCTACGTGAAATTCATTCGCTTACGACAGCTTACGACAATGAAGAAATGTCATGTATCCGCCAATGGGATCACGGAGTTTCTTTTGATTGGTTAAAAAGTGACAGTAGTCTATAGAAACGTATATATATATATATATATCTATCTACGAACAGCTGCGAAAGTGGCTAGAGCCACGTAGACTTGTTTACATTCAATGTAAACAAATCAATGTAATACATTGGTTTGATTGAAATGAAATAAATTTTCCAAACACCATTATTTTTGCAAATTGCTATGATATGATGTTCTAATCTAAAGTAATATATCTACGATGACCTAATCTCTTATCTAAACATAAATTATATACCTACTTACCAATATTATGAAGAATGTTTTATGAAATTAAACAAGTGATCATGATGGATGACAGTGTGATGGGTCGCGGAGTGCCTCGAGGATTTGTTCAATCAAGGGAATTATGCAAGAAGGTGGATCACAGTGTCGATATGGCGTAAAATAAATCTCTGTCGGGAAACTAACCAAACCATCAGTGCTGGCTGATATGTCCATTAGATCATGATTATCCATGTGAAGTGAGAACTAGGCGGTATCTATGAGACTTTCCTTCACAATGTTGAGCGAGTGAGACATCTCGATAAGTTTACAAGACTAGTTTAGTGTGCTAATTAAATACTACATATTCAGCTGAAAAACTTAATATGTCCTCCATCACATGTAAACACTATCATATTGAAGACCCTGATATGATTTAAACAATAGTGGTCGAGTAAAACGTTAAATATTGCACTGGTTCATAAAATTATCATAAAAATGGGCAAGGAATGGACTTACATAGGTGCAGGACACTTCACCACACTATTTCTTAATATTTTTCACAATTTAGCTTCTCGCGGCCGGCCGGCACGTTGAATTGTCGATAGCGAACGGCGCCACGGCACGGTAGGAATGCGCAACTCTTGTTGGTGAAGTTTTTAATAAAGTTTATGGACTTGGGATCGAATAGGATTGGCCCAAAACCCACCATTTCCCCCCACCGGGAATTGCCTAGTTCCCCAGTTACCAAACCAGGGATGGTTAAATTATAATTGAGCAGAGTGGACTGTATTTAGTTAATTAATTATGAAGTTGTGTAAATTCCGTTGACTGTAAGTTACGTGTATTTGATAACTTCAATTACTGTTATTGTACTTAGAATAAATTAAATAATATACTTGTATATATTTTTATAAAAAACTAACCTAAAGTTATGTAATTCACTTGCATAAACTTGACTATGCACATGCTAGCTGTATCTAATTCATGCAAGAAAATAAGCTTATTTAAATCAGTTTTGATTTGGTTCTGAATCCGACCCTATTGGGAGCGGACTCAGCTTAACGACTGGACGCGTGTACTCGCCCGTGCGAGTGCGGACCTTGACCACGCGGACCGTGCCATCCGGGCCGGGGAAGAGCTGCGTCACTCGTCCGAGGTGCCACTGCAGCGGCGGGGCGTCAGAATGAATCAGTACAAGTTCGCCTACTTGAATATCGCGACACTTGTTGAGCCACTTCTGCCGTTGCTGCAACGTATGCAGATAATCTTTCCGCCACAACTTCCAGAACTGCTGCGAAGCCTGCTGTACTAACTGCCAACGCGTCAAACGATACGCAGGTTCGTCTGTCAGTTCGTATTCGGGCACTGCCAGTAATTCGCGACCGATCAGAAAGTGCCCTGGCGTGAGGGCCTCAAACTCGCTCGGATCACTAGACACACTGCTCAGAGGTCTGGAATTCAATACGGCCTCGACTCGAGCGAACAGTGTACTTAGCTCCTCGAACGACAGAGTTTTATTGCCTACCACTCGCTTCAAATGTTGCTTTGCGGATTTGATGCCACTTTCGTACATACCCCCAAAGTGAGATCCAGTTGGTGGGTTGTACTTCCATTGTACTTCGCGACAATTGAATTCGTTTGAAAGTTGATCTGAATTTGATTTGAAAAATTGGATTATTTCAGCCAGCTGCCTGCCTGCGGATACGAAATTTTTACCGTTATCCGATACAACCGTGTGACTCAGACCACGTCTCGAAGTAAAGCGATCGAAAGCAGCCATAAAACATTCCGTAGTCAACGCGGACACTACTTCGAGATGCACCGCGCGAGTAGCGAAACACACAAACAAACACAAGTATGACTTTGATACTTTGGCGTTGCGTCGATTGCTTTCTTTCGTACTGAAAGGACCGGCCATGTCTACACCGACAGTGTGAAAGGCATGAATATCTTCACTTCTGTATTTTGGAAGGTTTCCCATTACAGGTTGCAAGCTGGTAGGTTTGACTTTAAAGCATGAAATGCATTTTGAAACCACCGATCGAATGACACTACGTGCCGAAATGATCCAATACTTTTGATTAAGTAAGCTTTGAAGCGAGCGGGGACCAACGTGTAAATGAATTTTATGAAAGTGATTAATTAAGACCTTTGTGAAGTTGCACTTTTTCGGCAGTAACAACGGGTACTTCTTATGATAGGGAAGGTTTGATTCTGATAACCGACCCCCCACCCTGAGATAACCAAGGGGATCTAAAAAGGGGTTCAGTTTTCGTAAAGATTGACCACAGTTGTTACCCTTTGCTAACGACTCAATATCACTTGAAAAATGTTCACGTTGGACGATCTTGATTAAGGTATCATGAGCTTTCTTTAGATCAGTTAGGGAAGGTGACCCTGCACGCTTGTCCCTACTGAGTCGACAATTGTTAACAAATTGATAGCATCGTGCTATCACACGTTGAAGCTTCGTATAGCTTGAATACGTTTCAGTTAGATTATATAAATCATTAGATTCAGTTGTTTGACACGTTTGAATTAGCGTTACGTTTCTTAACTCTGGCACTCTAACAGATTTAAAATGTTCCATTGACTTGACTGGCCATTCGTCCGGCGGCGCGTACAGCCACTCGGGGCCGCGCAGCCACTCCGTCCTGGCGAGCAGTGCGGAGGGCAGCGCGCCGCGCGAAGCCACGTCGGCGGGGTTACACTCGCCTGGCACGTGAAACCAGCACTCGTTAGACACGTCATCGAGAATTTTCGCGACGCGTATCGCTACATACGTGGCCAGCTTGTACGTGGGGGTGTTGAGCCACGCCAGTACTACTGAAGAGTCGGTAAATAGAAACGTATCGTCTATAGGTATTTGGTTCAATACAGATTGTGTATATGATACCAATTTGGCTAGCAACAAGGCTGCCAATAGTTCAAGACGTGGGATAGATCGAGTCTTCAAGGGCGCGACCTTGGATTTAGCGATGATAAGACTGACCTTAGTATCACCAACGTCGTTCAGGGACCGCAAGTAAACTACTGCTGCATAACCTTGCATAGAGGCATCACAGAAACCTAGAATCTGATGATATGAATGTCGCGATACAGTAGCTTGACGATCATGCCTGAGGTTCGATAGAAGCGGAAGCTCAGCTACGTACGCGAGCCACTCTTCTTCTATCTCGGTGGGAAGTCTGTCGTCCCATCCTAACTTTTGAAGCCAGAGTTTTTGCATTATACACTTGGCATAAAATACACAGGGTGCTACAAATCCCAGGGGGTCAAATTGACGGCCTATCTGAGAAAGGACGCTGCGCATTGTAGCAGGAGTCGATGAGGGCGTATCGTTCGTCGTGAAGGAGAAGGAGTCCTCGGCAGGCAACCACTGAAGGCCTAGCACTTTAATGGAAAGGTCCTTGTCGTCCTGAAACTCTAAAGGCGTCTCACGATGGTCAGCAGGCACGCGCTCCAACAGCTCCGGGCAGTTGCTAGACCATTTGCGGAGAACGAAACCTCCTTCCTGTAACAGCGCTATCAGCTCGTCCTGCAGATGGATAGCTTCATCGAGTGTGGCCACAGACCACAGCAGATCATCGACGAAGAACGCTTTCTTCAGGACGCTGGCCGCGACGGGATACTTGGCTGCCTCATCGTCTGCTAGCTGGTGCAACACACGGATGGAGAGATATGGACTGCTTGCCACACCGTATGTTACAGTGTTAAGTTCGTAAACTTTGATAGGTTCATCCTGACTTAAACGCCACAGTATGTGTTGATATTTACGTTGAGATTGATCAATCAGGATCATCCTAAACATTTTACAGATGTCACTTGATAGACAAATTTCATGGAGTCGAAAATTAATTAAAATTTCATTTATGTCAGCCTGGAGCTTGGGGCCGGCATACATCACGGAATTCAACGAGTTACCGTTGGTAGTTACGCTCGACGCGTCGAATACAGCGCGCAGTTTGGTAGTGCTACTCGACGGACGAAGAATACAAAAATGTGGTATGATATATTCCGAGTCGACTGTACCTAGCTCACCTAAGCATGTCATGTGGCCCAAACTCTCATATTCTGACATAAACTTACAGTACTCTTCTTTTAGTTTTGGAAGACGATTTAATTTTGTCTCTAAGTTATGAAAACGACGTATGGCTTGCTGACAAGAGTTACCGAGTTCAAACTCCGGTTTGAACGGGTACTTGACTACGTACCTACCTGTACTGTCGCGAGTACACTCCTGTGAAAATAACTGCTCGACGTACAGGTCCTCAGGGTTCTGTGGTACATCACACGATACATTTTCTGTCTCCCAAAACGAGCTCATTATCTTTTCGATTCCATTATTTGTCGTTAACAAAGTACACACAGTCGAACTACTCTCGTGGTCGAGTACAGTCTGTCCCGAAATAACGTAGCCATATATGGAATGCATCGCCGTAGGTATACCCTGTACTTGCGATAGTACATTCCGACCATCATAAATATACGGAAAGAGATCGCCACCGAGTAGCAACTCGACTGGAGCAGCTGTGTAATAATTAGGGTCGGCCAAATTTAAATGCTTGAATTCATTAATTATTTTATTTGACAAAGTTGTAGTAGGTAGATTACCTGTTATTTGGGCTACTATGACCGTTTCCGTTTTAAGGATTGGACCAGATGAATTTCGTGGTTTAATTGAACACGTAACTAAACCGAAATTTTGCACTGATGCTCCACCTAAACCGATAGGTTCGAATGCGCATTTACGTCGCGCCAACCCTAGTCGCGTCGCGCACGCATTCGTCATATAGCTAGACATAGCGCCGCTATCTATCACTGCTCGTACGCTGTGGTACTGCCCCCAACAATCTAACACTTGTACAAGCGCGGTACCTAATATCACGGTGGAATTTGATGAACACGTCAATGCTACATTGTGACCGGGATATTGGTTCACATTTGGGTATTGAGTGCCGTTTACACCTGTACCTACGTCCGTGTGCAATGTGTGATGGTGCATCTGTTTACAGAGGGTACAACGAAACTTCGAATAACAATCTGATACCGAATGATTATTACGTAAACAATTCGTGCACAACTTGAGTTCGTTGACCTTGTATAGACGCTCCTGGGGAGATAGGTTGCTAAATTCATGGCATTTATAAATCGAGTGAGGTTTACCACAAAATAAACAAAGTTTTGTTTTAAATGATTTTTGTTGATTATCGATATGTGGAGTGGAATCGACACTCGATTTATCGACACTGACCGCGGATAAACATGGTTTTTGATGTTGAGACTTCGCATTCGATACTGAAGGGACATTATTGTTAGATTTAGTATGCACCGGCTTACTTGAACTTTGACCTTTCTGTGTTTGAACTTTGGACTCTGACATTTCTAAGACTCGTACGTGCTTTTCGACAAAACTGATAAGTGTTTCAAAGTCCGGCATCTCGTCAGGTTCTATGCTCTGTTCGAACTCACGACGCGTTGTAGTGTCTAAGTTACGTAACGATATGTAAAATAACAGAAAACTTGACAAGTCCGTAATTTGTAACAAGTTAAGTGCTTTGACGTTTTCTTGAAATGTCTGTAGAAAGGCATTTAATCCAGCGGCTGATTCACTTTGTAATGGTTTGAATTGAAATAATTTTTCTAAATAACTCGTGGCCAATGCGCGCTTATTTTCATACTTTTTAACTAATAAATTCCACACAATGAGGTAGTTATCAGCTGTGACAGGCATACTTTTGACCAGTGTCAGTGCTGGACCGCTAACTGCAGTCAATAAGTAATAGTACTTTTCGATATCACTTATTTCCTTCCTGTTATGAATAAGGCTGGTAAACGTATCATAAAACGTCTGCCAGTTTTCCAGTTTACTATCAAAAGGGAACAAGTTTAACTCGGGTAGTCTTGTTCTAAAAGGTCGTGAATCGCCATTGGATTTAAAATTATCGCGGGTGCCGCCGGAAGCCGCGCCGACGGCGACTTTCCGATCGACACAAGTTCTTTCCGCTACACTCAAGATTTTATAATACAATTGGTCGAAACTCCTTATTTCTTGGTAATTCGCCCTGTATCTGGGTACATACTGTAACTGTACATTGTTTATCTCCGCAATAATCTTTTGAAAAGAATCGCGTGATTCGTGAATTTCCCTGAGTCGTAGTTCGAATTCGGTTAGAACAGCAGGGTTCGAATCTATAGTACTGGATAAATCGTACAATGACTGTAAACGTATAAATATTATCTCCTTATCAGCAATAAGTGGTCTCAACAAGTCGTCGACGACATGTTCGGTTCGTTCGTCGTCCGACATATTGTTCGACAATGTTCGTCGTTCGATGACGTGAAAAATACCTACGATCTATCGAGCTAATTACACAACTTTAGATTAGAAATAAAGCTTTATGTGTATAAATATCGTAAGTATGATGTGTAATATATGTTATTTAATGTGTTTTGTAGTGCGTGAAAATGTACTAACACAAATATTTCAATTTCAACTTGGCTTGGTAATTGAGGTTAGGTCACCCGGTTCGGACGGACCAAAAATGGTCGAGTAAAACGTTAAATATTGCACTGGTTCATAAAATTATCATAAAAATGGGCAAGGAATGGACTTACATAGGTGCAGGACACTTCACCACACTATTTCTTAATATTTTTCACAATTTAGCTTCTCGCGGCCGGCCGGCACGTTGAATTGTCGATAGCGAACGGCGCCACGGCACGGTAGGAATGCGCAACTCTTGTTGGTGAAGTTTTTAATAAAGTTTATGGACTTGGGATCGAATAGGATTGGCCCAAAACCCACCAAATAGTATTAAGTATGAATATGGTGAAAATTATTTGTAAAATCTTTAGTACTTAATTAAATTAAAATGGTGATGTAAGTTTATACAAATACACTTTATACATTAATTAATGATGCCCGGCATAGTCCAGTGGAGTGGTAAGAAGTTGTGACACGAACACCACAGTTTCATAGAGTGAGTAGAGCGGCAAAGTTGTGACATGCCACAGTATGTAGACACAACTATGCAGTATGCTCAGCTAATTCCATCTTCTTGCTATCAATTATGTTCGAATGAGTTACACAGTACACACAGGGGAATCCGAGAGCACATGAATCTGCTGCTGACTGTGGTGGCCAAATTTGATATCTCGCATCGATTATCGATACAGCATTTGCGAGTTCTGTAAACAGAAAACATAATGAAATATCTCACGCGGAACATTACATCGCTGGTGGGTCAGGGGCTGCTTAATTTATACTTACACAACACAAAACGTAACAGTGATGTTTCTCTCAAAATTATTAACATTTTAGTAGATTATGGCCAAAAGGTCCCTGGATGAGACGCTCCGTCGTCGCCGCTGGCAGCGCCCTGTTGGCCTCCATGAGGTGCAATAGCTCCCCCAGCTGGAAGGATGGGGCCTTAGTCCGGGGCACTTCAAAATGGGTGTGAGAATAAGTAAACCTTGAGTGATTGACGCTACGGCGTCTCCTGTGGATGAAGACATGAAGACGCGGCTACCCAGGGTGATGACGCTACGGCGACTCCCCTGGAGGAAGATAGAAAACTTTTATACATTGAATTTTCTGTAACATGACATTGGCAAATGACGAACTGTCGAGTCCATTAATAAAATAAATAAATAAGTAAACCTTAACTTTACACAGTCTCGTTACTCTTATGAAGTCGTTTTTCCCGCGATTTTTTTTTTAAATTTTGTTTGTACCCCCTTAGCGACACTCTGCTGACCAATGATTCTTAATTTCTTATATAGAATTAAATAATTAATGTAGTCCTCACGTTACTTTATTATTTACGATAAAATAAACATATTCATATCATACATAATAACCTCTAACAAACACCGTTTTGAGCGAAACTTGTTGAAGGGAACAGTGCGAACGAAAGAGTCAATATATCATCATAAATTGTATAGCGCTATCTCTTCTTTTCTGTAACATTTCTCTTAAATATCAAGAAATAAACCAATGATTCCTTCACAAACAAATAAACCGATTTTGTTTGGAGAAGTGAAAAGCGAAACCCTATAATTAAATACAATGAATAAACCATCGATCGCCTAGTTAAAGGCGCCTAACCTTCGTTTTCGTTTCATCTGACCAGGCTGTATGCTTTAGTTAGCTTTGCCTCTCTTTGTTAAAATAGCTCCTTCGTTATACCCATTGACTTATTAAACTAATGGACTTGGCATACCTACGAAAATAACGTGCCTACCTAAACTTTGTGGGAAACTAAAATGGCGGATTGTCGTAGTGCAGCCTCGATGTTCATCGATAACTTTTATCGATATTGACCGGAGACGGTAAATGCAGTTTCCCCATAGATTTTATATCTAATCTCTATTATCATCCTTAAATCATTGAAATAAGGTTAAAAATAACTTGATCAGAAATAAAGTACTATGCCGTGCCAAGCCATACCGTGCCGTCTTTGTGCATAGGCCATAACGATCTAGACAAATAAAAAAACAGTTTAGAAATATGATTTATTATTATCCAGTATCCTGACCGTGCTCGCGCGCAGGCCGGACAGTCGATTTCTCAGACACTGGACCGGCCTGCACGCACCAGTATGTACTAACATAGTTATTTAAGTATTTACTAACAAAATATGGATGTAAAAAAGTCTGAAATAAAAATATTTTATTTATTTATTTTTATTTATTAACTTAATTAGGTACACTACACATCCTTTCTACGTACATGATTGATTAATTAATTTAGATATGTGTTCAAGTGCTGTGACTACAATTCATTAAGGTTATTCAAGTTTTTTATGATGTAACCCTGAATAACCCTACAGTAAATCTCGTCCGTAAAACGTTAAATGTAAGAAAAATGAAGGTTCAAAGCAAATCTTCTAGTCTCTGCTCAATATCTTCCGGATATTGTTTTTCCACAGGCAAACCGCTAGATTTTAAGGAATTAATGAAGTCTTTCCTTGTAAATATTCAATAATTGAATTCTCGTTATTTAACAAATTCCGTTTGCGTAAATCTTTCGTAATATTTTCAAAAAAAAATCTATTCTACCTGCGAATTGTCTCAGTTAATCGTTTGATTTTTATTCCTTGAAGCATACATAATTATTGCTTCAATTTCTTATGATTCTCAAAAGAAATATCCTGAAATCAAACAAAATGCATTCGTTATATTATAATATATTTCATTAGAGTACAAAAAGAGAAAAAAAATGAATATATCGATATTTCACAATAACAAAAGAACGACACTATCGTCGAACTACTGCTTTTTTTACAAAGTCAAATTCTCTTGAAATATGGCTTAGAACAGTAGTTTAGCCTATCTAAAATGTACTTAATTAGGATCTGCTTTGAATTTCGAAAACAAGAAGTGGAAATATATGGAATTAGACGATATATCATAGCAAAATGTCTTGCTTACCGGTGAAATGTTATATTATTCAAATTTTGGTTATTCCTGGTCTTCCTCGAACCACAGCCTATTACACTTTATTTAGTCATTGTTCCTTTACATTAATTTGTACTTTTTATGCACTATATCACTTAATAACAAGGTTTAATTAGTTAAAAATCGCAATCAAAACAGCAAATTGACACTTGAAGTACTCAACAAATCCGTTAACAAATATGGCGACTGGGCACGTTCCCACGGGTCGCGACGCCACATAATAAGTGTTGCCAAAATTGTTACTGACACAACTAGCGTCGTCCTTGTCCACTTATAGAAATTCATGATAGTTAAAAAGAGATAGCATTATATTTAAGAGTTCAACGTCGAAATGCATGATATTCGTATAACCGAATAGTAATATAGAAGAATAGGCCAAGTCCATAGGTAGGTTTATTAAGTCAATGCTCAAAACATGGTTGAAGTTTTGTTGTTTATTTTATCGTAAACAAAACAATAAAATAACATGTTTTTACATACATTACTACATAATAATCATTACCTACTTAATAAGACGATCGATACTCAGTGACAGTGTGAAGTGAGGTTACCGATATTACTGTGTTATTCTTTATCTCACACCCATTTTCGAGTGCCCGGGACTATGGTTCCTCATCCTCCCGGGCCGGAGGAGTTTGCTCCTCATGGAGGCCAACAGGGCGCTGACGACGGAGCGTCTCAGACCGAGGCCTCTTGGCCATAATCCAATAAAGTGCTAATAATAACTTTAAGACGGGACTGGGCGGGCAATGTTTGTCGGATGCCAAGCGATTTGTGGGGCAGAAATCGCCACCATTCGGTGGACCCCAAACAACGCGAAAAGGCCACGTGGCCGCCCCCGCAAACGATGGCGAGACGAATTTGACAGAGAGGTTGGTCTGAGTGTGTGCAATAGAGATTCTTCTTCTTTTCTCGTGTGGTTTAGTGACCAAACCTATTTGTCAATGTTATTCAGGCCGCCCGTAGGCCTTTGACGTGACCTAACGACTGCTGTCAAGCGACAACAACTGGGACCAACTGTTTAACGCACTTTCCGAGGCACAGATGAGTGTCAAGCGGTCACCCATACAGGTACTGACCTCGCCCAGCGTTGCTTAACTTGTACGATCGTTTTCAACGACGAGCCCCCAGCAATAGAGATGAGTGGAAGGGTTTAGAGAGGCCTTTGCCCAGCAGTGCGACATTACAGGCTATTAAATAAACAAATAAGAACTTTAAGACAAGATTTATTCATGTAAACATTACGCGTTCATGTATAAATTAAGCACCAACAACCCACACGACCAATGTTGCGCGTGAGATATTTCATTTACTTGTTCTTCTGTTTACAGAACTCGCGAATACTGTATCGATACCCGATGGGAGAGATCAAATTTCGTCACCATGGTTCCATCAGGGGACGCAGCCACATCCACATTGTCTGCGATTCTACTGTAAGCGACTCAGTCGAACATGATAACAAGACGAACGGTAGTAGCCGAGCGAGCATAGCTGGCATCTCCGCTCTTTGAAGGGGCATTAATAAATAATTTACACAGTGCATTTGTATAAACATACCATTTAATTATTATTAAAAAGTTTTTTACATAATTTGTACAGTTTAATTTTATGTAACAACCTTATACAGCAGCCCAAATCAAGTGTCGGTTTAATCAATCAGTTCCTTCACCGTTACATTACGACAGGTAATTAGACTATCATATTTGTTTACAAAATAAGACACTTGATTTGGGTGGCGGTGGCGGTATACATTATTTTATGCAAGTGGTAAGAGCCACACAATAGCGTCGTTCGAGCGACGAGCATTGTCGTCCTTCCCAGTTACATTTTCTTTCGTTGGACAACGGTCGAAAGGCGCCGCAAGCAGAGTGCTGTGGGTGGCATCGCTCGAAACAGCTGTTCCCATTACTCGCCACAAGTTCGGGATTCCATCTGTGAAGCCAAACAACAAGTCCATATTAATAACATATTCAAAACATACATATACAAACTTGACACTCGATTCGTATGTAATTCGACGCTATTCCTACCTACAACAAATCAAAATAATATAATGTGAGTTTTGTATGTATAAATATTTTTAATAGGGTTTCTTTTTTTCGAATCGAAAATCTAAATATATCTCCCATCTATTTAATAAGTATATTATACAATCATAATATTATGATTATTTACCTACAACTATTTATATAACAGAATATGATTGATTAGAATAATATACCTACCGCATCGTCATACGTGCGTGCAGTGTGTTCTACGAGATTAGCAGAAATCCATCAGGGTCAGTCTTGTTACAGCATACAGTGGAATCATAGACCACGTTGATGTTTTGTGAGTTCTGTGAACAGAGAACACCTTTGTGAAGAAGGGCACTATACAAGCAAACAAAACAAAGATGGTTAAAATGGCTTGTGTGCTTTTGATTAATAGTAATGCTGGAATTGACGCTGATGGCGGTCCACCATCTGCCTCCTGTGACCCCATTGGTAGCCTGCAGATCACCACCAACAATATTTTCAACATTATTTTGTTTTCATTGTAATATTTATGTCTTACGGACGAAGTGTGCTCCAGAATCTGGCGGCTGTATCAGGCAGCGGTGGGCGGTGGCGGCTGCGGCTCCTCGTTTCCTGAAACGAATTGATAAAGGCATTAGTAAATAAATAAGTTAGTAATAAACACCCACTGGGACAGCTTAGTCGGAGATTTTGCCATGAACCAAATCAATACATTATCCATAAATCCACACATCCACAAAATGTTTAGCAATAAGCACAAGCAGCCTATGTATACATACTCTTAGATGTGTACCGATAGATGGATTCTTACACCTACCTAATAGTGCGGCTCGACAATGCCTCCGTGTGTAATGATCCTCTGGTGAGCCAGACGCTGCGTTAAGCACCAGTCATCATTCTGGGGCGCTGTGCATATCCAGAATCACCTGAAATAACCAATAAATTGTAAAACCCGACTTCTTCGTTTGATGTACAATTTTAGTATATTTTCTGTGCAATAAAGAATATTTAACCTATCTTATCCTGTTATCCACTATCATCAAAAACCTTTTACACACAAACCATTTACACTGCCAATCGGAAAGACTATCTGAAAACGCTTGGACGACTGAGGTTACCTGGAAGAGATTGCTTCGTGCGAGTGAGGCCGTCTTTGAACAAATTGTATGTATTAATTTCTCCGATATAGACACTGGCTTTTCGTGCAATAACATGTTTATCATCTTATGTAAAAGCATGGGACTGTTGTAGGATGCATGTCTTGATGGATTTGGATCATGCAGCGGCTACAGGAAGCGACAAAATGAACATATCTACATACTCAAAACATTAATTACCTTGTAGCAGTCCGATAAGGAATATAAATATTGTATACCTACCTAAAAGCCAGCAAGGGTCATCCTCTTAATACAGCGCTTCTAGGTGAATCTTTACTGGGCAATTCCAAACATGAGAATAATTGCTCGCTCCTCCAAAAGATGCATCAAGGTGAAGGGTTTGTAGGTCGCCATCACAAATCTGAAAAGATAAGGCAAATACTGCAAGAAGACAAATGCAATTGTTCTAGAGATAAATAAACAGACCTATACTATGCCCACTTAATAAACAGTACCTATAGTATGCCCACTTAAGACTCCTCATTATGGTTTATTTGGTAACGAAAGGCAGTGATAAACTTATTTACTCCCAAGGCCAATAGTCAAAGTCATAGACAGTTTTGAGTATGAACTCAGCATGAGTTCGCACTTGTCTGTCAAAATTGTGTGAACTGACAGTCGTAAGACTCAAACTGCACTCACACTCAAAACTGTCCTTGACTATTGGCCTAAGAGTATAAGTTTGTTTAGGCAATTATAACTTACTAGTAGAACATTCAAAGAATTATATCATGCATTTTCATTTCATTTATTTATTCACAATAAGTTGTAGTACAAAAAGATCTTATAATAATAATACGTGTTATGTGTAAGAAGTATCATACAACTTTACCCATTCGGGTGTAGCGATAAAACATAATTACAAATTTAAACATTAGAAAAATAAATTATAATTACTATTACAATAAAATACAAAAATAAAAACATTTACACAAGAATCATCAATAATACCTAGGTGCTTAAAAAGTAATAAACTTTAAAAAATTAAATTAGTATGTCATAAATATATTTCTTACAATGTCACAGGAATATTTCGCATTTATATGTCATAATTAAAAAATTATGCTACTTGTATACATAATTTTATATACAATTGATATTCACAGAATAAAACATTGATTCGTAATCAGCATAATATACCTGAAGATAGTTACTTACATTTTGCACTTGTAAGGTTCTTGACGACCACCTGGTAATGGGCCAACCTGTCTACATAGGTATTATATTTGCCATATTTGTCTACAATATTGCCTAATTGAATCATGTTCCAGCACCAGTGCCCGAGAGGCTTTTATTAATCAATCTAAAACTGAAAACAACAAGAGGAATATCATATAAGTATCTACAGTGTAAAGTTAGAAGATTAGACCTTTCTCAATCTGCAGTATAGGTACCTACACATATATACTTTGTTTGGGTCAGTTGCATGAACTGCAAACAAAAAGCATTTATGATACTATATCAGAAATGCAAAATGCTTTTTGTATCCTCTTCTCATCGATTGAAGGTTGGACAACATCAAGATTATCTTGGACATGTCTTCAGGGCCCCACCAAGCAGCTGACCCACCGATGGGTCTTTGAAGACAAGTATGTCCGGGCTTGATGCTGCAGTGTGTGGTACTGCGTGATCTTCATGAGTGAGAAACTTCCGCAAATTGTTGTTTCTGTTGCTATCCTCTTAATTTGTGTTCTGATGATATTCACTGTTCCCTTTTATTAATAACAAATCAAAACAAAGGTTAATGAACGCCAACAAACGGCAGGCTGATCCTATTTTCACTCTAGCTAGTCACTTATAACTACCTACGCAGGGTTGCCAGATTGGATTTTTCAAATTTCCCCAGATTGATAAATTTTTTTCCCCAAAATGATACGTTTTGCCAAAAAATTCCCCAAATTTGTTTGAGAAATAAATTATTTAATATTTTTGACTTTTGAAGGTTTTTTCACCGTTGACCGTCATTACAAAGACTCGTGTATAATTTATTTAGTTATATTAATGGCCTCGACAGTTGGTCATTTGCCAATGTCATGTTACCTAGTAATTCTTTGTAATTTTTCATACACAATTTTGTGAATTCTTATTTATGGTGTAATTGTACGACAATTTTTTCACATAATTTAAGTTCAATAAGTATGTCTTTTTTCTACCTCCAGACGAAGCGTCTTCAACCCTAGACAAAGCAGCTCCGCAGTCACGTTCACTCTTGAGCTCAATAATGGTACTGAATGGGACTCTTGAATCTAGCTCGAAATGCAATTATTGCATATATTTATATATATTTATATTATTTATAAACTCACGCCTGATTCCCGTAAGGGTAGGCAGAGACGATGGACTTCCATCTGCTGCGACCCTGGCACACGCCCTCGCTTCCTCCACATTCATAAATCTCTTCATGCATGCTTGTCGGTTTGTAGTAGACCGCACTTGGCTCTTTTTCAAGACATCGCCAATTTGATCGACGTACGATCTCCAATCAATTGCATATAATTATTCAAAAAACTATATACTATACAATCAAAATTATCGAATAATTTTGCAACCGTATAACGATCCCGCCTTTTTAAAAGTCCAGAGGTATAAATAATTAGGTATTATACAAAACATATTCAGAATATCGGCGTCTTCTTCGGTGGAGTATGCTGAGTGCTGTAGACGTTTTCTGAGCCGAATTTTTATATAATTTTAACAGTAGGCTGAAAGTTTGAGCATCCACTACGGGCTGCTAAGTCATATCTCACCCTTAAATAGTGATGTAAATATTCGGGTAGGCAAATATATTGAGCCATGTCAGCGATGATCATATAGAATATTCGCCCCCAAAATTCCCCACCCTGAATTTTTTTTCCCCAGCAATGTCATTTCCCCAACAGCCAAATTTTTCCCCAAAATTGCGAGAAAACCCCCCAATCTGGTAACCCTGTACCTACGTGAAATTCATTCGCTTACGACAGCTTACGACAATGAAGAAATGTCATGTATCCGCCAATGGGATCACGGAGTTTCTTTTGATTGGTTAAAAAGTGACAGTAGTCTATAGAAACGTATATATATATATATATCTATCTACGAACAGCTGCGAAAGTGGCTAGAGCCACGTAGACTTGTTTACATTCAATGTAAACAAATCAATGTAATACATTGGTTTGATTGAAATGAAATAAATTTTCCAAACACCATTATTTTTGCAAATTGCTATGATATGATGTTCTAATCTAAAGTAATATATCTACGATGACCTAATCTCTTATCTAAACATAAATTATATACCTACTTACCAATATTATGAAGAATGTTTTATGAAATTAAACAAGTGATCATGATGGATGACAGTGTGATGGGTCGCGGAGTGCCTCGAGGATTTGTTCAATCAAGGGAATTATGCAAGAAGGTGGATCACAGTGTCGATATGGCGTAAAATAAATCTCTGTCGGGAAACTAACCAAACCATCAGTGCTGGCTGATATGTCCATTAGATCATGATTATCCATGTGAAGTGAGAACTAGGCGGTATCTATGAGACTTTCCTTCACAATGTTGAGCGAGTGAGACATCTCGATAAGTTTACAAGACTAGTTTAGTGTGCTAATTAAATACTACATATTCAGCTGAAAAACTTAATATGTCCTCCATCACATGTAAACACTATCATATTGAAGACCCTGATATGATTTAAACAATAGTATTAAGTATGAATATGGTGAAAATTATTTGTAAAATCTTTAGTACTTAATTAAATTAAAATGGTGATGTAAGTTTATACAAATACACTTTATACATTAATTAATGATGCCCGGCATAGTCCAGTGGAGTGGTAAGAAGTTGTGACACGAACACCACAGTTTCATAGAGTGAGTAGAGCGGCAAAGTTGTGACATGCCACAGTATGTAGACACAACTATGCAGTATGCTCAGCTAATTCCATCTTCTTGCTATCAATTATGTTCGAATGAGTTACACAGTACACACAGGGGAATCCGAGAGCACATGAATCTGCTGCTGACTGTGGTGGCCAAATTTGATATCTCGCATCGATTATCGATACAGCATTTGCGAGTTCTGTAAACAGAAAACATAATGAAATATCTCACGCGGAACATTACATCGCTGGTGGGTCAGGGGCTGCTTAATTTATACTTACACAACACAAAACGTAACAGTGATGTTTCTCTCAAAATTATTAACATTTTAGTAGATTATGGCCAAAAGGTCCCTGGATGAGACGCTCCGTCGTCGCCGCTGGCAGCGCCCTGTTGGCCTCCATGAGGTGCAATAGCTCCCCCAGCTGGAAGGATGGGGCCTTAGTCCGGGGCACTTCAAAATGGGTGTGAGAATAAGTAAACCTTGAGTGATTGACGCTACGGCGTCTCCTGTGGATGAAGACATGAAGACGCGGCTACCCAGGGTGATGACGCTACGGCGACTCCCCTGGAGGAAGATAGAAAACTTTTATACATTGAATTTTCTGTAACATGACATTGGCAAATGACGAACTGTCGAGTCCATTAATAAAATAAATAAATAAGTAAACCTTAACTTTACACAGTCTCGTTACTCTTATGAAGTCGTTTTTCCCGCGATTTTTTTTTTAAATTTTGTTTGTACCCCCTTAGCGTAGATAGAGAAGCCTATAGATGGAGTGTGGTTTCTGTCTCGCTCTCGAGTGACAAGAACAACATAATATGGATATCGTAAGCGTGAGAGAGAAAGATTCATATATCTTCTGTCCTTATCGGCGTAGCCAGTTTTACGTTATTAAAACTAACTGTCACCGGCACCAAAATGACAGATCGTTTTTACGTTGTTGTAAATTATGATAAATTATTGTTTTAGCAGCATTTTATGTGTTGGATCTCGTGTTTGTAGTCATATATTAGATCGAAACATATTGTCGTTATTATATCATCATTGCTGAGGGGGTTTGTTGTGTACAGGAGTGTAAAAATAGATGAGAACGCAATGATCCAAATATTTCGTTTCATAGGTCAGTATTTTCCATTCTTTTACTTTCTATATTTTAAAACGTACGGTACATAGTTTATACATAATCAACACGTTGGCACGCGTTGTAATATTGCTTGATAACAGTGCCTAAATATCAAAATAACATCGAAAAGTATTTTGTAAAATGTATGACATAAAATTCAGTGTTGTCAACAGTGTTGGTAAAAAATTCCCCAAAAAATATTTTGTTCCACAATATATGTATGGGAATTACAGTACTATTTAGCTAGCCCTAATTTTAAATACCTAGTCTAATTCATTAGATACTAGATCATTTACTTTGTGCAAAAGGATTGATTCACTCGATTGTCATGATTAGAGTTCCATACCTCAATAGGAAACAAAGGAACCCTTATAGGAAGGGACACTTTGTTGTCCGTCTGTCTGTCCGTTCGTCTGTCCGTTCGTCTGTCTGTATGTATATCTGTATGTATAAGACCTTTTGCTCTGAAACGCGTGGACGTACAGTCGAAGACAGAGATAAGTATACAGGGGGCCTCAATAAGGTTGAGATTTGCTCCAGAACTACTAGACCGAATTTAATAATTCTTTTACAGTACACAGTTTTAACTTTTATCTATCCAACAGTGAAAGAATTATTGCAATAGGTCAAGTAGTTTTTGAGATAATCTCAACCTTAAAAACTCTCCTGTACATCTTTCTCTGTGTTCCACCGTACTTATTAAATTGACTTTCATTAAAAATTTTGTTACAGCATCCGAGCAATGGATTATAAAAATAGCAATGGGTTTGCTGTCACTGTCAGATACACTAATTGGCGGAAATGAACAAATCACACTTTCAAAATACGACTTTTTCGAAAATTACATATATTATATTATATGCCTAAATATAGTTTTACCAAAAACATATCCAAAGCTTTTTTATGCATATTCATATCTATAATTTATAATTTTATTGTGAAAAATACCCTTAATGTTTGGTAATAGTTTTTCCTAGGCAACACCTGGCTGCCAGAAAGAAAGGGTAAATGTGGTTACGCGGGGACTCCGTCTATAGGATAATCTGTCTACGCCCCTTAGCGACACTCTGCTGACCAATGATTCTTAATTTCTTATATAGAATTAAATAATTAATGTAGTCCTCACGTTACTTTATTATTTACGATAAAATAAACATATTCATATCATACATAATAACCTCTAACAAACACCGTTTTGAGCGAAACTTGTTGAAGGGAACAGTGCGAACGAAAGAGTCAATATATCATCATAAATTGTATAGCGCTATCTCTTCTTTTCTGTAACATTTCTCTTAAATATCAAGAAATAAACCAATGATTCCTTCACAAACAAATAAACCGATTTTGTTTGGAGAAGTGAAAAGCGAAACCCTATAATTAAATACAATGAATAAACCATCGATCGCCTAGTTAAAGGCGCCTAACCTTCGTTTTCGTTTCATCTGACCAGGCTGTATGCTTTAGTTAGCTTTGCCTCTCTTTGTTAAAATAGCTCCTTCGTTATACCCATTGACTTATTAAACTAATGGACTTGGCATACCTACGAAAATAACGTGCCTACCTAAACTTTGTGGGAAACTAAAATGGCGGATTGTCGTAGTGCAGCCTCGATGTTCATCGATAACTTTTATCGATATTGACCGGAGACGGTAAATGCAGTTTCCCCATAGATTTTATATCTAATCTCTATTATCATCCTTAAATCATTGAAATAAGGTTAAAAATAACTTGATCAGAAATAAAGTACTATGCCGTGCCAAGCCATACCGTGCCGTCTTTGTGCATAGGCCATAACGATCTAGACAAATAAAAAAACAGTTTAGAAATATGATTTATTATTATCCAGTATCCTGACCGTGCTCGCGCGCAGGCCGGACAGTCGATTTCTCAGACACTGGACCGGCCTGCACGCACCAGTATGTACTAACATAGTTATTTAAGTATTTACTAACAAAATATGGATGTAAAAAAGTCTGAAATAAAAATATTTTATTTATTTATTTTTATTTATTAACTTAATTAGGTACACTACACATCCTTTCTACGTACATGATTGATTAATTAATTTAGATATGTGTTCAAGTGCTGTGACTACAATTCATTAAGGTTATTCAAGTTTTTTATGATGTAACCCTGAATAACCCTACAGTAAATCTCGTCCGTAAAACGTTAAATGTAAGAAAAATGAAGGTTCAAAGCAAATCTTCTAGTCTCTGCTCAATATCTTCCGGATATTGTTTTTCCACAGGCAAACCGCTAGATTTTAAGGAATTAATGAAGTCTTTCCTTGTAAATATTCAATAATTGAATTCTCGTTATTTAACAAATTCCGTTTGCGTAAATCTTTCGTAATATTTTCAAAAAAAAATCTATTCTACCTGCGAATTGTCTCAGTTAATCGTTTGATTTTTATTCCTTGAAGCATACATAATTATTGCTTCAATTTCTTATGATTCTCAAAAGAAATATCCTGAAATCAAACAAAATGCATTCGTTATATTATAATATATTTCATTAGAGTACAAAAAGAGAAAAAAAATGAATATATCGATATTTCACAATAACAAAAGAACGACACTATCGTCGAACTACTGCTTTTTTTACAAAGTCAAATTCTCTTGAAATATGGCTTAGAACAGTAGTTTAGCCTATCTAAAATGTACTTAATTAGGATCTGCTTTGAATTTCGAAAACAAGAAGTGGAAATATATGGAATTAGACGATATATCATAGCAAAATGTCTTGCTTACCGGTGAAATGTTATATTATTCAAATTTTGGTTATTCCTGGTCTTCCTCGAACCACAGCCTATTACACTTTATTTAGTCATTGTTCCTTTACATTAATTTGTACTTTTTATGCACTATATCACTTAATAACAAGGTTTAATTAGTTAAAAATCGCAATCAAAACAGCAAATTGACACTTGAAGTACTCAACAAATCCGTTAACAAATATGGCGACTGGGCACGTTCCCACGGGTCGCGACGCCACATAATAAGTGTTGCCAAAATTGTTACTGACACAACTAGCGTCGTCCTTGTCCACTTATAGAAATTCATGATAGTTAAAAAGAGATAGCATTATATTTAAGAGTTCAACGTCGAAATGCATGATATTCGTATAACCGAATAGTAATATAGAAGAATAGGCCAAGTCCATAGGTAGGTTTATTAAGTCAATGCTCAAAACATGGTTGAAGTTTTGTTGTTTATTTTATCGTAAACAAAACAATAAAATAACATGTTTTTACATACATTACTACATAATAATCATTACCTACTTAATAAGACGATCGATACTCAGTGACAGTGTGAAGTGAGGTTACCGATATTACTGTGTTATTCTTTATCTCACACCCATTTTCGAGTGCCCGGGACTATGGTTCCTCATCCTCCCGGGCCGGAGGAGTTTGCTCCTCATGGAGGCCAACAGGGCGCTGACGACGGAGCGTCTCAGACCGAGGCCTCTTGGCCATAATCCAATAAAGTGCTAATAATAACTTTAAGACGGGACTGGGCGGGCAATGTTTGTCGGATGCCAAGCGATTTGTGGGGCAGAAATCGCCACCATTCGGTGGACCCCAAACAACGCGAAAAGGCCACGTGGCCGCCCCCGCAAACGATGGCGAGACGAATTTGACAGAGAGGTTGGTCTGAGTGTGTGCAATAGAGATTCTTCTTCTTTTCTCGTGTGGTTTAGTGACCAAACCTATTTGTCAATGTTATTCAGGCCGCCCGTAGGCCTTTGACGTGACCTAACGACTGCTGTCAAGCGACAACAACTGGGACCAACTGTTTAACGCACTTTCCGAGGCACAGATGAGTGTCAAGCGGTCACCCATACAGGTACTGACCTCGCCCAGCGTTGCCTAACTTGTACGATCGTTTTCAACGACGAGCCCCCAGCAATAGAGATGAGTGGAAGGGTTTAGAGAGGCCTTTGCCCAGCAGTGCGACATTACAGGCTATTAAATAAACAAATAAGAACTTTAAGACAAGATTTATTCATGTAAACATTACGCGTTCATGTATAAATTAAGCACCAACAACCCACACGACCAATGTTGCGCGTGAGATATTTCATTTACTTGTTCTTCTGTTTACAGAACTCGCGAATACTGTATCGATACCCGATGGGAGAGATCAAATTTCGTCACCATGGTTCCATCAGGGGACGCAGCCACATCCACATTGTCTGCGATTCTACTGTAAGCGACTCAGTCGAACATGATAACAAGACGAACGGTAGTAGCCGAGCGAGCATAGCTGGCATCTCCGCTCTTTGAAGGGGCATTAATAAATAATTTACACAGTGCATTTGTATAAACATACCATTTAATTATTATTAAAAAGTTTTTTACATAATTTGTACAGTTTAATTTTATGTAACAACCTTATACAGCAGCCCAAATCAAGTGTCGGTTTAATCAATCAGTTCCTTCACCGTTACATTACGACAGGTAATTAGACTATCATATTTGTTTACAAAATAAGACACTTGATTTGGGTGGCGGTGGCGGTATACATTATTTTATGCAAGTGGTAAGAGCCACACAATAGCGTCGTTCGAGCGACGAGCATTGTCGTCCTTCCCAGTTACATTTTCTTTCGTTGGACAACGGTCGAAAGGCGCCGCAAGCAGAGTGCTGTGGGTGGCATCGCTCGAAACAGCTGTTCCCATTACTCGCCACAAGTTCGGGATTCCATCTGTGAAGCCAAACAACAAGTCCATATTAATAACATATTCAAAACATACATATACAAACTTGACACTCGATTCGTATGTAATTCGACGCTATTCCTACCTACAACAAATCAAAATAATATAATGTGAGTTTTGTATGTATAAATATTTTTAATAGGGTTTCTTTTTTTCGAATCGAAAATCTAAATATATCTCCCATCTATTTAATAAGTATATTATACAATCATAATATTATGATTATTTACCTACAACTATTTATATAACAGAATATGATTGATTAGAATAATATACCTACCGCATCGTCATACGTGCGTGCAGTGTGTTCTACGAGATTAGCAGAAATCCATCAGGGTCAGTCTTGTTACAGCATACAGTGGAATCATAGACCACGTTGATGTTTTGTGAGTTCTGTGAACAGAGAACACCTTTGTGAAGAAGGGCACTATACAAGCAAACAAAACAAAGATGGTTAAAATGGCTTGTGTGCTTTTGATTAATAGTAATGCTGGAATTGACGCTGATGGCGGTCCACCATCTGCCTCCTGTGACCCCATTGGTAGCCTGCAGATCACCACCAACAATATTTTCAACATTATTTTGTTTTCATTGTAATATTTATGTCTTACGGACGAAGTGTGCTCCAGAATCTGGCGGCTGTATCAGGCAGCGGTGGGCGGTGGCGGCTGCGGCTCCTCGTTTCCTGAAACGAATTGATAAAGGCATTAGTAAATAAATAAGTTAGTAATAAACACCCACTGGGACAGCTTAGTCGGAGATTTTGCCATGAACCAAATCAATACATTATCCATAAATCCACACATCCACAAAATGTTTAGCAATAAGCACAAGCAGCCTATGTATACATACTCTTAGATGTGTACCGATAGATGGATTCTTACACCTACCTAATAGTGCGGCTCGACAATGCCTCCGTGTGTAATGATCCTCTGGTGAGCCAGACGCTGCGTTAAGCACCAGTCATCATTCTGGGGCGCTGTGCATATCCAGAATCACCTGAAATAACCAATAAATTGTAAAACCCGACTTCTTCGTTTGATGTACAATTTTAGTATATTTTCTGTGCAATAAAGAATATTTAACCTATCTTATCCTGTTATCCACTATCATCAAAAACCTTTTACACACAAACCATTTACACTGCCAATCGGAAAGACTATCTGAAAACGCTTGGACGACTGAGGTTACCTGGAAGAGATTGCTTCGTGCGAGTGAGGCCGTCTTTGAACAAATTGTATGTATTAATTTCTCCGATATAGACACTGGCTTTTCGTGCAATAACATGTTTATCATCTTATGTAAAAGCATGGGACTGTTGTAGGATGCATGTCTTGATGGATTTGGATCATGCAGCGGCTACAGGAAGCGACAAAATGAACATATCTACATACTCAAAACATTAATTACCTTGTAGCAGTCCGATAAGGAATATAAATATTGTATACCTACCTAAAAGCCAGCAAGGGTCATCCTCTTAATACAGCGCTTCTAGGTGAATCTTTACTGGGCAATTCCAAACATGAGAATAATTGCTCGCTCCTCCAAAAGATGCATCAAGGTGAAGGGTTTGTAGGTCGCCATCACAAATCTGAAAAGATAAGGCAAATACTGCAAGAAGACAAATGCAATTGTTCTAGAGATAAATAAACAGACCTATACTATGCCCACTTAATAAACAGTACCTATAGTATGCCCACTTAAGACTCCTCATTATGGTTTATTTGGTAACGAAAGGCAGTGATAAACTTATTTACTCCCAAGGCCAATAGTCAAAGTCATAGACAGTTTTGAGTATGAACTCAGCATGAGTTCGCACTTGTCTGTCAAAATTGTGTGAACTGACAGTCGTAAGACTCAAACTGCACTCACACTCAAAACTGTCCTTGACTATTGGCCTAAGAGTATAAGTTTGTTTAGGCAATTATAACTTACTAGTAGAACATTCAAAGAATTATATCATGCATTTTCATTTCATTTATTTATTCACAATAAGTTGTAGTACAAAAAGATCTTATAATAATAATACGTGTTATGTGTAAGAAGTATCATACAACTTTACCCATTCGGGTGTAGCGATAAAACATAATTACAAATTTAAACATTAGAAAAATAAATTATAATTACTATTACAATAAAATACAAAAATAAAAACATTTACACAAGAATCATCAATAATACCTAGGTGCTTAAAAAGTAATAAACTTTAAAAAATTAAATTAGTATGTCATAAATATATTTCTTACAATGTCACAGGAATATTTCGCATTTATATGTCATAATTAAAAAATTATGCTACTTGTATACATAATTTTATATACAATTGATATTCACAGAATAAAACATTGATTCGTAATCAGCATAATATACCTGAAGATAGTTACTTACATTTTGCACTTGTAAGGTTCTTGACGACCACCTGGTAATGGGCCAACCTGTCTACATAGGTATTATATTTGCCATATTTGTCTACAATATTGCCTAATTGAATCATGTTCCAGCACCAGTGCCCGAGAGGCTTTTATTAATCAATCTAAAACTGAAAACAACAAGAGGAATATCATATAAGTATCTACAGTGTAAAGTTAGAAGATTAGACCTTTCTCAATCTGCAGTATAGGTACCTACACATATATACTTTGTTTGGGTCAGTTGCATGAACTGCAAACAAAAAGCATTTATGATACTATATCAGAAATGCAAAATGCTTTTTGTATCCTCTTCTCATCGATTGAAGGTTGGACAACATCAAGATTATCTTGGACATGTCTTCAGGGCCCCACCAAGCAGCTGACCCACCGATGGGTCTTTGAAGACAAGTATGTCCGGGCTTGATGCTGCAGTGTGTGGTACTGCGTGATCTTCATGAGTGAGAAACTTCCGCAAATTGTTGTTTCTGTTGCTATCCTCTTAATTTGTGTTCTGATGATATTCACTGTTCCCTTTTATTAATAACAAATCAAAACAAAGGTTAATGAACGCCAACAAACGGCAGGCTGATCCTATTTTCACTCTAGCTAGTCACTTATAACTACCTACGCAGGGTTGCCAGATTGGATTTTTCAAATTTCCCCAGATTGATAAATTTTTTTCCCCAAAATGATACGTTTTGCCAAAAAATTCCCCAAATTTGTTTGAGAAATAAATTATTTAATATTTTTGACTTTTGAAGGTTTTTTCACCGTTGACCGTCATTACAAAGACTCGTGTATAATTTATTTAGTTATATTAATGGCCTCGACAGTTGGTCATTTGCCAATGTCATGTTACCTAGTAATTCTTTGTAATTTTTCATACACAATTTTGTGAATTCTTATTTATGGTGTAATTGTACGACAATTTTTTCACATAATTTAAGTTCAATAAGTATGTCTTTTTTCTACCTCCAGACGAAGCGTCTTCAACCCTAGACAAAGCAGCTCCGCAGTCACGTTCACTCTTGAGCTCAATAATGGTACTGAATGGGACTCTTGAATCTAGCTCGAAATGCAATTATTGCATATATTTATATATATTTATATTATTTATAAACTCACGCCTGATTCCCGTAAGGGTAGGCAGAGACGATGGACTTCCATCTGCTGCGACCCTGGCACACGCCCTCGCTTCCTCCACATTCATAAATCTCTTCATGCATGCTTGTCGGTTTGTAGTAGACCGCACTTGGCTCTTTTTCAAGACATCGCCAATTTGATCGACGTACGATCTCCAATCAATTGCATATAATTATTCAAAAAACTATATACTATACAATCAAAATTATCGAATAATTTTGCAACCGTATAACGATCCCGCCTTTTTAAAAGTCCAGAGGTATAAATAATTAGGTATTATACAAAACATATTCAGAATATCGGCGTCTTCTTCGGTGGAGTATGCTGAGTGCTGTAGACGTTTTCTGAGCCGAATTTTTATATAATTTTAACAGTAGGCTGAAAGTTTGAGCATCCACTACGGGCTGCTAAGTCATATCTCACCCTTAAATAGTGATGTAAATATTCGGGTAGGCAAATATATTGAGCCATGTCAGCGATGATCATATAGAATATTCGCCCCCAAAATTCCCCACCCTGAATTTTTTTTCCCCAGCAATGTCATTTCCCCAACAGCCAAATTTTTCCCCAAAATTGCGAGAAAACCCCCCAATCTGGTAACCCTGTACCTACGTGAAATTCATTCGCTTACGACAGCTTACGACAATGAAGAAATGTCATGTATCCGCCAATGGGATCACGGAGTTTCTTTTGATTGGTTAAAAAGTGACAGTAGTCTATAGAAACGTATATATATATATATATCTATCTACGAACAGCTGCGAAAGTGGCTAGAGCCACGTAGACTTGTTTACATTCAATGTAAACAAATCAATGTAATACATTGGTTTGATTGAAATGAAATAAATTTTCCAAACACCATTATTTTTGCAAATTGCTATGATATGATGTTCTAATCTAAAGTAATATATCTACGATGACCTAATCTCTTATCTAAACATAAATTATATACCTACTTACCAATATTATGAAGAATGTTTTATGAAATTAAACAAGTGATCATGATGGATGACAGTGTGATGGGTCGCGGAGTGCCTCGAGGATTTGTTCAATCAAGGGAATTATGCAAGAAGGTGGATCACAGTGTCGATATGGCGTAAAATAAATCTCTGTCGGGAAACTAACCAAACCATCAGTGCTGGCTGATATGTCCATTAGATCATGATTATCCATGTGAAGTGAGAACTAGGCGGTATCTATGAGACTTTCCTTCACAATGTTGAGCGAGTGAGACATCTCGATAAGTTTACAAGACTAGTTTAGTGTGCTAATTAAATACTACATATTCAGCTGAAAAACTTAATATGTCCTCCATCACATGTAAACACTATCATATTGAAGACCCTGATATGATTTAAACAATAGTATTAAGTATGAATATGGTGAAAATTATTTGTAAAATCTTTAGTACTTAATTAAATTAAAATGGTGATGTAAGTTTATACAAATACACTTTATACATTAATTAATGATGCCCGGCATAGTCCAGTGGAGTGGTAAGAAGTTGTGACACGAACACCACAGTTTCATAGAGTGAGTAGAGCGGCAAAGTTGTGACATGCCACAGTATGTAGACACAACTATGCAGTATGCTCAGCTAATTCCATCTTCTTGCTATCAATTATGTTCGAATGAGTTACACAGTACACACAGGGGAATCCGAGAGCACATGAATCTGCTGCTGACTGTGGTGGCCAAATTTGATATCTCGCATCGATTATCGATACAGCATTTGCGAGTTCTGTAAACAGAAAACATAATGAAATATCTCACGCGGAACATTACATCGCTGGTGGGTCAGGGGCTGCTTAATTTATACTTACACAACACAAAACGTAACAGTGATGTTTCTCTCAAAATTATTAACATTTTAGTAGATTATGGCCAAAAGGTCCCTGGATGAGACGCTCCGTCGTCGCCGCTGGCAGCGCCCTGTTGGCCTCCATGAGGTGCAATAGCTCCCCCAGCTGGAAGGATGGGGCCTTAGTCCGGGGCACTTCAAAATGGGTGTGAGAATAAGTAAACCTTGAGTGATTGACGCTACGGCGTCTCCTGTGGATGAAGACATGAAGACGCGGCTACCCAGGGTGATGACGCTACGGCGACTCCCCTGGAGGAAGATAGAAAACTTTTATACATTGAATTTTCTGTAACATGACATTGGCAAATGACGAACTGTCGAGTCCATTAATAAAATAAATAAATAAGTAAACCTTAACTTTACACAGTCTCGTTACTCTTATGAAGTCGTTTTTCCCGCGATTTTTTTTTTAAATTTTGTTTGTACCCCCTTAGCGTAGATAGAGAAGCCTATAGATGGAGTGTGGTTTCTGTCTCGCTCTCGAGTGACAAGAACAACATAATATGGATATCGTAAGCGTGAGAGAGAAAGATTCATATATCTTCTGTCCTTATCGGCGTAGCCAGTTTTACGTTATTAAAACTAACTGTCACCGGCACCAAAATGACAGATCGTTTTTACGTTGTTGTAAATTATGATAAATTATTGTTTTAGCAGCATTTTATGTGTTGGATCTCGTGTTTGTAGTCATATATTAGATCGAAACATATTGTCGTTATTATATCATCATTGCTGAGGGGGTTTGTTGTGTACAGGAGTGTAAAAATAGATGAGAACGCAATGATCCAAATATTTCGTTTCATAGGTCAGTATTTTCCATTCTTTTACTTTCTATATTTTAAAACGTACGGTACATAGTTTATACATAATCAACACGTTGGCACGCGTTGTAATATTGCTTGATAACAGTGCCTAAATATCAAAATAACATCGAAAAGTATTTTGTAAAATGTATGACATAAAATTCAGTGTTGTCAACAGTGTTGGTAAAAAATTCCCCAAAAAATATTTTGTTCCACAATATATGTATGGGAATTACAGTACTATTTAGCTAGCCCTAATTTTAAATACCTAGTCTAATTCATTAGATACTAGATCATTTACTTTGTGCAAAAGGATTGATTCACTCGATTGTCATGATTAGAGTTCCATACCTCAATAGGAAACAAAGGAACCCTTATAGGAAGGGACACTTTGTTGTCCGTCTGTCTGTCCGTTCGTCTGTCCGTTCGTCTGTCTGTATGTATATCTGTATGTATAAGACCTTTTGCTCTGAAACGCGTGGACGTACAGTCGAAGACAGAGATAAGTATACAGGGGGCCTCAATAAGGTTGAGATTTGCTCCAGAACTACTAGACCGAATTTAATAATTCTTTTACAGTACACAGTTTTAACTTTTATCTATCCAACAGTGAAAGAATTATTGCAATAGGTCAAGTAGTTTTTGAGATAATCTCAACCTTAAAAACTCTCCTGTACATCTTTCTCTGTGTTCCACCGTACTTATTAAATTGACTTTCATTAAAAATTTTGTTACAGCATCCGAGCAATGGATTATAAAAATAGCAATGGGTTTGCTGTCACTGTCAGATACACTAATTGGCGGAAATGAACAAATCACACTTTCAAAATACGACTTTTTCGAAAATTACATATATTATATTATATGCCTAAATATAGTTTTACCAAAAACATATCCAAAGCTTTTTTATGCATATTCATATCTATAATTTATAATTTTATTGTGAAAAATACCCTTAATGTTTGGTAATAGTTTTTCCTAGGCAACACCTGGCTGCCAGAAAGAAAGGGTAAATGTGGTTACGCGGGGACTCCGTCTATAGGATAATCTGTCTACGCCCCTTAGCGACACTCTGCTGACCAATGATTCTTAATTTCTTATATAGAATTAAATAATTAATGTAGTCCTCACGTTACTTTATTATTTACGATAAAATAAACATATTCATATCATACATAATAACCTCTAACAAACACCGTTTTGAGCGAAACTTGTTGAAGGGAACAGTGCGAACGAAAGAGTCAATATATCATCATAAATTGTATAGCGCTATCTCTTCTTTTCTGTAACATTTCTCTTAAATATCAAGAAATAAACCAATGATTCCTTCACAAACAAATAAACCGATTTTGTTTGGAGAAGTGAAAAGCGAAACCCTATAATTAAATACAATGAATAAACCATCGATCGCCTAGTTAAAGGCGCCTAACCTTCGTTTTCGTTTCATCTGACCAGGCTGTATGCTTTAGTTAGCTTTGCCTCTCTTTGTTAAAATAGCTCCTTCGTTATACCCATTGACTTATTAAACTAATGGACTTGGCATACCTACGAAAATAACGTGCCTACCTAAACTTTGTGGGAAACTAAAATGGCGGATTGTCGTAGTGCAGCCTCGATGTTCATCGATAACTTTTATCGATATTGACCGGAGACGGTAAATGCAGTTTCCCCATAGATTTTATATCTAATCTCTATTATCATCCTTAAATCATTGAAATAAGGTTAAAAATAACTTGATCAGAAATAAAGTACTATGCCGTGCCAAGCCATACCGTGCCGTCTTTGTGCATAGGCCATAACGATCTAGACAAATAAAAAAACAGTTTAGAAATATGATTTATTATTATCCAGTATCCTGACCGTGCTCGCGCGCAGGCCGGACAGTCGATTTCTCAGACACTGGACCGGCCTGCACGCACCAGTATGTACTAACATAGTTATTTAAGTATTTACTAACAAAATATGGATGTAAAAAAGTCTGAAATAAAAATATTTTATTTATTTATTTTTATTTATTAACTTAATTAGGTACACTACACATCCTTTCTACGTACATGATTGATTAATTAATTTAGATATGTGTTCAAGTGCTGTGACTACAATTCATTAAGGTTATTCAAGTTTTTTATGATGTAACCCTGAATAACCCTACAGTAAATCTCGTCCGTAAAACGTTAAATGTAAGAAAAATGAAGGTTCAAAGCAAATCTTCTAGTCTCTGCTCAATATCTTCCGGATATTGTTTTTCCACAGGCAAACCGCTAGATTTTAAGGAATTAATGAAGTCTTTCCTTGTAAATATTCAATAATTGAATTCTCGTTATTTAACAAATTCCGTTTGCGTAAATCTTTCGTAATATTTTCAAAAAAAAATCTATTCTACCTGCGAATTGTCTCAGTTAATCGTTTGATTTTTATTCCTTGAAGCATACATAATTATTGCTTCAATTTCTTATGATTCTCAAAAGAAATATCCTGAAATCAAACAAAATGCATTCGTTATATTATAATATATTTCATTAGAGTACAAAAAGAGAAAAAAAATGAATATATCGATATTTCACAATAACAAAAGAACGACACTATCGTCGAACTACTGCTTTTTTTACAAAGTCAAATTCTCTTGAAATATGGCTTAGAACAGTAGTTTAGCCTATCTAAAATGTACTTAATTAGGATCTGCTTTGAATTTCGAAAACAAGAAGTGGAAATATATGGAATTAGACGATATATCATAGCAAAATGTCTTGCTTACCGGTGAAATGTTATATTATTCAAATTTTGGTTATTCCTGGTCTTCCTCGAACCACAGCCTATTACACTTTATTTAGTCATTGTTCCTTTACATTAATTTGTACTTTTTATGCACTATATCACTTAATAACAAGGTTTAATTAGTTAAAAATCGCAATCAAAACAGCAAATTGACACTTGAAGTACTCAACAAATCCGTTAACAAATATGGCGACTGGGCACGTTCCCACGGGTCGCGACGCCACATAATAAGTGTTGCCAAAATTGTTACTGACACAACTAGCGTCGTCCTTGTCCACTTATAGAAATTCATGATAGTTAAAAAGAGATAGCATTATATTTAAGAGTTCAACGTCGAAATGCATGATATTCGTATAACCGAATAGTAATATAGAAGAATAGGCCAAGTCCATAGGTAGGTTTATTAAGTCAATGCTCAAAACATGGTTGAAGTTTTGTTGTTTATTTTATCGTAAACAAAACAATAAAATAACATGTTTTTACATACATTACTACATAATAATCATTACCTACTTAATAAGACGATCGATACTCAGTGACAGTGTGAAGTGAGGTTACCGATATTACTGTGTTATTCTTTATCTCACACCCATTTTCGAGTGCCCGGGACTATGGTTCCTCATCCTCCCGGGCCGGAGGAGTTTGCTCCTCATGGAGGCCAACAGGGCGCTGACGACGGAGCGTCTCAGACCGAGGCCTCTTGGCCATAATCCAATAAAGTGCTAATAATAACTTTAAGACGGGACTGGGCGGGCAATGTTTGTCGGATGCCAAGCGATTTGTGGGGCAGAAATCGCCACCATTCGGTGGACCCCAAACAACGCGAAAAGGCCACGTGGCCGCCCCCGCAAACGATGGCGAGACGAATTTGACAGAGAGGTTGGTCTGAGTGTGTGCAATAGAGATTCTTCTTCTTTTCTCGTGTGGTTTAGTGACCAAACCTATTTGTCAATGTTATTCAGGCCGCCCGTAGGCCTTTGACGTGACCTAACGACTGCTGTCAAGCGACAACAACTGGGACCAACTGTTTAACGCACTTTCCGAGGCACAGATGAGTGTCAAGCGGTCACCCATACAGGTACTGACCTCGCCCAGCGTTGCCTAACTTGTACGATCGTTTTCAACGACGAGCCCCCAGCAATAGAGATGAGTGGAAGGGTTTAGAGAGGCCTTTGCCCAGCAGTGCGACATTACAGGCTATTAAATAAACAAATAAGAACTTTAAGACAAGATTTATTCATGTAAACATTACGCGTTCATGTATAAATTAAGCACCAACAACCCACACGACCAATGTTGCGCGTGAGATATTTCATTTACTTGTTCTTCTGTTTACAGAACTCGCGAATACTGTATCGATACCCGATGGGAGAGATCAAATTTCGTCACCATGGTTCCATCAGGGGACGCAGCCACATCCACATTGTCTGCGATTCTACTGTAAGCGACTCAGTCGAACATGATAACAAGACGAACGGTAGTAGCCGAGCGAGCATAGCTGGCATCTCCGCTCTTTGAAGGGGCATTAATAAATAATTTACACAGTGCATTTGTATAAACATACCATTTAATTATTATTAAAAAGTTTTTTACATAATTTGTACAGTTTAATTTTATGTAACAACCTTATACAGCAGCCCAAATCAAGTGTCGGTTTAATCAATCAGTTCCTTCACCGTTACATTACGACAGGTAATTAGACTATCATATTTGTTTACAAAATAAGACACTTGATTTGGGTGGCGGTGGCGGTATACATTATTTTATGCAAGTGGTAAGAGCCACACAATAGCGTCGTTCGAGCGACGAGCATTGTCGTCCTTCCCAGTTACATTTTCTTTCGTTGGACAACGGTCGAAAGGCGCCGCAAGCAGAGTGCTGTGGGTGGCATCGCTCGAAACAGCTGTTCCCATTACTCGCCACAAGTTCGGGATTCCATCTGTGAAGCCAAACAACAAGTCCATATTAATAACATATTCAAAACATACATATACAAACTTGACACTCGATTCGTATGTAATTCGACGCTATTCCTACCTACAACAAATCAAAATAATATAATGTGAGTTTTGTATGTATAAATATTTTTAATAGGGTTTCTTTTTTTCGAATCGAAAATCTAAATATATCTCCCATCTATTTAATAAGTATATTATACAATCATAATATTATGATTATTTACCTACAACTATTTATATAACAGAATATGATTGATTAGAATAATATACCTACCGCATCGTCATACGTGCGTGCAGTGTGTTCTACGAGATTAGCAGAAATCCATCAGGGTCAGTCTTGTTACAGCATACAGTGGAATCATAGACCACGTTGATGTTTTGTGAGTTCTGTGAACAGAGAACACCTTTGTGAAGAAGGGCACTATACAAGCAAACAAAACAAAGATGGTTAAAATGGCTTGTGTGCTTTTGATTAATAGTAATGCTGGAATTGACGCTGATGGCGGTCCACCATCTGCCTCCTGTGACCCCATTGGTAGCCTGCAGATCACCACCAACAATATTTTCAACATTATTTTGTTTTCATTGTAATATTTATGTCTTACGGACGAAGTGTGCTCCAGAATCTGGCGGCTGTATCAGGCAGCGGTGGGCGGTGGCGGCTGCGGCTCCTCGTTTCCTGAAACGAATTGATAAAGGCATTAGTAAATAAATAAGTTAGTAATAAACACCCACTGGGACAGCTTAGTCGGAGATTTTGCCATGAACCAAATCAATACATTATCCATAAATCCACACATCCACAAAATGTTTAGCAATAAGCACAAGCAGCCTATGTATACATACTCTTAGATGTGTACCGATAGATGGATTCTTACACCTACCTAATAGTGCGGCTCGACAATGCCTCCGTGTGTAATGATCCTCTGGTGAGCCAGACGCTGCGTTAAGCACCAGTCATCATTCTGGGGCGCTGTGCATATCCAGAATCACCTGAAATAACCAATAAATTGTAAAACCCGACTTCTTCGTTTGATGTACAATTTTAGTATATTTTCTGTGCAATAAAGAATATTTAACCTATCTTATCCTGTTATCCACTATCATCAAAAACCTTTTACACACAAACCATTTACACTGCCAATCGGAAAGACTATCTGAAAACGCTTGGACGACTGAGGTTACCTGGAAGAGATTGCTTCGTGCGAGTGAGGCCGTCTTTGAACAAATTGTATGTATTAATTTCTCCGATATAGACACTGGCTTTTCGTGCAATAACATGTTTATCATCTTATGTAAAAGCATGGGACTGTTGTAGGATGCATGTCTTGATGGATTTGGATCATGCAGCGGCTACAGGAAGCGACAAAATGAACATATCTACATACTCAAAACATTAATTACCTTGTAGCAGTCCGATAAGGAATATAAATATTGTATACCTACCTAAAAGCCAGCAAGGGTCATCCTCTTAATACAGCGCTTCTAGGTGAATCTTTACTGGGCAATTCCAAACATGAGAATAATTGCTCGCTCCTCCAAAAGATGCATCAAGGTGAAGGGTTTGTAGGTCGCCATCACAAATCTGAAAAGATAAGGCAAATACTGCAAGAAGACAAATGCAATTGTTCTAGAGATAAATAAACAGACCTATACTATGCCCACTTAATAAACAGTACCTATAGTATGCCCACTTAAGACTCCTCATTATGGTTTATTTGGTAACGAAAGGCAGTGATAAACTTATTTACTCCCAAGGCCAATAGTCAAAGTCATAGACAGTTTTGAGTATGAACTCAGCATGAGTTCGCACTTGTCTGTCAAAATTGTGTGAACTGACAGTCGTAAGACTCAAACTGCACTCACACTCAAAACTGTCCTTGACTATTGGCCTAAGAGTATAAGTTTGTTTAGGCAATTATAACTTACTAGTAGAACATTCAAAGAATTATATCATGCATTTTCATTTCATTTATTTATTCACAATAAGTTGTAGTACAAAAAGATCTTATAATAATAATACGTGTTATGTGTAAGAAGTATCATACAACTTTACCCATTCGGGTGTAGCGATAAAACATAATTACAAATTTAAACATTAGAAAAATAAATTATAATTACTATTACAATAAAATACAAAAATAAAAACATTTACACAAGAATCATCAATAATACCTAGGTGCTTAAAAAGTAATAAACTTTAAAAAATTAAATTAGTATGTCATAAATATATTTCTTACAATGTCACAGGAATATTTCGCATTTATATGTCATAATTAAAAAATTATGCTACTTGTATACATAATTTTATATACAATTGATATTCACAGAATAAAACATTGATTCGTAATCAGCATAATATACCTGAAGATAGTTACTTACATTTTGCACTTGTAAGGTTCTTGACGACCACCTGGTAATGGGCCAACCTGTCTACATAGGTATTATATTTGCCATATTTGTCTACAATATTGCCTAATTGAATCATGTTCCAGCACCAGTGCCCGAGAGGCTTTTATTAATCAATCTAAAACTGAAAACAACAAGAGGAATATCATATAAGTATCTACAGTGTAAAGTTAGAAGATTAGACCTTTCTCAATCTGCAGTATAGGTACCTACACATATATACTTTGTTTGGGTCAGTTGCATGAACTGCAAACAAAAAGCATTTATGATACTATATCAGAAATGCAAAATGCTTTTTGTATCCTCTTCTCATCGATTGAAGGTTGGACAACATCAAGATTATCTTGGACATGTCTTCAGGGCCCCACCAAGCAGCTGACCCACCGATGGGTCTTTGAAGACAAGTATGTCCGGGCTTGATGCTGCAGTGTGTGGTACTGCGTGATCTTCATGAGTGAGAAACTTCCGCAAATTGTTGTTTCTGTTGCTATCCTCTTAATTTGTGTTCTGATGATATTCACTGTTCCCTTTTATTAATAACAAATCAAAACAAAGGTTAATGAACGCCAACAAACGGCAGGCTGATCCTATTTTCACTCTAGCTAGTCACTTATAACTACCTACGCAGGGTTGCCAGATTGGATTTTTCAAATTTCCCCAGATTGATAAATTTTTTTCCCCAAAATGATACGTTTTGCCAAAAAATTCCCCAAATTTGTTTGAGAAATAAATTATTTAATATTTTTGACTTTTGAAGGTTTTTTCACCGTTGACCGTCATTACAAAGACTCGTGTATAATTTATTTAGTTATATTAATGGCCTCGACAGTTGGTCATTTGCCAATGTCATGTTACCTAGTAATTCTTTGTAATTTTTCATACACAATTTTGTGAATTCTTATTTATGGTGTAATTGTACGACAATTTTTTCACATAATTTAAGTTCAATAAGTATGTCTTTTTTCTACCTCCAGACGAAGCGTCTTCAACCCTAGACAAAGCAGCTCCGCAGTCACGTTCACTCTTGAGCTCAATAATGGTACTGAATGGGACTCTTGAATCTAGCTCGAAATGCAATTATTGCATATATTTATATATATTTATATTATTTATAAACTCACGCCTGATTCCCGTAAGGGTAGGCAGAGACGATGGACTTCCATCTGCTGCGACCCTGGCACACGCCCTCGCTTCCTCCACATTCATAAATCTCTTCATGCATGCTTGTCGGTTTGTAGTAGACCGCACTTGGCTCTTTTTCAAGACATCGCCAATTTGATCGACGTACGATCTCCAATCAATTGCATATAATTATTCAAAAAACTATATACTATACAATCAAAATTATCGAATAATTTTGCAACCGTATAACGATCCCGCCTTTTTAAAAGTCCAGAGGTATAAATAATTAGGTATTATACAAAACATATTCAGAATATCGGCGTCTTCTTCGGTGGAGTATGCTGAGTGCTGTAGACGTTTTCTGAGCCGAATTTTTATATAATTTTAACAGTAGGCTGAAAGTTTGAGCATCCACTACGGGCTGCTAAGTCATATCTCACCCTTAAATAGTGATGTAAATATTCGGGTAGGCAAATATATTGAGCCATGTCAGCGATGATCATATAGAATATTCGCCCCCAAAATTCCCCACCCTGAATTTTTTTTCCCCAGCAATGTCATTTCCCCAACAGCCAAATTTTTCCCCAAAATTGCGAGAAAACCCCCCAATCTGGTAACCCTGTACCTACGTGAAATTCATTCGCTTACGACAGCTTACGACAATGAAGAAATGTCATGTATCCGCCAATGGGATCACGGAGTTTCTTTTGATTGGTTAAAAAGTGACAGTAGTCTATAGAAACGTATATATATATATATATCTATCTACGAACAGCTGCGAAAGTGGCTAGAGCCACGTAGACTTGTTTACATTCAATGTAAACAAATCAATGTAATACATTGGTTTGATTGAAATGAAATAAATTTTCCAAACACCATTATTTTTGCAAATTGCTATGATATGATGTTCTAATCTAAAGTAATATATCTACGATGACCTAATCTCTTATCTAAACATAAATTATATACCTACTTACCAATATTATGAAGAATGTTTTATGAAATTAAACAAGTGATCATGATGGATGACAGTGTGATGGGTCGCGGAGTGCCTCGAGGATTTGTTCAATCAAGGGAATTATGCAAGAAGGTGGATCACAGTGTCGATATGGCGTAAAATAAATCTCTGTCGGGAAACTAACCAAACCATCAGTGCTGGCTGATATGTCCATTAGATCATGATTATCCATGTGAAGTGAGAACTAGGCGGTATCTATGAGACTTTCCTTCACAATGTTGAGCGAGTGAGACATCTCGATAAGTTTACAAGACTAGTTTAGTGTGCTAATTAAATACTACATATTCAGCTGAAAAACTTAATATGTCCTCCATCACATGTAAACACTATCATATTGAAGACCCTGATATGATTTAAACAATAGTATTAAGTATGAATATGGTGAAAATTATTTGTAAAATCTTTAGTACTTAATTAAATTAAAATGGTGATGTAAGTTTATACAAATACACTTTATACATTAATTAATGATGCCCGGCATAGTCCAGTGGAGTGGTAAGAAGTTGTGACACGAACACCACAGTTTCATAGAGTGAGTAGAGCGGCAAAGTTGTGACATGCCACAGTATGTAGACACAACTATGCAGTATGCTCAGCTAATTCCATCTTCTTGCTATCAATTATGTTCGAATGAGTTACACAGTACACACAGGGGAATCCGAGAGCACATGAATCTGCTGCTGACTGTGGTGGCCAAATTTGATATCTCGCATCGATTATCGATACAGCATTTGCGAGTTCTGTAAACAGAAAACATAATGAAATATCTCACGCGGAACATTACATCGCTGGTGGGTCAGGGGCTGCTTAATTTATACTTACACAACACAAAACGTAACAGTGATGTTTCTCTCAAAATTATTAACATTTTAGTAGATTATGGCCAAAAGGTCCCTGGATGAGACGCTCCGTCGTCGCCGCTGGCAGCGCCCTGTTGGCCTCCATGAGGTGCAATAGCTCCCCCAGCTGGAAGGATGGGGCCTTAGTCCGGGGCACTTCAAAATGGGTGTGAGAATAAGTAAACCTTGAGTGATTGACGCTACGGCGTCTCCTGTGGATGAAGACATGAAGACGCGGCTACCCAGGGTGATGACGCTACGGCGACTCCCCTGGAGGAAGATAGAAAACTTTTATACATTGAATTTTCTGTAACATGACATTGGCAAATGACGAACTGTCGAGTCCATTAATAAAATAAATAAATAAGTAAACCTTAACTTTACACAGTCTCGTTACTCTTATGAAGTCGTTTTTCCCGCGATTTTTTTTTTAAATTTTGTTTGTACCCCCTTAGCGTAGATAGAGAAGCCTATAGATGGAGTGTGGTTTCTGTCTCGCTCTCGAGTGACAAGAACAACATAATATGGATATCGTAAGCGTGAGAGAGAAAGATTCATATATCTTCTGTCCTTATCGGCGTAGCCAGTTTTACGTTATTAAAACTAACTGTCACCGGCACCAAAATGACAGATCGTTTTTACGTTGTTGTAAATTATGATAAATTATTGTTTTAGCAGCATTTTATGTGTTGGATCTCGTGTTTGTAGTCATATATTAGATCGAAACATATTGTCGTTATTATATCATCATTGCTGAGGGGGTTTGTTGTGTACAGGAGTGTAAAAATAGATGAGAACGCAATGATCCAAATATTTCGTTTCATAGGTCAGTATTTTCCATTCTTTTACTTTCTATATTTTAAAACGTACGGTACATAGTTTATACATAATCAACACGTTGGCACGCGTTGTAATATTGCTTGATAACAGTGCCTAAATATCAAAATAACATCGAAAAGTATTTTGTAAAATGTATGACATAAAATTCAGTGTTGTCAACAGTGTTGGTAAAAAATTCCCCAAAAAATATTTTGTTCCACAATATATGTATGGGAATTACAGTACTATTTAGCTAGCCCTAATTTTAAATACCTAGTCTAATTCATTAGATACTAGATCATTTACTTTGTGCAAAAGGATTGATTCACTCGATTGTCATGATTAGAGTTCCATACCTCAATAGGAAACAAAGGAACCCTTATAGGAAGGGACACTTTGTTGTCCGTCTGTCTGTCCGTTCGTCTGTCCGTTCGTCTGTCTGTATGTATATCTGTATGTATAAGACCTTTTGCTCTGAAACGCGTGGACGTACAGTCGAAGACAGAGATAAGTATACAGGGGGCCTCAATAAGGTTGAGATTTGCTCCAGAACTACTAGACCGAATTTAATAATTCTTTTACAGTACACAGTTTTAACTTTTATCTATCCAACAGTGAAAGAATTATTGCAATAGGTCAAGTAGTTTTTGAGATAATCTCAACCTTAAAAACTCTCCTGTACATCTTTCTCTGTGTTCCACCGTACTTATTAAATTGACTTTCATTAAAAATTTTGTTACAGCATCCGAGCAATGGATTATAAAAATAGCAATGGGTTTGCTGTCACTGTCAGATACACTAATTGGCGGAAATGAACAAATCACACTTTCAAAATACGACTTTTTCGAAAATTACATATATTATATTATATGCCTAAATATAGTTTTACCAAAAACATATCCAAAGCTTTTTTATGCATATTCATATCTATAATTTATAATTTTATTGTGAAAAATACCCTTAATGTTTGGTAATAGTTTTTCCTAGGCAACACCTGGCTGCCAGAAAGAAAGGGTAAATGTGGTTACGCGGGGACTCCGTCTATAGGATAATCTGTCTACGCCCCTTAGCGACACTCTGCTGACCAATGATTCTTAATTTCTTATATAGAATTAAATAATTAATGTAGTCCTCACGTTACTTTATTATTTACGATAAAATAAACATATTCATATCATACATAATAACCTCTAACAAACACCGTTTTGAGCGAAACTTGTTGAAGGGAACAGTGCGAACGAAAGAGTCAATATATCATCATAAATTGTATAGCGCTATCTCTTCTTTTCTGTAACATTTCTCTTAAATATCAAGAAATAAACCAATGATTCCTTCACAAACAAATAAACCGATTTTGTTTGGAGAAGTGAAAAGCGAAACCCTATAATTAAATACAATGAATAAACCATCGATCGCCTAGTTAAAGGCGCCTAACCTTCGTTTTCGTTTCATCTGACCAGGCTGTATGCTTTAGTTAGCTTTGCCTCTCTTTGTTAAAATAGCTCCTTCGTTATACCCATTGACTTATTAAACTAATGGACTTGGCATACCTACGAAAATAACGTGCCTACCTAAACTTTGTGGGAAACTAAAATGGCGGATTGTCGTAGTGCAGCCTCGATGTTCATCGATAACTTTTATCGATATTGACCGGAGACGGTAAATGCAGTTTCCCCATAGATTTTATATCTAATCTCTATTATCATCCTTAAATCATTGAAATAAGGTTAAAAATAACTTGATCAGAAATAAAGTACTATGCCGTGCCAAGCCATACCGTGCCGTCTTTGTGCATAGGCCATAACGATCTAGACAAATAAAAAAACAGTTTAGAAATATGATTTATTATTATCCAGTATCCTGACCGTGCTCGCGCGCAGGCCGGACAGTCGATTTCTCAGACACTGGACCGGCCTGCACGCACCAGTATGTACTAACATAGTTATTTAAGTATTTACTAACAAAATATGGATGTAAAAAAGTCTGAAATAAAAATATTTTATTTATTTATTTTTATTTATTAACTTAATTAGGTACACTACACATCCTTTCTACGTACATGATTGATTAATTAATTTAGATATGTGTTCAAGTGCTGTGACTACAATTCATTAAGGTTATTCAAGTTTTTTATGATGTAACCCTGAATAACCCTACAGTAAATCTCGTCCGTAAAACGTTAAATGTAAGAAAAATGAAGGTTCAAAGCAAATCTTCTAGTCTCTGCTCAATATCTTCCGGATATTGTTTTTCCACAGGCAAACCGCTAGATTTTAAGGAATTAATGAAGTCTTTCCTTGTAAATATTCAATAATTGAATTCTCGTTATTTAACAAATTCCGTTTGCGTAAATCTTTCGTAATATTTTCAAAAAAAAATCTATTCTACCTGCGAATTGTCTCAGTTAATCGTTTGATTTTTATTCCTTGAAGCATACATAATTATTGCTTCAATTTCTTATGATTCTCAAAAGAAATATCCTGAAATCAAACAAAATGCATTCGTTATATTATAATATATTTCATTAGAGTACAAAAAGAGAAAAAAAATGAATATATCGATATTTCACAATAACAAAAGAACGACACTATCGTCGAACTACTGCTTTTTTTACAAAGTCAAATTCTCTTGAAATATGGCTTAGAACAGTAGTTTAGCCTATCTAAAATGTACTTAATTAGGATCTGCTTTGAATTTCGAAAACAAGAAGTGGAAATATATGGAATTAGACGATATATCATAGCAAAATGTCTTGCTTACCGGTGAAATGTTATATTATTCAAATTTTGGTTATTCCTGGTCTTCCTCGAACCACAGCCTATTACACTTTATTTAGTCATTGTTCCTTTACATTAATTTGTACTTTTTATGCACTATATCACTTAATAACAAGGTTTAATTAGTTAAAAATCGCAATCAAAACAGCAAATTGACACTTGAAGTACTCAACAAATCCGTTAACAAATATGGCGACTGGGCACGTTCCCACGGGTCGCGACGCCACATAATAAGTGTTGCCAAAATTGTTACTGACACAACTAGCGTCGTCCTTGTCCACTTATAGAAATTCATGATAGTTAAAAAGAGATAGCATTATATTTAAGAGTTCAACGTCGAAATGCATGATATTCGTATAACCGAATAGTAATATAGAAGAATAGGCCAAGTCCATAGGTAGGTTTATTAAGTCAATGCTCAAAACATGGTTGAAGTTTTGTTGTTTATTTTATCGTAAACAAAACAATAAAATAACATGTTTTTACATACATTACTACATAATAATCATTACCTACTTAATAAGACGATAGATACTCAGTGACAGTGTGAAGTGAGGTTACCGATATTACTGTGTTATTCTTTATCTCACACCCATTTTCGAGTGCCCGGGACTATGGTTCCTCATCCTCCCGGGCCGGAGGAGTTTGCTCCTCATGGAGGCCAACAGGGCGCTGACGACGGAGCGTCTCAGACCGAGGCCTCTTGGCCATAATCCAATAAAGTGCTAATAATAACTTTAAGACGGGACTGGGCGGGCAATGTTTGTCGGATGCCAAGCGATTTGTGGGGCAGAAATCGCCACCATTCGGTGGACCCCAAACAACGCGAAAAGGCCACGTGGCCGCCCCCGCAAACGATGGCGAGACGAATTTGACAGAGAGGTTGGTCTGAGTGTGTGCAATAGAGATTCTTCTTCTTTTCTCGTGTGGTTTAGTGACCAAACCTATTTGTCAATGTTATTCAGGCCGCCCGTAGGCCTTTGACGTGACCTAACGAATGCTGTCAAGCGACAACAACTGGGACCAACTGTTTAACGCACTTTCCGAGGCACAGATGAGTGTCAAGCGGTCACCCATACAGGTACTGACCTCGCCCAGCGTTGCCTAACTTGTACGATCGTTTTCAACGACGAGCCCCCAGCAATAGAGATGAGTGGAAGGGTTTAGAGAGGCCTTTGCCCAGCAGTGCGACATTACAGGCTATTAAATAAACAAATAAGAACTTTAAGACAAGATTTATTCATGTAAACATTACGCGTTCATGTATAAATTAAGCACCAACAACCCACACGACCAATGTTGCGCGTGAGATATTTCATTTACTTGTTCTTCTGTTTACAGAACTCGCGAATACTGTATCGATACCCGATGGGAGAGATCAAATTTCGTCACCATGGTTCCATCAGGGGACGCAGCCACATCCACATTGTCTGCGATTCTACTGTAAGCGACTCAGTCGAACATGATAACAAGACGAACGGTAGTAGCCGAGCGAGCATAGCTGGCATCTCCGCTCTTTGAAGGGGCATTAATAAATAATTTACACAGTGCATTTGTATAAACATACCATTTAATTATTATTAAAAAGTTTTTTACATAATTTGTACAGTTTAATTTTATGTAACAACCTTATACAGCAGCCCAAATCAAGTGTCGGTTTAATCAATCAGTTCCTTCACCGTTACATTACGACAGGTAATTAGACTATCATATTTGTTTACAAAATAAGACACTTGATTTGGGTGGCGGTGGCGGTATACATTATTTTATGCAAGTGGTAAGAGCCACACAATAGCGTCGTTCGAGCGACGAGCATTGTCGTCCTTCCCAGTTACATTTTCTTTCGTTGGACAACGGTCGAAAGGCGCCGCAAGCAGAGTGCTGTGGGTGGCATCGCTCGAAACAGCTGTTCCCATTACTCGCCACAAGTTCGGGATTCCATCTGTGAAGCCAAACAACAAGTCCATATTAATAACATATTCAAAACATACATATACAAACTTGACACTCGATTCGTATGTAATTCGACGCTATTCCTACCTACAACAAATCAAAATAATATAATGTGAGTTTTGTATGTATAAATATTTTTAATAGGGTTTCTTTTTTTCGAATCGAAAATCTAAATATATCTCCCATCTATTTAATAAGTATATTATACAATCATAATATTATGATTATTTACCTACAACTATTTATATAACAGAATATGATTGATTAGAATAATATACCTACCGCATCGTCATACGTGCGTGCAGTGTGTTCTACGAGATTAGCAGAAATCCATCAGGGTCAGTCTTGTTACAGCATACAGTGGAATCATAGACCACGTTGATGTTTTGTGAGTTCTGTGAACAGAGAACACCTTTGTGAAGAAGGGCACTATACAAGCAAACAAAACAAAGATGGTTAAAATGGCTTGTGTGCTTTTGATTAATAGTAATGCTGGAATTGACGCTGATGGCGGTCCACCATCTGCCTCCTGTGACCCCATTGGTAGCCTGCAGATCACCACCAACAATATTTTCAACATTATTTTGTTTTCATTGTAATATTTATGTCTTACGGACGAAGTGTGCTCCAGAATCTGGCGGCTGTATCAGGCAGCGGTGGGCGGTGGCGGCTGCGGCTCCTCGTTTCCTGAAACGAATTGATAAAGGCATTAGTAAATAAATAAGTTAGTAATAAACACCCACTGGGACAGCTTAGTCGGAGATTTTGCCATGAACCAAATCAATACATTATCCATAAATCCACACATCCACAAAATGTTTAGCAATAAGCACAAGCAGCCTATGTATACATACTCTTAGATGTGTACCGATAGATGGATTCTTACACCTACCTAATAGTGCGGCTCGACAATGCCTCCGTGTGTAATGATCCTCTGGTGAGCCAGACGCTGCGTTAAGCACCAGTCATCATTCTGGGGCGCTGTGCATATCCAGAATCACCTGAAATAACCAATAAATTGTAAAACCCGACTTCTTCGTTTGATGTACAATTTTAGTATATTTTCTGTGCAATAAAGAATATTTAACCTATCTTATCCTGTTATCCACTATCATCAAAAACCTTTTACACACAAACCATTTACACTGCCAATCGGAAAGACTATCTGAAAACGCTTGGACGACTGAGGTTACCTGGAAGAGATTGCTTCGTGCGAGTGAGGCCGTCTTTGAACAAATTGTATGTATTAATTTCTCCGATATAGACACTGGCTTTTCGTGCAATAACATGTTTATCATCTTATGTAAAAGCATGGGACTGTTGTAGGATGCATGTCTTGATGGATTTGGATCATGCAGCGGCTACAGGAAGCGACAAAATGAACATATCTACATACTCAAAACATTAATTACCTTGTAGCAGTCCGATAAGGAATATAAATATTGTATACCTACCTAAAAGCCAGCAAGGGTCATCCTCTTAATACAGCGCTTCTAGGTGAATCTTTACTGGGCAATTCCAAACATGAGAATAATTGCTCGCTCCTCCAAAAGATGCATCAAGGTGAAGGGTTTGTAGGTCGCCATCACAAATCTGAAAAGATAAGGCAAATACTGCAAGAAGACAAATGCAATTGTTCTAGAGATAAATAAACAGACCTATACTATGCCCACTTAATAAACAGTACCTATAGTATGCCCACTTAAGACTCCTCATTATGGTTTATTTGGTAACGAAAGGCAGTGATAAACTTATTTACTCCCAAGGCCAATAGTCAAAGTCATAGACAGTTTTGAGTATGAACTCAGCATGAGTTCGCACTTGTCTGTCAAAATTGTGTGAACTGACAGTCGTAAGACTCAAACTGCACTCACACTCAAAACTGTCCTTGACTATTGGCCTAAGAGTATAAGTTTGTTTAGGCAATTATAACTTACTAGTAGAACATTCAAAGAATTATATCATGCATTTTCATTTCATTTATTTATTCACAATAAGTTGTAGTACAAAAAGATCTTATAATAATAATACGTGTTATGTGTAAGAAGTATCATACAACTTTACCCATTCGGGTGTAGCGATAAAACATAATTACAAATTTAAACATTAGAAAAATAAATTATAATTACTATTACAATAAAATACAAAAATAAAAACATTTACACAAGAATCATCAATAATACCTAGGTGCTTAAAAAGTAATAAACTTTAAAAAATTAAATTAGTATGTCATAAATATATTTCTTACAATGTCACAGGAATATTTCGCATTTATATGTCATAATTAAAAAATTATGCTACTTGTATACATAATTTTATATACAATTGATATTCACAGAATAAAACATTGATTCGTAATCAGCATAATATACCTGAAGATAGTTACTTACATTTTGCACTTGTAAGGTTCTTGACGACCACCTGGTAATGGGCCAACCTGTCTACATAGGTATTATATTTGCCATATTTGTCTACAATATTGCCTAATTGAATCATGTTCCAGCACCAGTGCCCGAGAGGCTTTTATTAATCAATCTAAAACTGAAAACAACAAGAGGAATATCATATAAGTATCTACAGTGTAAAGTTAGAAGATTAGACCTTTCTCAATCTGCAGTATAGGTACCTACACATATATACTTTGTTTGGGTCAGTTGCATGAACTGCAAACAAAAAGCATTTATGATACTATATCAGAAATGCAAAATGCTTTTTGTATCCTCTTCTCATCGATTGAAGGTTGGACAACATCAAGATTATCTTGGACATGTCTTCAGGGCCCCACCAAGCAGCTGACCCACCGATGGGTCTTTGAAGACAAGTATGTCCGGGCTTGATGCTGCAGTGTGTGGTACTGCGTGATCTTCATGAGTGAGAAACTTCCGCAAATTGTTGTTTCTGTTGCTATCCTCTTAATTTGTGTTCTGATGATATTCACTGTTCCCTTTTATTAATAACAAATCAAAACAAAGGTTAATGAACGCCAACAAACGGCAGGCTGATCCTATTTTCACTCTAGCTAGTCACTTATAACTACCTACGCAGGGTTGCCAGATTGGATTTTTCAAATTTCCCCAGATTGATAAATTTTTTTCCCCAAAATGATACGTTTTGCCAAAAAATTCCCCAAATTTGTTTGAGAAATAAATTATTTAATATTTTTGACTTTTGAAGGTTTTTTCACCGTTGACCGTCATTACAAAGACTCGTGTATAATTTATTTAGTTATATTAATGGCCTCGACAGTTGGTCATTTGCCAATGTCATGTTACCTAGTAATTCTTTGTAATTTTTCATACACAATTTTGTGAATTCTTATTTATGGTGTAATTGTACGACAATTTTTTCACATAATTTAAGTTCAATAAGTATGTCTTTTTTCTACCTCCAGACGAAGCGTCTTCAACCCTAGACAAAGCAGCTCCGCAGTCACGTTCACTCTTGAGCTCAATAATGGTACTGAATGGGACTCTTGAATCTAGCTCGAAATGCAATTATTGCATATATTTATATATATTTATATTATTTATAAACTCACGCCTGATTCCCGTAAGGGTAGGCAGAGACGATGGACTTCCATCTGCTGCGACCCTGGCACACGCCCTCGCTTCCTCCACATTCATAAATCTCTTCATGCATGCTTGTCGGTTTGTAGTAGACCGCACTTGGCTCTTTTTCAAGACATCGCCAATTTGATCGACGTACGATCTCCAATCAATTGCATATAATTATTCAAAAAACTATATACTATACAATCAAAATTATCGAATAATTTTGCAACCGTATAACGATCCCGCCTTTTTAAAAGTCCAGAGGTATAAATAATTAGGTATTATACAAAACATATTCAGAATATCGGCGTCTTCTTCGGTGGAGTATGCTGAGTGCTGTAGACGTTTTCTGAGCCGAATTTTTATATAATTTTAACAGTAGGCTGAAAGTTTGAGCATCCACTACGGGCTGCTAAGTCATATCTCACCCTTAAATAGTGATGTAAATATTCGGGTAGGCAAATATATTGAGCCATGTCAGCGATGATCATATAGAATATTCGCCCCCAAAATTCCCCACCCTGAATTTTTTTTCCCCAGCAATGTCATTTCCCCAACAGCCAAATTTTTCCCCAAAATTGCGAGAAAACCCCCCAATCTGGTAACCCTGTACCTACGTGAAATTCATTCGCTTACGACAGCTTACGACAATGAAGAAATGTCATGTATCCGCCAATGGGATCACGGAGTTTCTTTTGATTGGTTAAAAAGTGACAGTAGTCTATAGAAACGTATATATATATATATATCTATCTACGAACAGCTGCGAAAGTGGCTAGAGCCACGTAGACTTGTTTACATTCAATGTAAACAAATCAATGTAATACATTGGTTTGATTGAAATGAAATAAATTTTCCAAACACCATTATTTTTGCAAATTGCTATGATATGATGTTCTAATCTAAAGTAATATATCTACGATGACCTAATCTCTTATCTAAACATAAATTATATACCTACTTACCAATATTATGAAGAATGTTTTATGAAATTAAACAAGTGATCATGATGGATGACAGTGTGATGGGTCGCGGAGTGCCTCGAGGATTTGTTCAATCAAGGGAATTATGCAAGAAGGTGGATCACAGTGTCGATATGGCGTAAAATAAATCTCTGTCGGGAAACTAACCAAACCATCAGTGCTGGCTGATATGTCCATTAGATCATGATTATCCATGTGAAGTGAGAACTAGGCGGTATCTATGAGACTTTCCTTCACAATGTTGAGCGAGTGAGACATCTCGATAAGTTTACAAGACTAGTTTAGTGTGCTAATTAAATACTACATATTCAGCTGAAAAACTTAATATGTCCTCCATCACATGTAAACACTATCATATTGAAGACCCTGATATGATTTAAACAATAGTATTAAGTATGAATATGGTGAAAATTATTTGTAAAATCTTTAGTACTTAATTAAATTAAAATGGTGATGTAAGTTTATACAAATACACTTTATACATTAATTAATGATGCCCGGCATAGTCCAGTGGAGTGGTAAGAAGTTGTGACACGAACACCACAGTTTCATAGAGTGAGTAGAGCGGCAAAGTTGTGACATGCCACAGTATGTAGACACAACTATGCAGTATGCTCAGCTAATTCCATCTTCTTGCTATCAATTATGTTCGAATGAGTTACACAGTACACACAGGGGAATCCGAGAGCACATGAATCTGCTGCTGACTGTGGTGGCCAAATTTGATATCTCGCATCGATTATCGATACAGCATTTGCGAGTTCTGTAAACAGAAAACATAATGAAATATCTCACGCGGAACATTACATCGCTGGTGGGTCAGGGGCTGCTTAATTTATACTTACACAACACAAAACGTAACAGTGATGTTTCTCTCAAAATTATTAACATTTTAGTAGATTATGGCCAAAAGGTCCCTGGATGAGACGCTCCGTCGTCGCCGCTGGCAGCGCCCTGTTGGCCTCCATGAGGTGCAATAGCTCCCCCAGCTGGAAGGATGGGGCCTTAGTCCGGGGCACTTCAAAATGGGTGTGAGAATAAGTAAACCTTGAGTGATTGACGCTACGGCGTCTCCTGTGGATGAAGACATGAAGACGCGGCTACCCAGGGTGATGACGCTACGGCGACTCCCCTGGAGGAAGATAGAAAACTTTTATACATTGAATTTTCTGTAACATGACATTGGCAAATGACGAACTGTCGAGTCCATTAATAAAATAAATAAATAAGTAAACCTTAACTTTACACAGTCTCGTTACTCTTATGAAGTCGTTTTTCCCGCGATTTTTTTTTTAAATTTTGTTTGTACCCCCTTAGCGACACTCTGCTGACCAATGATTCTTAATTTCTTATATAGAATTAAATAATTAATGTAGTCCTCACGTTACTTTATTATTTACGATAAAATAAACATATTCATATCATACATAATAACCTCTAACAAACACCGTTTTGAGCGAAACTTGTTGAAGGGAACAGTGCGAACGAAAGAGTCAATATATCATCATAAATTGTATAGCGCTATCTCTTCTTTTCTGTAACATTTCTCTTAAATATCAAGAAATAAACCAATGATTCCTTCACAAACAAATAAACCGATTTTGTTTGGAGAAGTGAAAAGCGAAACCCTATAATTAAATACAATGAATAAACCATCGATCGCCTAGTTAAAGGCGCCTAACCTTCGTTTTCGTTTCATCTGACCAGGCTGTATGCTTTAGTTAGCTTTGCCTCTCTTTGTTAAAATAGCTCCTTCGTTATACCCATTGACTTATTAAACTAATGGACTTGGCATACCTACGAAAATAACGTGCCTACCTAAACTTTGTGGGAAACTAAAATGGCGGATTGTCGTAGTGCAGCCTCGATGTTCATCGATAACTTTTATCGATATTGACCGGAGACGGTAAATGCAGTTTCCCCATAGATTTTATATCTAATCTCTATTATCATCCTTAAATCATTGAAATAAGGTTAAAAATCCTGAAATCAAACAAAATGCATTCGTTATATTATAATATATTTCATTAGAGTACAAAAAGAGAAAAAAAATGAATATATCGATATTTCACAATAACAAAAGAACGACACTATCGTCGAACTACTGCTTTTTTTACAAAGTCAAATTCTCTTGAAATATGGCTTAGAACAGTAGTTTAGCCTATCTAAAATGTACTTAATTAGGATCTGCTTTGAATTTCGAAAACAAGAAGTGGAAATATATGGAATTAGACGATATATCATAGCAAAATGTCTTGCTTACCGGTGAAATGTTATATTATTCAAATTTTGGTTATTCCTGGTCTTCCTCGAACCACAGCCTATTACACTTTATTTAGTCATTGTTCCTTTACATTAATTTGTACTTTTTATGCACTATATCACTTAATAACAAGGTTTAATTAGTTAAAAATCGCAATCAAAACAGCAAATTGACACTTGAAGTACTCAACAAATCCGTTAACAAATATGGCGACTGGGCACGTTCCCACGGGTCGCGACGCCACATAATAAGTGTTGCCAAAATTGTTACTGACACAACTAGCGTCGTCCTTGTCCACTTATAGAAATTCATGATAGTTAAAAAGAGATAGCATTATATTTAAGAGTTCAACGTCGAAATGCATGATATTCGTATAACCGAATAGTAATATAGAAGAATAGGCCAAGTCCATAGGTAGGTTTATTAAGTCAATGCTCAAAACATGGTTGAAGTTTTGTTGTTTATTTTATCGTAAACAAAACAATAAAATAACATGTTTTTACATACATTACTACATAATAATCATTACCTACTTAATAAGACGATCGATACTCAGTGACAGTGTGAAGTGAGGTTACCGATATTACTGTGTTATTCTTTATCTCACACCCATTTTCGAGTGCCCGGGACTATGGTTCCTCATCCTCCCGGGCCGGAGGAGTTTGCTCCTCATGGAGGCCAACAGGGCGCTGACGACGGAGCGTCTCAGACCGAGGCCTCTTGGCCATAATCCAATAAAGTGCTAATAATAACTTTAAGACGGGACTGGGCGGGCAATGTTTGTCGGATGCCAAGCGATTTGTGGGGCAGAAATCGCCACCATTCGGTGGACCCCAAACAACGCGAAAAGGCCACGTGGCCGCCCCCGCAAACGATGGCGAGACGAATTTGACAGAGAGGTTGGTCTGAGTGTGTGCAATAGAGATTCTTCTTCTTTTCTCGTGTGGTTTAGTGACCAAACCTATTTGTCAATGTTATTCAGGCCGCCCGTAGGCCTTTGACGTGACCTAACGACTGCTGTCAAGCGACAACAACTGGGACCAACTGTTTAACGCACTTTCCGAGGCACAGATGAGTGTCAAGCGGTCACCCATACAGGTACTGACCTCGCCCAGCGTTGCCTAACTTGTACGATCGTTTTCAACGACGAGCCCCCAGCAATAGAGATGAGTGGAAGGGTTTAGAGAGGCCTTTGCCCAGCAGTGCGACATTACAGGCTATTAAATAAACAAATAAGAACTTTAAGACAAGATTTATTCATGTAAACATTACGCGTTCATGTATAAATTAAGCACCAACAACCCACACGACCAATGTTGCGCGTGAGATATTTCATTTACTTGTTCTTCTGTTTACAGAACTCGCGAATACTGTATCGATACCCGATGGGAGAGATCAAATTTCGTCACCATGGTTCCATCAGGGGACGCAGCCACATCCACATTGTCTGCGATTCTACTGTAAGCGACTCAGTCGAACATGATAACAAGACGAACGGTAGTAGCCGAGCGAGCATAGCTGGCATCTCCGCTCTTTAAAGGGGCATTAATAAATAATTTACACAGTGCATTTGTATAAACATACCATTTAATTATTATTAAAAAGTTTTTTACATAATTTGTACAGTTTAATTTTATGTAACAACCTTATACAGCAGCCCAAATCAAGTGTCGGTTTAATCAATCAGTTCCTTCACCGTTACATTACGACAGGTAATTAGACTATCATATTTGTTTACAAAATAAGACACTTGATTTGGGTGGCGGTGGCGGTATACATTATTTTATGCAAGTGGTAAGAGCCACACAATAGCGTCGTTCGAGCGACGAGCATTGTCGTCCTTCCCAGTTACATTTTCTTTCGTTGGACAACGGTCGAAAGGCGCCGCAAGCAGAGTGCTGTGGGTGGCATCGCTCGAAACAGCTGTTCCCATTACTCGCCACAAGTTCGGGATTCCATCTGTGAAGCCAAACAACAAGTCCATATTAATAACATATTCAAAACATACATATACAAACTTGACACTCGATTCGTATGTAATTCGACGCTATTCCTACCTACAACAAATCAAAATAATATAATGTGAGTTTTGTATGTATAAATATTTTTAATAGGGTTTCTTTTTTTCGAATCGAAAATCTAAATATATCTCCCATCTATTTAATAAGTATATTATACAATCATAATATTATGATTATTAATTAGATAAAACGGGAATTACCGTGTTAAACATTTATTATTTATGTCTCGATATTTCGACATCACGATTTCCCGTTTTATCTAATTAATATGTATACAAACCGTGAAAGTTTAAAAAGTAATATTATGATTATTTACCTACAACTATTTATATAACAGAATATGATTGATTAGAATAATATACCTACCGCATCGTCATACGTGCGTGCAGTGTGTTCTACGAGATTAGCAGAAATCCATCAGGGTCAGTCTTGTTACAGCATACAGTGGAATCATAGACCACGTTGATGTTTTGTGAGTTCTGTGAACAGAGAACACCTTTGTGAAGAAGGGCACTATACAAGCAAACAAAACAAAGATGGTTAAAATGGCTTGTGTGCTTTTGATTAATAGTAATGCTGGAATTGACGCTGATGGCGGTCCACCATCTGCCTCCTGTGACCCCATTGGTAGCCTGCAGATCACCACCAACAATATTTTCAACATTATTTTGTTTTCATTGTAATATTTATGTCTTACGGACGAAGTGTGCTCCAGAATCTGGCGGCTGTATCAGGCAGCGGTGGGCGGTGGCGGCTGCGGCTCCTCGTTTCCTGAAACGAATTGATAAAGGCATTAGTAAATAAATAAGTTAGTAATAAACACCCACTGGGACAGCTTAGTCGGAGATTTTGCCATGAACCAAATCAATACATTATCCATAAATCCACACATCCACAAAATGTTTAGCAATAAGCACAAGCAGCCTATGTATACATACTCTTAGATGTGTACCGATAGATGGATTCTTACACCTACCTAATAGTGCGGCTCGACAATGCCTCCGTGTGTAATGATCCTCTGGTGAGCCAGACGCTGCGTTAAGCACCAGTCATCATTCTGGGGCGCTGTGCATATCCAGAATCACCTGAAATAACCAATAAATTGTAAAACCCGACTTCTTCGTTTGATGTACAATTTTAGTATATTTTCTGTGCAATAAAGAATATTTAACCTATCTTATCCTGTTATCCACTATCATCAAAAACCTTTTACACACAAACCATTTACACTGCCAATCAGAAAGACTATCTGAAAACGCTTGGACGACTGAGGTTACCTGGAAGAGATTGCTTCGTGCGAGTGAGGCCGTCTTTGAACAAATTGTATGTATTAATTTCTCCGATATAGACACTGCCTTTTCGTGCAATAACATGTTTATCATCTTATGTAAAAGCATGGGACTGTTGTAGGATGCATGTCTTGATGGATTTGGATCATGCAGCGGCTACAGGAAGCGACAAAATGAACATATCTACATACTCAAAACATTAATTACCTTGTAGCAGTCGGATAAAGAATATAAATATTGTATAACTACCTAAAAGCCAGCAAGGGTCATCCTCTCAATACAGCGCTTCTAGGTGAATCTTTACTGGGCAATTCCAAACATGAGAATAATTGCTCGCTCCTCCAAAAGATGCATCAAGGTGAAGGGTTTGTAGGTCGCCATCACAAATCTGAAAATATAAGGCAAATACTGCAAGAAGACAAATGCAATTGTTCTAGAGATAAATAAACAGTACCTATACTAGATAAACTAATAAGTCAGTCAGTATGCCCACTTAAGACTCCTCATTATGGTTTATTTGGTAACGAACGGCAGTGAAGCAGTGATACACTTATTTACTCCCAAGGCCAATAGTCATTAGACAGTTTTGAGTATGAACTCAGCATGAGTTCGCACTTGTCTGTCAAAATTGTGTGAACTGACAGTTGTAAGACTCAAACTTCACTCAAACTCAAAACTGTCCTTGACTATTGGCCTAAGAGTATAGGTTTGTTTAGGTAATTATAACTTACTAGTAGAACATTCAAAGAATTATATCATGCATCCATTATAGCACTTGTAGGGAAGTCTACTTCAGTATTTTAAAACGAAATATTTGCTTTTTACTCCCTCTCTTTCCTCATATTTTTAATATAGTAAACTTACCATGAGTGAGTTCTTGGCTCTTGCATTGGTCCGAAAGGAAGAGACATAGTAGTTCAGTTCATTTCATTACAAAGCTCTACGAAGAGAACTATTCGTTGAGTCGATAATTTGCAATGAATGAATGTATCTTCTGGGATTTCAAGCGGGTTACTATGATCGCGGAGGAGTCTTCTGGCTCTGATAAGCTGCCATTTCAAACGTTCTTCTTCCGCGGGAAGATGTAGTTGTGGCCTAGAGTTGATATACTTAAAACACAAATCCACAGACCGACATCACGTCACAAATACACAGTATTTAAAACACCCTAGCCGCCATGATTTCCAAAATCAAGCCTTGGAACTTTAAAATGTAGTTAAAAAGTACAAAGAAATAATATAAATGCAGCAATACAATATTCACTAAAATCAACCAAAAATGTGTTCTCAGGTTCTCTAGGCCAGTCATTAAAGGAGTTGACCCTAGCAGTAACTCATCTATCTATGAAATTTGGCACAGTGATAGAGTACCATATGTAGATTGGAATTGACATAGAATCCAATAATTTGTAGAAACGGAAGTTAGGTATTTTCAAGGTCAAACTTAAATTACGTGGTATCAATTACAGGAAAATTGCTCTATCCAAAATTCTTTTTTTACAAGTTCTAGTTACCTATAGGCATGTGTTGACAGAATATCCAACCATATTTCCATATGGAAATATATATATTTTAATAAAATGTGTTTTTTTGCCGTAATTTCCAAGGGATAATTACTCACTCCAATTTCTATTTAATTATGTATTTAAAATATTACTTTCGAAAGTAGTTATGAATTTCCAATAAAAAATCCAGACCGAAAAGCGTTATCCAGAAATTGACGAAAAATAGGGGTTTCCAAAAATGCTCAGCCCGATTTTTCTTGTCATTATGAACAGACTATCTTATTAAAACTGCTTTTCAAGTTTTCCAATAAAAAATGCAGGCGAAGCACAAAATATCAAATAGAGTTGTATTCAAATATTTCTAATCAACGCGGCGGTGCATGCGCCACTGCGCGCGGATTGCTACTACGGCCGATTAACAACCTTATTCCTATTACACGTACAGAACAGCGGGAACGCGGACGAGAAATTGGACGGAGCGGAGGAGATATTTGGAGATGGGATTCTGTTGTCTACTCATATACAAATAAGGTTAATTGTAGATTAACTCTTTACTAAAGTCCAGTAAAGATCCATGCGGACAAGCGTTTTCTAGAAATCGACGAAAAATTAAAGTTGAGAAAAATGCTAAGTTCGATTTTTCTTATCATTATGAACATACTTACGATCTTAGTCGAACTGTTCTTCAAAGTCAAAGAATTTATAATAAACCTTATTCCTATACAAGTAGAAAATATCTATCGCATCGGTAACGTGGACTGGAAGTTGAACAAATATTTTGGAGATAGGATTCTGTACTCTACCTACAGTTATACGAATAAGGTTTATTTTAGGTTAACTCGTTACCGAGTGGTGAAAGCTCGACCGACCTACGCCAACATGCACAAAACCATTCTAATCTAGCCAGTATCATCGGCGCATAAGTACGACAACATTTCAAGGTTAGTACGGACATAGCAAAACAAATGGTAACACTTGCAGTACGATTTCAACTCTTACGACGCAGATAATAAGAACGGTTCAAAGTGTTACACTTGATCTGATTTTGGAATGTTTTAAGTAAGCTCGACCGACACAACAGTACCTACGCCAACATACACAAAACCATTGTAATCTAGCCCGTATCATCGGCGCATAAGCGCAACATGTCAAGTCAAGGTTAGTACGGATAAAAGCAGATCAATAGTAACACTTTCAGTACGATTTCAACTCTAACGACGCAGCTAGATATATAGATTGGAGCGGCCCAAAGTGTTACAACTTGATGTGTTTTTATGTGTACTTACTAGGTACCTACTACGTGGAATGTTTAAGTAAGCTCGACCGCGACGATAGTACCTACGCCAACAAACACAAAACGTAATCTAGCCCGTATCATCAACGCATAAGTACGACAACATATGTCAAGGTTAGTACGGACAATGGCAAAACACTTTTTTTCGCCGTGGGATCTCGTTTGGTGTGCGTGTATCAAATTATTTCTTAAAATTATAATTATCTGTTATATAAAACCCTACTGTATTGTGATATTATTAGAATCAAAATAGATTATCAGTCAATAAGTGATTCAGCGGAACGGTGCGCCGTGCTACATGCGATCGGACCCCCCTCACCCCCTCGAGTAACAAAGACAGCTTGTTATTTTTCAACTCGCTCGCACATCGACTACGGGTATATTTGCGTGCGGCATAGGTCTTATTACTTACGTCATACTGACGACTACAGCTAAGCAAATTTAAATTCTACACTTGTACGATGAGCGTGAGATATTCACCTACTAATAATATGTAATCGCAACTGCAACCACGAGGGCTTTTTGAAAATGGCGGGAAACGACGGTTGCGAAATTATTTAATAATTTTCATTTTAATGTCTACAGTGGGTGTTTTGTGTTTAATGTCACGTTGGATTAATCAGAAAATGTTCGCGAATGACAGTACGGTGAAGTTATTGAAGAATTCAAGCAGGATCTGAAGTTTGGCAGTTTTTTCATGGTGAAGATTCCCACTACGAGCTCGGGAGTGAACGTGACTGTCGAGCTGCTTCGTCCACAGTGATTGACGCTGCGGCGTCTCCTGTGGATGAAGACAAGAAGACGCGGCTACCCAGGGTGATGACGCTACGGCGACTCCCCTGGAGGAAGATAGATCACTAGTATACAATGAATTTTCTGTAACATGACATTGGCAAATGACGAACTGTCGAGTCCATTAATAAAATAAATAAATAAACTGCAACCACAAAAATCTATAAGTGAGGGTGATCTGCCTAATATACTAACCAAATTCCAAACACAATTATTTTTTCAATTCGACGAATTGATAACCTCCTCCTTTTTTTGGAAGTCGGTTAAAAATACAAAATAAAACACGAAACAAAATACAAAACAAAAAATAAATAAAAAAAAACAAAAAAATATATATTTAGCTAAGGATCGAACCCGGAACCGCGTGCACGGGAGGCGACCGCTCCAGCCACTAGACCGATTCGTTCGCTGTTTAGCCCGGCGAAATTACCAAGCATATCTCATGCACCAGCGTGAGACATGAACGGACCGCTCCGTCTAGATTTCGAAAAAATTGCAAGTAATCTAGTACAGACAGATTCCCAGCTCTCCTAATACACCTACTTCGGTATAAATGAGTTCAGAGTTTATGCTCAAATAAAATTCAAAGATAATTACAACAAAATGTTTGATAAAATACTAACCAAATTCGAAACACAATTAAAATAAAATACAAAATAAAACACGAAACAAAACAAAAAAACATATATATTTAGCTAAGAATCGAACCCGGAACCGCGTGCACGGGAGGCGACCGCTCCAGCCACTCGACCAATACGCCCGCTGTTTGGCGTGGCGAAATTATCAAACACTATCTCATGCACCAGCGTGAGACATGAACGCGACTAGATTTCGACAAAATTGCAAATAATCTAGTACAGATTCACAACAGGGGCGTTTCTTAAAGCTGGAAGTAACATAAAAAAACACTAAGCGCCCAATTAAGTTAAAGACACTCTAAAGGAATCTCTGGGTTAGTTTATCCTAGACCCCGTGTCGCGAAGAAAACACACACTATATACTCAACTTATACAAGGCAATACGCATATTACATTTACTGCGTTCGTATGTTTCGAAACGATGACGATAATAATAATTAAATTGCGATGTTTAGATCAACCTCCTACATACATACATACATACGTATAGTACGGACAACAGCAGATCAATAGTAATACTCGCTCGCATTCGCACGATTTCAACTCTTACGACGCAGATAATAAGAACGGTACTTAGTCCAAAGTGTTGATCTTCTGTTAGCTGTACCTATTAACCTACTTGAAGAAACTCGCCCGCCGCTCGACCGGTTTTCGACGCCCCTCGCCCGCCTCGGGCCCCGCGCTGGCCTGCGCTTGATAGGTATTTCGAAATAATGGTGTTCCGCCTGGATATTTTGTTGGATTCTTTTGAAATCAGGTTATTTGTGGGTATCTCATTACAATTGTAAAAAATATCTGATAGAGTAATTTTCCAGAGATAGTTAAAAGACAAATTCTGTATAATGAATTGTTTCATTTGGATTTTTTTGTTGGATTTTCGTACTTATACTAGAAATAATAATTTGAAGGCATATTAAAAACAGAAACCCGGCGGAGCAATTATCCTAAGGAAACTACGGCCAAAAAAGACATTTTATTAAAATACCTACACTTTCGAATTCAAAAGTAGTTTTACTTATGAATGTACAGAAGCACACTAATAAAATACAATTTATAGAAAAAGAATTATGACCATAACATTGTTCCAGAAAAAGATACGGTATAATGTTGAATTTCAATTAAAATAAGTAATTTCCGCCTCGAAATATTATTGGATTCTCTGACAATTGTTCTTATAAATATGCTATTAAGTATACAAAAAAGTTTCATCGATAGAGGAGTTATTGTTGGGGTCTCCATACAAACGCTCGCCAGAATGACTGGCCTACTCACCTCACAATGTACTTCCTATGAAAAAGGTGGCTAAATGCCAAATTGCCACCCAACCCCCCAGCAAAGCCATATTAAAAAAAAAAATTAAATATGGCGACGGCGGCGTTTGTTTTCCAACTGAATACTGTTTGTTTTTATTTTCAAAGATGCTTAACGCGTTGTGCGTGGGGACTGCTAGTCCATTTTTTCTACGAGGAAACTTTACAAACGGCCACATAGTCAAAATGTCAGTGAAGGGTGGTTAAAAGTTCTAACAAAGTCTAACCCTACTTTGTTGTACCTCCCACAACAGAACTGGACAAAAGGTAAGAAATACTATTTAGATTAGCCCCCTTAGCGACACCCCAACCGTCAACCGCTGTCAAATTAGGAGGTGAAACTTCTTTAATCCCAGTAGCCCAATGGAACACCAGTTTACACATAAAACTTATTTTCCAACTATTGAGTAACATATTTTTTACCAGAAGACGTAAAGAAGAAGAGTTCTGTAAGAGAGAGAAGTATAATGTATTTTAAGTGCATTCTATGTATGTATGTTGGTAATATAGGAACCTATAATATTATGAAATATCTGATCATTAGGCTGACTTTCATTTCAATATTTAAATTATAATAAAGCTGGCCTGTTTTATATATTATACAAATTATTATTCATATTTTAATTTTTTGTTTTAGCCGTGATGCCTGAACAAAGTCTAAGGAATTAAGGATGTCAGCAACTCAGCATAGCAATCCCGATCATCGCGTAAAAAGAGAATAGTGATAGAATTGGTATGTATACACTATACATACAGTACATCACATAGTATGTACATAATTATTAGTTCCAATATATTTTCTAACGAAATCTGCAGCAACCGCAATCTTGTCAAGTGCACATGTGTACTTTCATTTGAAATGATGTACCTACACTTTGTGTACAGTTGGAAGAAACATTTTTTCATATTCTTAATGTACGGTTGAATGCACGTAAAGTACTTATGTAGGTACATATTTATATTATTAAAACTATAGTGAGCCATTACTACAAATTATTAAAAAAAAAAAAAGAAAAAGACCGTCGAAATCGGTCGAAACTGTCGGTCTAATTGCCGACTTTAACAATATAAGTGAGTGATATCCGTTTATATATAATAATTTATTTATATTATGATCACGGCACATTTTACCGCTTGCGCCGGAGACTGGCCGTGAGAGCGTGTGGGGAGAGGCTGTGGCCTATATTAATAGGCCACAGCCTAAGTTGCATGCGTTAATACCCATAGTTGGGTTAATACCCATAAATTAACCTCACTTGCAATAAAAGATGACCCTAGAGTCAAAAGAGTTAAGCCGAGCAATATGGAGCTTTTACGGGTTAAGTCGGCAACTCTAGGGTTATCTTTTATTGCAAGTCACCCTAAGTAGGATTTGTTTAATAAATGTTTCAGGAAACCGTTCAACGTTAACGTCACCAGATGGTTCAGGGAATCTCTCAACGGCGCCAGATGAATCATTCAATGCCACCAGTTTGTATCGCAATTGTTCTCCATTGAAAGGGCTGAAGACACAGACTCGGCATTGGCTCAGTACTCTTGTGAAGAAAACATTTGAAATTCATTCAGTAGGTATATTGTCAAGTAATAAAAGTTTGTATAATTGTAAATTTTTTATTTATTTAATAGATTCCTAAGAAAACATTTAATATTATGGTTTTAACTATGCAGAGGCATCGATATATATTTTTATCGTGGGACACCCCTAGTGAAAAACATCGAACTCGGTTTATCGACATGTCCCCCCGTCTCTAATTCTTGACGTCATCGGCGCCACTGTCTTTAGGGCCATGTGGACGATGCCGGAACTAACTTGGAACTAACCAATCCAGGGCCCCGACCGCCACTTCTATGGTTATCGCTTTCAATAGACGATAACGATAACCATCAATGGTTTATTCGGTACCGCGACTCTCAATCGCTTTCAAATTCGGCCCTCTCGGCAGGGCGATTGTGTAACTGACAGTGACATAAAGTTTGACGTTTGAACTCCACTAATGGAGTTCAAACGTCAAATTGGAATTGTGTAATACTGTCAAAAGACGATTTTCATTACCATTGTCAATTTGACGTTTATTTGACGTTTCAACCCCATTGAGCGAATGAGTCGAATGATTTAGATACAAACATAAACAGAAAAAAAGCAATTTGAGGTTAGGTACATTTTCCAGACTTAGATAAAATTGTGCGGGAGTTGTTTTGTTTGTGAATTATCGTAGAATACTGCTGAAAAGTCTGCATCTGCATTCTGCACCCGTATAAAATTTACGTTGGCTGGAATGGACGATGAAAGATTGGAGACCCTCCAAAAGTTACAAGCAACGCGATGTTTTCGCATATCTACAAGCGAACCAACGTTTGTCCCTTATAATACCGCCAATTATAATTCCAAAATACCGCCTCTAGAAGCTTATATTTAGGGGCCTTAGTAGAGAAATTATGCCCCTGCGCCAGAAACAGAAGAAGTGCAATACGGTTCGACCGGAATTGAAGGTATACTCTACAATAGAACTTCTACTTGAGTAATAATCATCAAAATCATCTTTGTAAATTTTAACTAAATGCCTATGATGGATTACTTATGATGGAAAACGTTGTAAGTAAATACTACATGTTTACACAATACTATTTATTACTATTTACAGTTCTGCATAGATTCCAATATTGTTGTGTTGAGTCTAATAAGCGCTTTGTTTTCACAGATGCTGCTACTGCATTTTATGCGCATAGGAGTTACCAAAAAAGTGTTGGACCATTGTCTCAGACAGCGGTGGTGTCGGATTGCTCGTGTATTGTAACTAATGCCCTCAACGCTCCAGAGATTCAGAGGAGGTACCTAAAATCTCCCGGAACATAGATGCCTACATTGTTAGTCAATTATGAAGAGGTAAGAAATATATAAAATATATTTTAAAAGTACGATAAAACTATTTGGCTACAAAAAACATTTCATAAATATTTTATATTTTAAGATCTGCATGGACATCATGAATTGCAGATTGATGTGTTCTCAACTTGTTATGATACCAATGAAATTGCCTTGGTTTCTTGAAAAATAGTAGTAAGGTCAGTAGGCCCAGAAAAGCTTACCTTAACTTTATCGCCACCTAACTAGTCGATTTGTAAGAAGAAAAAAAACAATTAATTGTATAATATTATTGTATTTACTTAATTTTAATTACAACTTTTATTACTTACAGGTTTTTACCAGTCATTAATTTACAATATTGAAAGAGAAATATTGGAGAATACATTAAGATGTTAGCTAATATATTAAGAAGTTTCGACGTTGACTGTACAAGGCATAATATCAATTCAAGATTTATTTTATAAATACAATAATTATACTTGGACTAGATACAATAACCTATTTCTGGGAGATAATTAGGTAGGTATGTTATTTAATGATTTTGGAGTCAAGCTCCTACCTCTGGTACGGAGGGCCAACATAGAGATCAACAATTCTTTACAACCACATATAAGTGTTTACTAACTATCCACTAGTAATTACTACCTAGTAATTCTATGAGCGACAGTGACAGTGCGATTAGAATTCGACTTATACACTGGTATATTTATATTCACACTGCAAAAAAGTATTTTTCTTGATTATAACAAATACACATTAAAAACAACAATTGTAATAATAGTATTCTAAAAATATTAACTAAACTAAAAACTAATTGCTTGCATTACAGATAGTCCACGGACCCAGCGTGTCTACCCCAAGCGGCCCAAATATTATGACCTCGACAGAGGCTATGGCCTGCGGCTAGTAGCACAACTCGCAAGTGTTGATGTTTGCGACGGAAGATGAGGCGGCACCAACGTATCAACGAAAGTGGCATCCCACACCAATAGCCGGTTATTATTCAGTCTATTGTAATTAAAAAATGTAAAACACAAGCATAAATATTGCAATGTGAATTAAAGTTTTTGAAACTTCAGTCGAATTTCAATTCCTCATTTGTTTTTATTAATTATACCACTTTCTGATTACATTTTAATATCTGAAACATAATTTTTTTTATTAATTTCCTTATCAACTAATAATTCAATTTCGTGCAACCTAATTTTCTTCTGTAACTCTGAAGAGATGCAGGTACTGTACAGCCCAATGCTTTGGGCTTTAATTAAGGGTTACGCTTTGGCCCATTCTTATTATGTACGAGTTGATTACTGTGTAATATGTGTACAGTCTACAGCAGATCAACGGTAACACTTGCAGTACGATTTCAAGTCTTACGACGCAAATGCTGTCATGAGTAAAAAGTGTTACCATTGATCTGCTGTCGACTGTAGGTACCTACCTAATTAAAACTTAAACATGTGAGTAGGTATATAGTTTCCACAAAACGTCTGTGCTAGGTCCCCTCGATGAACAATTATAGTGTGTGTGGCAGTGGGAAATGGACTTTTCTCAATCTTCAGTATACCAAACCTATATAAAACGATTAACCAACCTATATAAAAAATGTAAAATCATTATATGTTTTTCTCTCGATGACTGACCATTTGTGGCCTTAACCCGGGTTACGGTGATGTAACTGATGGTTCAAATCAATTGCCAGGCTGTGTTTTGTCGGCGGTTGACATTGTTTCTTTCTGGTGGCATTAATTACTTCATTTTCACTAACAAATAAAATAAAAACAAAGGCTAATATTTTCTCTCAACATAACCTACTTTTGTTTAATGATGTTATGTTGCTTCCTAGTGGGAAAGGCAAGGCTAGCTAGCTAGAGCATACAGCCAGATGCGATGTATAAACAATTTCTGTTTATAAATACACATACAAAGATAACCTAGACAATTGTCATTGCATTGCCACGATTTCGCACAAATATAAATAATTCTAATATAAATAAGACGGTTCGACCAATCAATCAATGAAATAATTATTAAGCAATATTAGAACACGCTACTACCTTTCTATAAAACAACTTCCTATACCTATGAAAAGATTCTCAAAATCACGTACCTAGTAAATTTTTGCGTAAATTTAAACACTTTGTAAAAACTGAACGATTGTTTTCCTAGATATCAGAATATCACCTACCCACATGCGCAGCCCTCAAAAACGATAGGTACTTAACCAAAATTATAGTTTTGTAACACAGTATAAGACAAAATCCATACAACTTCGATCAATTCAAGATATAAATGTCGTATTGTACCCGTGTATTGTACAAAGACATCGAAGTAATCATATTGCTTGCGTGATTAAGCTGCTAAAATTCACCCATCGTAATTGAAAATATTACTCACTTACTTATTTCTATACTATTGGGAACGCATCTAAAAATACAGTTATTTTGTCTTTGGTCATGAACTTCATTGATATCCATTACCATTACGTCAAAAAATTGCGATTGTCTAAGGTTTTTCATCGCCATGGACTTCAAAGTGACGTATTGGAGTGAAGTTCTTTGGTGAGTTTATTTTGTATAATTTTGTTCATATATAAAATGGTTTTGTTTAATTAAAGCTTAAAATAGACGATATTTCTTTACGAAACCATTACACAGTCATTGTTTGAGCAACTGTTAACGTATGGTTTCTTACACACACCTTTATTTGAAATAAAATAAATTATTTTGTAACTTTAAGTATAATTGTTAGCGTACGAAATAAACGCACATATCGACGTCGCATACTTTGGTAACACTTATGCAAGTACATCAAGTAAACACTAGATGGCGCATTGTATCGTAAAAACAGCTTATGCAAGTACATCAAGTAAACACTAGATGGCGCATTGTATCGTAAAAGATGGCGTGCAAGTCGTAATTAGAGTCGATCATGCAAACGATTGAATAAATCATATTTTAGAGGGTGAAGACTTTTCTGAGAGTAGTCATATGTTCTCCACGACAGTGATCAACTAAATATGTCATGTCTGAGGTTTACAAATGTAACTAAAGGCGATATTAGTCGACTTTTCATCGAACCCCATTACTACACTCTAGCCGGCTTCAACTGTCAAATTTCGATGGGGACGAACTTCACTTTCGAGCTGTCATTTCACTACACAATTCCAATTAAACGTCAAATAAGTAGCTTCACTCATTCCGACTCATTCGTATAAAGCGCGTTTAGTTCGTATGATAGCAAAATTTACAATTCAAATTATTTAATTTGTAATTATTTAATTGTAACGTTATGAAACACGCTATAAAAAGTCAAACAATGACTACGTATTGATTTAGTTGAGAAATATCTTCCGTATCAATTTTTAGGCAAACACAACCGAGACATACTAAACGCAAGAACGATTCTCCATACGCTCCATTCCCATGGTAAACGTCACTTTGCTGTCAACGCCTTACACAATACCAATGTTTTAGACAGCTGTCACTGCCACTGGTAATGGTTTTGAACTTGATTGCCATGGCTAGTGTCAGTTACACAATAAGGCTGCGGATTCAAGAGTGAACCACGAGTGAACGATGGCTTTCAGCGCTTTTTTTTTCCAAGGTGAAGATAAATGTGACATGAAAAAGAGATAGCGCTATACATTTTATCTTGCTGCCTCTTCTTTCGTGGTGTTCGATACAAATTTCGCTCAAAACATGTTTGAGGTTTTGTTGTTTATTTTATCGTAAACAAAACAATAAAATAACATGTTTTTACATATATTACTACATAATAATCATTACCTACTTGATAAGACGATACTCAGTGACAGTGTGAAGTGAGGTTACCGATATTACTGTGTTATTCTTTATCTCACACCCATTTTCGAGTGCCCGGGACTATGGTTCCTCATCCTCCCGGGCCGGAGGAGTTTGCTCCTCATGGAGGCCAACAGGGCGCTGACGACGGAGCGTCTCAGACCGAGGCCTCTTGGCCATAATCCAATAAAGTGCTAATAATAACTTTAAGACGGGACTGGGCGGGCAATGTTTGTCGGATGCCAAGCGATTTGTGGGGCAGAAATCGCCACCGAATGGACCCCAAACAACGCGAAAAGGCCACGTGGCCGCCCCCGCAAACGATGGCGAGACGAATTTGACAGAGAGGTTGGTCTGAGTGTGTGCAATAGAGATTCTTCTTCTTGTGTGGTTTACCTAACCTATAGCGACCAAACCTATTTGTCAATGTTATTTAGGCCGCCCGTAGGCCTTTGACGTGACCTAACGACTGCTGTCAAGCAACAACAACTGGGACCAACTGTTTAACGTGCTTTCCGAGGCACAGAGGGGCTCAGATGAGTGTCAAGCGGTCACCCATACAGGTACTGACCTCGCCCAGCGTTGCTTAACTTGTACGATCGTTTTCAACGACGAGCCCCCAGCAATAGAGGTGAGTGGAAGGGTTTAGAGAGGCCTTTGCCCAGCAGTGCGACATTACAGGCTATTAAATAAACAAATAAGAACTTTAAACAAGATTCATTCTTGTAAACATCACATGTTCGTGTATAAATTAAGCAGCCCCCACGCGATCAATGTTGCGCGTGAGATATTTCATTTACTTGTTCTTCTATTTACAGAACTCGCGAATACTGTATCGATACCCGATGGGAGAGATCAAATTTCGTCACCATGGTTCCATCAGGGGACGCAGCCACATCCACATTGTCTGCGATTCTACTGTAAGCGACTCAGTCGAACATGATAACAAGACGAACGGTAGTAGCCGAGCGAGCATAGCTGGCATCTCCGCTCTTTAAAGGGGCATTAATAAATAATTTACACAGTGCATTTGTATAAACATACCATTTAATTATTATTAAAAAGTTTTTTACATAATTTGTACAGTTTAATTTTATGTAACAACCTTATACAGCAGCCCAAATCAAGTGTCGGTTTAATCAATCAGTTCCTTCACCGTTACATTACGACAGGTAATTAGACTATCATATTTGTTTACAAAATAAGACACTTGATTTGGGTGGCGGTGGCGGTATACATTATTTTATGCAAGTGGTAAGAGCCACACAATAGCGTCGTTCGAGCGACGAGCATTGTCGTCCTTCCCAGTTACATTTTCTTTCGTTGGACAACGGTCGAAAGGCGCCGCAAGCAGAGTGCTGTGGGTGGCATCGCTCGAAACAGCTGTTCCCATTACTCGCCACAAGTTCGGGATTCCATCTGTGAAGCCAAACAACAAGTCCATATTAATAACATATTCAAAACATACATATACAAACTTGACACTCGATTCGTATGTAATTCGACGCTATTCCTACCTACAACAAATCAAAATAATATAATGTGAGTTTTGTATGTATAAATATTTTTAATAGGGTTTCTTTTTTTCGAATCGAAAATCTAAATATATCTCCCATCTATTTAATAAGTATATTATACAATCATAATATTATGATTATTTACCTACAACTATTTATATAACAGAATATGATTGATTAGAATAATATACCTACCGCATCGTCATACGTGCGTGCAGTGTGTTCTACGAGATTAGCAGAAATCCATCAGGGTCAGTCTTGTTACAGCATACAGTGGAATCATAGACCACGTTGATGTTTTGTGAGTTCTGTGAACAGAGAACACCTTTGTGAAGAAGGGCACTATACAAGCAAACAAAACAAAGATGGTTAAAATGGCTTGTGTGCTTTTGATTAATAGTAATGCTGGAATTGACGCTGATGGCGGTCCACCATCTGCCTCCTGTGACCCCATTGGTAGCCTGCAGATCACCACCAACAATATTTTCAACATTATTTTGTTTTCATTGTAATATTTATGTCTTACGGACGAAGTGTGCTCCAGAATCTGGCGGCTGTATCAGGCAGCGGTGGGCGGTGGCGGCTGCGGCTCCTCGTTTCCTGAAACGAATTGATAAAGGCATTAGTAAATAAATAAGTTAGTAATAAACACCCACTGGGACAGCTTAGTCGGAGATTTTGCCATGAACCAAATCAATACATTATCCATAAATCCACACATCCACAAAATGTTTAGCAATAAGCACAAGCAGCCTATGTATACATACTCTTAGATGTGTACCGATAGATGGATTCTTACACCTACCTAATAGTGCGGCTCGACAATGCCTCCGTGTGTAATGATCCTCTGGTGAGCCAGACGCTGCGTTAAGCACCAGTCATCATTCTGGGGCGCTGTGCATATCCAGAATCACCTGAAATAACCAATAAATTGTAAAACCCGACTTCTTCGTTTGATGTACAATTTTAGTATATTTTCTGTGCAATAAAGAATATTTAACCTATCTTATCCTGTTATCCACTATCATCAAAAACCTTTTACACACAAACCATTTACACTGCCAATCAGAAAGACTATCTGAAAACGCTTGGACGACTGAGGTTACCTGGAAGAGATTGCTTCGTGCGAGTGAGGCCGTCTTTGAACAAATTGTATGTATTAATTTCTCCGATATAGACACTGGCTTTTCGTGCAATAACATGTTTATCATCTTATGTAAAAGCATGGGACTGTTGTAGGATGCATGTCTTGATGGATTTGGATCATGCAGCGGCTACAGGAAGCGACAAAATGAACATATCTACATACTCAAAACATTAATTCCCTTGTAGCAGTCGGATAAAGAATATAAATATTGTATAACTACCTAAAAGCCAGCAAGGGTCATCCTCTTAATACAGCGCTTCTAGGTGAATCTTTACTGGGCAATTCCAAACATGAGAATAATTGCTCGCTCCTCCAAAAGATGCATCAAGGTGAAGGGTTTGTAGGTCGCCATCACAAATCTGAAAAGATAAGGCAAATACTGCAAGAAGACAAATGCAATTGTTCTAGAGATAAATAAACAGACCTATACTATGCCCACTTAATAAACAGTACCTATAGTATGCCCACTTAAGACTCCTCATTATGGTTTATTTGGTAACGAAAGGCAGTGATAAACTTATTTACTCCCAAGGCCAATAGTCAAAGTCATAGACAGTTTTGAGTATGAACTCAGCATGAGTTCGCACTTGTCTGTCAAAATTGTGTGAACTGACAGTTGTAAGACTCAAACTGCACTCACACTCAAAACTGTCCTTGACTATTGGCCTAAGAGTATAAGTTTGTTTAGGCAATTATAACTTACTAGTAGAACATTCAAAGAATTATATCATGCATTTTCATTTCATTTATTTATTCACAATAAGTTGTAGTACAAAAAGATCTTATAATAATAATACGTGTTATGTGTAAGAAGTATCATACAACTTTACCCATTCGGGTGTAGCGATAAAACATAATTACAAATTTAAACATTAGAAAAATAAATTAAAATAAATTATAATTACTATTACAATAAAATACAAAAATAAAAACATTTACACAAGAATCATCAATAATACCTAGGTGCTTAAAAAGTAATAAACTTTAAAAAATTAAATTAGTATGTCATAAATATATTTCTTACAATGTCACAGGAATATTTCGCATTTATATGTCATAATTAAAAAATTATGCTACTTGTATACATAATTTTATATACAATTGATATTCACAGAATAAAACATTGATTCGTAATCAGCATAATATACCTGAAGATAGTTACTTACATTTTGCACTTGTAAGGTTCTTGACGACCACCTGGTAATGGGCCAACCTGTCTACATAGGTATTATATTTGCCATATTTGTCTACAATATTGCCTAATTGAATCATGTTCCAGCACCAGTGCCCGAGAGGCTTTTATTAATCAATCTAAAACTGAAAACAACAAGAGGAATATCATATAAGTATCTACAGTGTAAAGTTAGAAGATTAGACCTTTCTCAATCTGCAGTATAGGTACCTACACATATATACTTTGTTTGGGTCAGTTGCATGAACTGCAAACAAAAAGCATTTATGATACTATATCAGAAATGCAAAATGCTTTTTGTATCCTCTTCTCATCGATTGAAGGTTGGACAACATCAAGATTATCTTGGACATGTCTTCAGGGCCCCACCAAGCAGCTGACCCACCGATGGGTCTTTGAAGACAAGTATGTCCGGGCTTGATGCTGCAGTGTGTGGTACTGCGTGATCTTCATGAGTGAGAAACTTCCGCAAATTGTTGTTTCTGTTGCTATCCTCTTAATTTGTGTTCTGATGATATTCACTGTTCCCTTTTATTAATAACAAATCAAAACAAAGGTTAATGAACGCCAACAAACGGCAGGCTGATCCTATTTTCACTCTAGCTAGTCACTTATAACTACCTACGCAGGGTTGCCAGATTGGATTTTTTCAAATTTCCCCAGATTGATAAATTTTTTTCCCCAAAATGATACGTTTTGCCAAAAAATTCCCCAAATTTGTTTGAGAAATAAATAATTTAATATTTTTGACTTTTGAAGGTTTTTTCACCGTTGACCGTCATTACAAAGACTCGTGTATAATTTATTTAGTTATATTAATGGCCTCGACAGTTGGTCATTTGCCAATGTCATGTTACCTAGTAATTCTTTGTAATTTTTCATACACAATTTTGTGAATTCTTATTTATGGTGTAATTGTACGACAATTTTTTTACATAATTTAAGTTCAATAAGTATGTCTTTTTTCTACCTCCAGACGAAGCGTCTTCAACCCTAGACAAAGCAGCTCCGCAGTCACGTTCACTCTTGAGCTCAATAATGGTACTGAATGGGACTCTTGAATCTAGCTCGAAATGCAATTATTGCATATATTTATATATATTTATATTATTTATAAACTCACGCCTGATTCCCGTAAGGGTAGGCAGAGACGATGGACTTCCATCTGCTGCGACCCTGGCACACGCCCTCGCTTCCTCCACATTCATAAATCTCTTCATGCATGCTTGTCGGTTTGTAGTAGACCGCACTTGGCTCTTTTTCAAGACATCGCCAATTTGATCGACGTACGATCTCCAATCAATTGCATATAATTATTCAAAAAACTATATACTATACAATCAAAATTATCGAATAATTTTGCAACCGTATAACGATCCCGCCTTTTTAAAAGTCCAGAGGTATAAATATTTAGGTATTATACAAAACATATTCAGAATATCGGCGTCTTCTTCGGTGGAGTATGCTGAGTGCTGTAGACGTTTTCTGAGCCGAATTTTTATATAATTTTAACAGTAGGCTGAAAGTTTGAGCATCCACTACGGGCTGCTAAGTCATATCTCACCCTTAAATAGTGATGTAAATATTCGGGTAGGCAAATATATTGAGCCATGTCAGCGATGATCATATAGAATATTCGCCCCCAAAATTCCCCACCCTGAATTTTTTTTCCCCAGCAATGTCATTTCCCCAACAGCCAAATTTTTCCCCAAAATTGCGAGAAAACCCCCCAATCTGGTAACCCTGTACCTACGTGAAATTCATTCGCTTACGACAGCTTACGACAATGAAGAAATGTCATGTATCCGCCAATGGGATCACGGAGTTTCTTTTGATTGGTTAAAAAGTGACAGTAGTCTATAGAAACGTATATATATATATATCTAGGCTTTTTGAAAATGGCGGGAAACGACGGTTGCGAAATTATTTAATAATTTTCAGTTTAATGTCTACAGTGGGTGTTTTGTGTTTAATATCACGTTAAATTAATCAGAAAATGTTCGCGAATGACAGTATGGTGAAGTTATTGAAGAATTCAAGCAGGATCTGAAGTTTGGCGCCATGGTCAAGATTCCCACTACGAGCTCGGGAGTGAACGTGACTGTCGAGCTGCTTCGTCCACAGTGATTGACGCTACGGCGTCTCCTCTGGATGAAGACAAGAAGACGCGGCTACCCAGGGTGATGACGCTACGGCGACTCCCCTGGAGGAAGATAGAAGACTATTATACAATGAATTTTCTGTAACATGACATTGGCAAATGACGAACTGTCGAGTCCATTAATAAAATAAATAAATATATATCTATCTACGAACAGCTGCGAAAGTGGCTAGAGCCACGTAGACTTGTTTACATTCAATGTAAACAAATCAATGTAATACATTGGTTTGATTGAAATGAAATAAATTTTCCAAACACCATTATTTTTGCAAATTGCTATGATATGATGTTCTAATCTAAAGTAATATATCTACGATGACCTAATCTCTTATCTAAACATAAATTATATACCTACTTACCAATATTATGAAGAATGTTTTATGAAATTAAACAAGTGATCATGATGGATGACAGTGTGATGGGTCGCGGAGTGCCTCGAGGATTTGTTCAATCAAGGGAATTATGCAAGAAGGTGGATCACAGTGTCGATATGGCGTAAAATAAATCTCTGTCGGGAAACTAACCAAACCATCAGTGCTGGCTGATATGTCCATTAGATCATGATTATCCATGTGAAGTGAGAACTAGGCGGTATCTATGAGACTTTCCTTCACAATGTTGAGCGAGTGAGACATCTCGATAAGTTTACAAGACTAGTTTAGTGTGCTAATTAAATACTACATATTCAGCTGAAAAACTTAATATGTCCTCCATCACATGTAAACACTATCATATTGAAGACCCTGATATGATTTAAACAATAGTATTAAGTATGAATATGGTGAAAATTATTTGTAAAATCTTTAGTACTTAATTAAATTAAAATGGTGATGTAAGTTTATACAAATACACTTTATACATTAATTAATGATGCCCGGCATAGTCCAGTGGAGTGGTAAGAAGTTGTGACACGAACACCACAGTTTCATAGAGTAGAGCGGCAAAGTTGTGACATGCCACAGTATGTAGACACAACTATGCAGTATGCTCAGCTAATTCCATCTTCTTGCTATCAATTATGTTCGAATGAGTTACACAGTACACACAGGGGAATCCGAGAGCACATGAATCTGCTGCTGACTGTGGTGGCCAAATTTGATATCTCGCATCGATTATCGATACAGCATTTGCGAGTTCTGTAAACAGAAAACATAATGAAATATCTCACGCGGAACATTACATCGCTGGTGGGTCAGGGGCTGCTTAATTTATACTTACACAACACAAAACGTAACAGTGATGTTTCTCTCAAAATTATTAACATTTTAGTAGATTATGGCCAAAAGGTCCCTGGATGAGACGCTCCGTCGTCGCCGCTGGCAGCGCCCTGTTGGCCTCCATGAGGTGCAATAGCTCCCCCAGCTGGAAGGATGGGGCCTTAGTCCGGGGCACTTCAAAATGGGTGTGAGAATAAGTAAACCTTGAGTGATTGACGCTACGTACGGCGTCTCCTGTGGATGAAGACGCGGCTACCCAGGGTGATGACGCTACGGCGACTCCCCTGGAGGAAGATAGAAAACTTTTATACATTGAATTTTCTGTAACATGACATTGGCAAATGACGAACTGTCGAGTCCATTAATAAAATAAATAAATAAGTAAACCTTAACTTTACACAGTCTCGTTACTCTTATGAAGTCGTTTTTCCCGCGATTTTTTTTTTAAATTTTGTTTGTACCCCCTTAGCGACACTCTGCTGACCAATGATTCTTAATTTCTTATATAGAATTAAATAATTAATGTAGTCCTCACGTTACTTTATTATTTACGATAAAATAAACATATTCATATCATACATAATAACCTCTAACAAACACCGTTTTGAGCGAAACTTGTTGAAGGGAACAGTGCGAACGAAAGAGTCAATATATCATCATAAATTGTATAGCGCTATCTCTTCTTTTCTGTAACATTTCTCTTAAATATCAAGAAATAAACCAATGATTCCTTCACAAACAAATAAACCGATTTTGTTTGGAGAAGTGAAAAGCGAAACCCTATAATTAAATACAATGAATAAACCATCGATCGCCTAGTTAAAGGCGCCTAACCTTCGTTTTCGTTTCATCTGACCAGGCTGTATGCTTTAGTTAGCTTTGCCTCTCTTTGTTAAAATAGCTCCTTCGTTATACCCATTGACTTATTAAACTAATGGACTTGGCATACCTACGAAAATAACGTGCCTACCTAAACTTTGTGGGAAACTAAAATGGCAGATTGTCGTAGTGCAGCCTCGATGTTCATCGATAACTTTTATCGATATTGACCGGAGACGGTAAATGCAGTTTCCCCATAGATTTTATATCTAATCTCTATTATCATCCTTAAATCATTGAAATAAGGTTAAAAATAACTTGATCAGAAATAAAGTACTATGCCGTGCCAAGCCATACCGTGCCGTCTTTGTGCATAGGCCATAACGATCTAGACAAATAAAAAAACAGTTTAGAAATATGATTTATTATTATCCAGTATCCTGACCGTGCTCGCGCGCAGGCCGGACAGTCGATTTCTCAGACACTGGACCGGCCTGCACGCACCAGTATGTACTAACATAGTTATTTAAGTATTTACTAACAAAATATGGATGTAAAAAAGTCTGAAATAAAAATATTTTATTTATTTATTTTTATTTATTAACTTAATTAGGTACACTACACATCCTTTCTACGTACATGATTGATTAATTAATTTAGATATGTGTTCAAGTGCTGTGACTACAATTCATTAAGGTTATTCAAGTTTTTTATGATGTAACCCTGAATAACCCTACAGTAAATCTCGTCCGTAAAACGTTAAATGTAAGAAAAATGAAGGTTCAAAGCAAATCTTCTAGTCTCTGCTCAATATCTTCCGGATATTGTTTTTCCACAGGCAAACCTCTAGATTTTAAGGAATTAATGAAGTCTTTCCTTGTAAATATTCAATAATTGAATTCTCGTTATTTAACAAATTCCGTTTGCGTAAATCTTTCGTAATATTTTCAAAAAAAAATCTATTCTACCTGCGAATTGTCTCAGTTAATCGTTTGATTTTTATTCCTTGAAGCATACATAATTATTGCTTCAATTTCTTATGATTCTCAAAAGAAATATCCTGAAATCAAACAAAATGCATTCGTTATATTATAATATATTTCATTAGAGTACAAAAAGAGAAAAAAAATGAATATATCGATATTTCACAATAACAAAAGAACGACACTATCGTCGAACTACTGCTTTTTTTACAAAGTCAAATTCTCTTGAAATATGGCTTAGAACAGTAGTTTAGCCTATCTAAAATGTACTTAATTAGGATCTGCTTTGAATTTCGAAAACAAGAAGTGGAAATATATGGAATTAGACGATATATCATAGCAAAATGTCTTGCTTACCGGTGAAATGTTATATTATTCAAATTTTGGTTATTCCTGGTCTTCCTCGAACCACAGCCTATTACACTTTATTTAGTCATTGTTCCTTTACATTAATTTGTACTTTTTATGCACTATATCACTTAATAACAAGGTTTAATTAGTTAAAAATCGCAATCAAAACAGCAAATTGACACTTGAAGTACTCAACAAATCCGTTAACAAATATGGCGACTGGGCACGTTCCCACGGGTCGCGACGCCACATAATAAGTGTTGCCAAAATTGTTACTGACACAACTAGCGTCGTCCTTGTCCACTTATAGAAATTCATGATAGTTAAAAAGAGATAGCATTATATTTAAGAGTTCAACGTCGAAATGCATGATATTCGTATAACCGAATAGTAATATAGAAGAATAGGCCAAGTCCATAGGTAGGTTTATTAAGTCAATGCTCAAAACATGGTTGAAGTTTTGTTGTTTATTTTATCGTAAACAAAACAATAAAATAACATGTTTTTACATACATTACTACATAATAATCATTACCTACTTAATAAGACGATCGATACTCAGTGACAGTGTGAAGTGAGGTTACCGATATTACTGTGTTATTCTTTATCTCACACCCATTTTCGAGTGCCCGGGACTATGGTTCCTCATCCTCCCGGGCCGGAGGAGTTTGCTCCTCATGGAGGCCAACAGGGCGCTGACGACGGAGCGTCTCAGACCGAGGCCTCTTGGCCATAATCCAATAAAGTGCTAATAATAACTTTAAGACGGGACTGGGCGGGCAATGTTTGTCGGATGCCAAGCGATTTGTGGGGCAGAAATCGCCACCATTCGGTGGACCCCAAACAACGCGAAAAGGCCACGTGGCCGCCCCCGCAAACGATGGCGAGACGAATTTGACAGAGAGGTTGGTCTGAGTGTGTGCAATAGAGATTCTTCTTCTTTTCTCGTGTGGTTTAGTGACCAAACCTATTTGTCAATGTTATTCAGGCCGCCCGTAGGCCTTTGACGTGACCTAACGAATGCTGTCAAGCGACAACAACTGGGACCAACTGTTTAACGCACTTTCCGAGGCACAGATGAGTGTCAAGCGGTCACCCATACAGGTACTGACCTCGCCCAGCGTTGCTTAACTTGTACGATCGTTTTCAACGACGAGCCCCCAGCAATAGAGATGAGTGGAAGGGTTTAGAGAGGCCTTTGCCCAGCAGTGCGACATTACAGGCTATTAAATAAACAAATAAGAACTTTAAGACAAGATTTATTCATGTAAACATTACGCGTTCATGTATAAATTAAGCACCAACAACCCACACGACCAATGTTGCGCGTGAGATATTTCATTTACTTGTTCTTCTGTTTACAGAACTCGCGAATACTGTATCGATACCCGATGGGAGAGATCAAATTTCGTCACCATGGTTCCATCAGGGGACGCAGCCACATCCACATTGTCTGCGATTCTACTGTAAGCGACTCAGTCGAACATGATAACAAGACGAACGGTAGTAGCCGAGCGAGCATAGCTGGCATCTCCGCTCTTTAAAGGGGCATTAATAAATAATTTACACAGTGCATTTGTATAAACATACCATTTAATTATTATTAAAAAGTTTTTTACATAATTTGTACAGTTTAATTTTATGTAACAACCTTATACAGCAGCCCAAATCAAGTGTCGGTTTAATCAATCAGTTCCTTCACCGTTACATTACGACAGGTAATTAGACTATCATATTTGTTTACAAAATAAGACACTTGATTTGGGTGGCGGTGGCGGTATACATTATTTTATGCAAGTGGTAAGAGCCACACAATAGCGTCGTTCGAGCGACGAGCATTGTCGTCCTTCCCAGTTACATTTTCTTTCGTTGGACAACGGTCGAAAGGCGCCGCAAGCAGAGTGCTGTGGGTGGCATCGCTCGAAACAGCTGTTCCCATTACTCGCCACAAGTTCGGGATTCCATCTGTGAAGCCAAACAACAAGTCCATATTAATAACATATTCAAAACATACATATACAAACTTGACACTCGATTCGTATGTAATTCGACGCTATTCCTACCTACAACAAATCAAAATAATATAATGTGAGTTTTGTATGTATAAATATTTTTAATAGGGTTTCTTTTTTTCGAATCGAAAATCTAAATATATCTCCCATCTATTTAATAAGTATATTATACAATCATAATATTATGATTATTAATTAGATAAAACGGGAATTACCGTGTTAAACATTTATTATTTATGTCTCGATATTTCGACATCACGATTTCCCGTTTTATCTAATTAATATGTATACAAACCGTGAAAGTTTAAAAAGTAATATTATGATTATTTACCTACAACTATTTATATAACAGAATATGATTGATTAGAATAATATACCTACCGCATCGTCATACGTGCGTGCAGTGTGTTCTACGAGATTAGCAGAAATCCATCAGGGTCAGTCTTGTTACAGCATACAGTGGAATCATAGACCACGTTGATGTTTTGTGAGTTCTGTGAACAGAGAACACCTTTGTGAAGAAGGGCACTATACAAGCAAACAAAACAAAGATGGTTAAAATGGCTTGTGTGCTTTTGATTAATAGTAATGCTGGAATTGACGCTGATGGCGGTCCACCATCTGCCTCCTGTGACCCCATTGGTAGCCTGCAGATCACCACCAACAATATTTTCAACATTATTTTGTTTTCATTGTAATATTTATGTCTTACGGACGAAGTGTGCTCCAGAATCTGGCGGCTGTATCAGGCAGCGGTGGGCGGTGGCGGCTGCGGCTCCTCGTTTCCTGAAACGAATTGATAAAGGCATTAGTAAATAAATAAGTTAGTAATAAACACCCACTGGGACAGCTTAGTCGGAGATTTTGCCATGAACCAAATCAATACATTATCCATAAATCCACACATCCACAAAATGTTTAGCAATAAGCACAAGCAGCCTATGTATACATACTCTTAGATGTGTACCGATAGATGGATTCTTACACCTACCTAATAGTGCGGCTCGACAATGCCTCCGTGTGTAATGATCCTCTGGTGAGCCAGACGCTGCGTTAAGCACCAGTCATCATTCTGGGGCGCTGTGCATATCCAGAATCACCTGAAATAACCAATAAATTGTAAAACCCGACTTCTTCGTTTGATGTACAATTTTAGTATATTTTCTGTGCAATAAAGAATATTTAACCTATCTTATCCTGTTATCCACTATCATCAAAAACCTTTTACACACAAACCATTTACACTGCCAATCAGAAAGACTATCTGAAAACGCTTGGACGACTGAGGTTACCTGGAAGAGATTGCTTCGTGCGAGTGAGGCCGTCTTTGAACAAATTGTATGTATTAATTTCTCCGATATAGACACTGCCTTTTCGTGCAATAACATGTTTATCATCTTATGTAAAAGCATGGGACTGTTGTAGGATGCATGTCTTGATGGATTTGGATCATGCAGCGGCTACAGGAAGCGACAAAATGAACATATCTACATACTCAAAACATTAATTACCTTGTAGCAGTCGGATAAAGAATATAAATATTGTATAACTACCTAAAAGCCAGCAAGGGTCATCCTCTCAATACAGCGCTTCTAGGTGAATCTTTACTGGGCAATTCCAAACATGAGAATAATTGCTCGCTCCTCCAAAAGATGCATCAAGGTGAAGGGTTTGTAGGTCGCCATCACAAATCTGAAAATATAAGGCAAATACTGCAAGAAGACAAATGCAATTGTTCTAGAGATAAATAAACAGTACCTATACTAGATAAACTAATAAGTCAGTCAGTATGCCCACTTAAGACTCCTCATTATGGTTTATTTGGTAACGAACGGCAGTGAAGCAGTGATACACTTATTTACTCCCAAGGCCAATAGTCATTAGACAGTTTTGAGTATGAACTCAGCATGAGTTCGCACTTGTCTGTCAAAATTGTGTGAACTGACAGTTGTAAGACTCAAACTTCACTCAAACTCAAAACTGTCCTTGACTATTGGCCTAAGAGTATAGGTTTGTTTAGGTAATTATAACTTACTAGTAGAACATTCAAAGAATTATATCATGCATCCATTATAGCACTTGTAGGGAAGTCTACTTCAGTATTTTAAAACGAAATATTTGCTTTTTACTCCCTCTCTTTCCTCATATTTTTAATATAGTAAACTTACCATGAGTGAGTTCTTGGCTCTTGCATTGGTCCGAAAGGAAGAGACATAGTAGTTCAGTTCATTTCATTACAAAGCTCTACGAAGAGAACTATTCGTTGAGTCGATAATTTGCAATGAATGAATGTATCTTCTGGGATTTCAAGCGGGTTACTATGATCGCGGAGGAGTCTTCTGGCTCTGATAAGCTGCCATTTCAAACGTTCTTCTTCCGCGGGAAGATGTAGTTGTGGCCTAGAGTTGATATACTTAAAACACAAATCCACAGACCGACATCACGTCACAAATACACAGTATTTAAAACACCCTAGCCGCCATGATTTCCAAAATCAAGCCTTGGAACTTTAAAATGTAGTTAAAAAGTACAAAGAAATAATATAAATGCAGCAATACAATATTCACTAAAATCAACCAAAAATGTGTTCTCAGGTTCTCTAGGCCAGTCATTAAAGGAGTTGACCCTAGCAGTAACTCATCTATCTATGAAATTTGGCACAGTGATAGAGTACCATATGTAGATTGGAATTGACATAGAATCCAATAATTTGTAGAAACGGAAGTTAGGTATTTTCAAGGTCAAACTTAAATTACGTGGTATCAATTACAGGAAAATTGCTCTATCCAAAATTCTTTTTTTACAAGTTCTAGTTACCTATAGGCATGTGTTGACAGAATATCCAACCATATTTCCATATGGAAATATATATATTTTAATAAAATGTGTTTTTTTGCCGTAATTTCCAAGGGATAATTACTCACTCCAATTTCTATTTAATTATGTATTTAAAATATTACTTTCGAAAGTAGTTATGAATTTCCAATAAAAAATCCAGACCGAAAAGCGTTATCCAGAAATTGACGAAAAATAGGGGTTTCCAAAAATGCTCAGCCCGATTTTTCTTGTCATTATGAACAGACTATCTTATTAAAACTGCTTTTCAAGTTTTCCAATAAAAAATGCAGGCGAAGCACAAAATATCAAATAGAGTTGTATTCAAATATTTCTAATCAACGCGGCGGTGCATGCGCCACTGCGCGCGGATTGCTACTACGGCCGATTAACAACCTTATTCCTATTACACGTACAGAACAGCGGGAACGCGGACGAGAAATTGGACGGAGCGGAGGAGATATTTGGAGATGGGATTCTGTTGTCTACTCATATACAAATAAGGTTAATTGTAGATTAACTCTTTACTAAAGTCCAGTAAAGATCCATGCGGACAAGCGTTTTCTAGAAATCGACGAAAAATTAAAGTTGAGAAAAATGCTAAGTTCGATTTTTCTTATCATTATGAACATACTTACGATCTTAGTCGAACTGTTCTTCAAAGTCAAAGAATTTATAATAAACCTTATTCCTATACAAGTAGAAAATATCTATCGCATCGGTAACGTGGACTGGAAGTTGAACAAATATTTTGGAGATAGGATTCTGTACTCTACCTACAGTTATACGAATAAGGTTTATTTTAGGTTAACTCGTTACCGAGTGGTGAAAGCTCGACCGACCTACGCCAACATGCACAAAACCATTCTAATCTAGCCCGTATCATCGGCGCATAAGTACGACAACATTTCAAGGTTAGTACGGACATAGCAAAACAAATGGTAACACTTGCAGTACGATTTCAACTCTTACGACGCAGATAATAAGAACGGTTCAAAGTGTTACACTTGATCTGATTTTGGAATGTTTTAAGTAAGCTCGACCGACACAACAGTACCTACGCCAACATACACAAAACCATTGTAATCTAGCCCGTATCATCGGCGCATAAGCGCAACATGTCAAGTCAAGGTTAGTACGGATAAAAGCAGATCAATAGTAACACTTTCAGTACGATTTCAACTCTAACGACGCAGCTAGATATATAGATTGGAGCGGCCCAAAGTGTTACAACTTGATGTGTTTTTATGTGTACTTACTAGGTACCTACTACGTGGAATGTTTAAGTAAGCTCGACCGCGACGATAGTACCTACGCCAACAAACACAAAACGTAATCTAGCCCGTATCATCAACGCATAAGTACGACAACATATGTCAAGGTTAGTACGGACAATGGCAAAACACTTTTTTTCGCCGTGGGATCTCGTTTGGTGTGCGTGTATCAAATTATTTCTTAAAATTATAATTATCTGTTATATAAAACCCTACTGTATTGTGATATTATTAGAATCAAAATAGATTATCAGTCAATAAGTGATTCAGCGGAACGGTGCGCCGTGCTACATGCGATCGGACCCCCCTCACCCCCTCGAGTAACAAAGACAGCTTGTTATTTTTCAACTCGCTCGCACATCGACTACGGGTATATTTGCGTGCGGCATAGGTCTTATTACTTACGTCATACTGACGACTACAGCTAAGCAAATTTAAATTCTACACTTGTACGATGAGCGTGAGATATTCACCTACTAATAATATGTAATCGCAACTGCAACCACGAGGGCTTTTTGAAAATGGCGGGAAACGACGGTTGCGAAATTATTTAATAATTTTCATTTTAATGTCTACAGTGGGTGTTTTGTGTTTAATGTCACGTTGGATTAATCAGAAAATGTTCGCGAATGACAGTACGGTGAAGTTATTGAAGAATTCAAGCAGGATCTGAAGTTTGGCAGTTTTTTCATGGTGAAGATTCCCACTACGAGCTCGGGAGTGAACGTGACTGTCGAGCTGCTTCGTCCACAGTGATTGACGCTGCGGCGTCTCCTGTGGATGAAGACAAGAAGACGCGGCTACCCAGGGTGATGACGCTACGGCGACTCCCCTGGAGGAAGATAGATCACTAGTATACAATGAATTTTCTGTAACATGACATTGGCAAATGACGAACTGTCGAGTCCATTAATAAAATAAATAAATAAACTGCAACCACAAAAATCTATAAGTGAGGGTGATCTGCCTAATATACTAACCAAATTCCAAACACAATTATTTTTTCAATTCGACGAATTGATAACCTCCTCCTTTTTTTGGAAGTCGGTTAAAAATACAAAATAAAACACGAAACAAAATACAAAACAAAAAATAAATAAAAAAAACAAAAAAATATATATTTAGCTAAGGATCGAACCCGGAACCGCGTGCACGGGAGGCGACCGCTCCAGCCACTAGACCGATTCGTTCGCTGTTTAGCCCGGCGAAATTACCAAGCATATCTCATGCACCAGCGTGAGACATGAACGGACCGCTCCGTCTAGATTTCGAAAAAATTGCAAGTAATCTAGTACAGACAGATTCCCAGCTCTCCTAATACACCTACTTCGGTATAAATGAGTTCAGAGTTTATGCTCAAATAAAATTCAAAGATAATTACAACAAAATGTTTGATAAAATACTAACCAAATTCGAAACACAATTAAAATAAAATACAAAATAAAACACGAAACAAAACAAAAAAACATATATATTTAGCTAAGAATCGAACCCGGAACCGCGTGCACGGGAGGCGACCGCTCCAGCCACTCGACCAATACGCCCGCTGTTTGGCGTGGCGAAATTATCAAACACTATCTCATGCACCAGCGTGAGACATGAACGCGACTAGATTTCGACAAAATTGCAAATAATCTAGTACAGATTCACAACAGGGGCGTTTCTTAAAGCTGGAAGTAACATAAAAAAACACTAAGCGCCCAATTAAGTTAAAGACACTCTAAAGGAATCTCTGGGTTAGTTTATCCTAGACCCCGTGTCGCGAAGAAAACACACACTATATACTCAACTTATACAAGGCAATACGCATATTACATTTACTGCGTTCGTATGTTTCGAAACGATGACGATAATAATAATTAAATTGCGATGTTTAGATCAACCTCCTACATACATACATACGTATAGTACGGACAACAGCAGATCAATAGTAATACTCGCTCGCATTCGCACGATTTCAACTCTTACGACGCAGATAATAAGAACGGTACTTAGTCCAAAGTGTTGATCTTCTGTTAGCTGTACCTATTAACCTACTTGAAGAAACTCGCCCGCCGCTCGACCGGTTTTCGACGCCCCTCGCCCGCCTCGGGCCCCGCGCTGGCCTGCGCTTGATAGGTATTTCGAAATAATGGTGTTCCGCCTGGATATTTTGTTGGATTCTTTTGAAATCAGGTTATTTGTGGGTATCTCATTACAATTGTAAAAAATATCTGATAGAGTAATTTTCCAGAGATAGTTAAAAGACAAATTCTGTATAATGAATTGTTTCATTTGGATTTTTTTGTTGGATTTTCGTACTTATACTAGAAATAATAATTTGAAGGCATATTAAAAACAGAAACCCGGCGGAGCAATTATCCTAAGGAAACTACGGCCAAAAAAGACATTTTATTAAAATACCTACACTTTCGAATTCAAAAGTAGTTTTACTTATGAATGTACAGAAGCACACTAATAAAATACAATTTATAGAAAAAGAATTATGACCATAACATTGTTCCAGAAAAAGATACGGTATAATGTTGAATTTCAATTAAAATAAGTAATTTCCGCCTCGAAATATTATTGGATTCTCTGACAATTGTTCTTATAAATATGCTATTAAGTATACAAAAAAGTTTCATCGATAGAGGAGTTATTGTTGGGGTCTCCATACAAACGCTCGCCAGAATGACTGGCCTACTCACCTCACAATGTACTTCCTATGAAAAAGGTGGCTAAATGCCAAATTGCCACCCAACCCCCCAGCAAAGCCATATTAAAAAAAAAAATTAAATATGGCGACGGCGGCGTTTGTTTTCCAACTGAATACTGTTTGTTTTTATTTTCAAAGATGCTTAACGCGTTGTGCGTGGGGACTGCTAGTCCATTTTTTCTACGAGGAAACTTTACAAACGGCCACATAGTCAAAATGTCAGTGAAGGGTGGTTAAAAGTTCTAACAAAGTCTAACCCTACTTTGTTGTACCTCCCACAACAGAACTGGACAAAAGGTAAGAAATACTATTTAGATTAGCCCCCTTAGCGACACCCCAACCGTCAACCGCTGTCAAATTAGGAGGTGAAACTTCTTTAATCCCAGTAGCCCAATGGAACACCAGTTTACACATAAAACTTATTTTCCAACTATTGAGTAACATATTTTTTACCAGAAGACGTAAAGAAGAAGAGTTCTGTAAGAGAGAGAAGTATAATGTATTTTAAGTGCATTCTATGTATGTATGTTGGTAATATAGGAACCTATAATATTATGAAATATCTGATCATTAGGCTGACTTTCATTTCAATATTTAAATTATAATAAAGCTGGCCTGTTTTATATATTATACAAATTATTATTCATATTTTAATTTTTTGTTTTAGCCGTGATGCCTGAACAAAGTCTAAGGAATTAAGGATGTCAGCAACTCAGCATAGCAATCCCGATCATCGCGTAAAAAGAGAATAGTGATAGAATTGGTATGTATACACTATACATACAGTACATCACATAGTATGTACATAATTATTAGTTCCAATATATTTTCTAACGAAATCTGCAGCAACCGCAATCTTGTCAAGTGCACATGTGTACTTTCATTTGAAATGATGTACCTACACTTTGTGTACAGTTGGAAGAAACATTTTTTCATATTCTTAATGTACGGTTGAATGCACGTAAAGTACTTATGTAGGTACATATTTATATTATGATCACGGCACATTTTACCGCTTGCGCCGGAGACTGGCCGTGAGAGCGTGTGGGGAGAGGCTGTGGCCTATATTAATAGGCCACAGCCTAAGTTGCATGCGTTAATACCCATAGTTGGGTTAATACCCATAAATTAACCTCACTTGCAATAAAAGATGACCCTAGAGTCAAAAGAGTTAAGCCGAGCAATATGGAGCTTTTACGGGTTAAGTCGGCAACTCTAGGGTTATCTTTTATTGCAAGTCACCCTAAGTAGGATTTGTTTAATAAATGTTTCAGGAAACCGTTCAACGTTAACGTCACCAGATGGTTCAGGGAATCTCTCAACGGCGCCAGATGAATCATTCAATGCCACCAGTTTGTATCGCAATTGTTCTCCATTGAAAGGGCTGAAGACACAGACTCGGCATTGGCTCAGTACTCTTGTGAAGAAAACATTTGAAATTCATTCAGTAGGTATATTGTCAAGTAATAAAAGTTTGTATAATTGTAAATTTTTTATTTATTTAATAGATTCCTAAGAAAACATTTAATATTATGGTTTTAACTATGCAGAGGCATCGATATATATTTTTATCGTGGGACACCCCTAGTGAAAAACATCGAACTCGGTTTATCGACATGTCCCCCCGTCTCTAATTCTTGACGTCATCGGCGCCACTGTCTTTAGGGCCATGTGGACGATGCCGGAACTAACTTGGAACTAACCAATCCAGGGCCCCGACCGCCACTTCTATGGTTATCGCTTTCAATAGACGATAACGATAACCATCAATGGTTTATTCGGTACCGCGACTCTCAATCGCTTTCAAATTCGGCCCTCTCGGCAGGGCGATTGTGTAACTGACAGTGACATAAAGTTTGACGTTTGAACTCCACTAATGGAGTTCAAACGTCAAATTGGAATTGTGTAATACTGTCAAAAGACGATTTTCATTACCATTGTCAATTTGACGTTTATTTGACGTTTCAACCCCATTGAGCGAATGAGTCGAATGATTTAGATACAAACATAAACAGAAAAAAAGCAATTTGAGGTTAGGTACATTTTCCAGACTTAGATAAAATTGTGCGGGAGTTGTTTTGTTTGTGAATTATCGTAGAATACTGCTGAAAAGTCTGCATCTGCATTCTGCACCCGTATAAAATTTACGTTGGCTGGAATGGACGATGAAAGATTGGAGACCCTCCAAAAGTTACAAGCAACGCGATGTTTTCGCATATCTACAAGCGAACCAACGTTTGTCCCTTATAATACCGCCAATTATAATTCCAAAATACCGCCTCTAGAAGCTTATATTTAGGGGCCTTAGTAGAGAAATTATGCCCCTGCGCCAGAAACAGAAGAAGTGCAATACGGTTCGACCGGAATTGAAGGTATACTCTACAATAGAACTTCTACTTGAGTAATAATCATCAAAATCATCTTTGTAAATTTTAACTAAATGCCTATGATGGATTACTTATGATGGAAAACGTTGTAAGTAAATACTACATGTTTACACAATACTATTTATTACTATTTACAGTTCTGCATAGATTCCAATATTGTTGTGTTGAGTCTAATAAGCGCTTTGTTTTCACAGATGCTGCTACTGCATTTTATGCGCATAGGAGTTACCAAAAAAGTGTTGGACCATTGTCTCAGACAGCGGTGGTGTCGTATTGCTCGTGTATTGTAACTAATGCCCTCAACGCTCCAGAGATTCAGAGGAGGTACCTAAAATCTCCCGGAACATAGATGCCTACATTGTTAGTCAATTATGAAGAGGTAAGAAATATATAAAATATATTTTAAAAGTACGATAAAACTATTTGGCTACAAAAAACATTTCATAAATATTTTATATTTTAAGATCTGCATGGACATCATGAATTGCAGATTGATGTGTTCTCAACTTGTTATGATACCAATGAAATTGCCTTGGTTTCTTGAAAAATAGTAGTAAGGTCAGTAGGCCCAGAAAAGCTTACCTTAACTTTATCGCCACCTAACTAGTCGATTTGTAAGAAGAAAAAAAACAATTAATTGTATAATATTATTGTATTTACTTAATTTTAATTACAACTTTTATTACTTACAGGTTTTTACCAGTCATTAATTTACAATATTGAAAGAGAAATATTGGAGAATACATTAAGATGTTAGCTAATATATTAAGAAGTTTCGACGTTGACTGTACAAGGCATAATATCAATTCAAGATTTATTTTATAAATACAATAATTATACTTGGACTAGATACAATAACCTATTTCTGGGAGATAATTAGGTAGGTATGTTATTTAATTTAAACCTTAAAAAGCTGTGTCTGTAATTATTATCTATAATATTATTAATTATTAATAATTATAATATTATTAATGTAATTATTATATATAATCTAGTGTCTATAATTGTGTTTAATTTGTTGGGGGGACCTCCATTGCCGTCGGCAAGGCGATGCGGTACCTGGGCGTCGTCTTAGATGGGCGGTGGAGGTTCGACGAGCATTTCCGGCGACTGTCACCAAAGCTGGTGGCCTTCGCCGGAATGCTCGGGGCGCTGCTCCCCAACATCGGGGGCCCGAGCGGAGCTTGCCGCCGTTTGTATGACGGTGTGGTTCGCTCCATGGCACTCTACGGAGCACCAATATGGGCGGACTCCCTGAGTGCCCGAACAACGGTTCTGCTGCGACGCCCGCAGCGGGCCATAGCGCTCAGGGCGGCCCGAGCGTACCGCACCGTCTCCGGAGAGGCGGCATGCGTGTTGGCCGGTAGCCCGCCGTGGGACCTAGAAGCCGGGGTCCTGCAGACGGTCTACCGGCGCTGCGCGGAAGCGCGTGAGGAGGGTTCTCCCCCACTCCCGGAGGAGGTTAAACGCTGGCGCGAGTTGGCGCGCGATGACCTCTTCCGCGACTGGGCAGAGAGAATGGATGACCCGGTGGTGAGCCGGGAACTTCTGGAGGCCATTCGACCCGTGCTTCGCCCATGGGTCGAACGGAAGTTCGGGTCGATGACCTACCACCTCGCGCAGGTCCTGACGGGGCATGGTTGCTTCGGAAAGTACCTGTGCGAGGTGCTGGGCCGAGAGCCGGACCCCCGGTGTCACCACTGCGGTGCCGACGTGGACACGGCGCATCACACCCGCGCCGTGTGCCCCGCATGGGCCGAGCCGAGGCGAGCCATTGCGGCCGCCACTGGAGGCGACCTCTCGCTGCCCGCCATCGTGCGAGCAATGGGCAGCGAGGAAGGGTGGAAGATGGTGGCGGATTTCTGCGCCACCATCATGACGGCGAAAGAGTCGTCGGAGCGGGAGCGCGAGAATGACCCCCTCTCGCTCCCGATCCGCCGACGGCGAGCGGGCCGCAGGCGACGGGCGTATGTCCGCCGCCTGCCGCCCTAACGGGGACTTGCGGGTGTCGGGTCGGGGGGTCCGGCGCCCGCTTAGAGGTCCCGAGCTGTAAGGCGTCTCGTCCAGTGTTCCGAGGCGCCTTAAGCGGAGGTACAGGGGTAGACCCCCGAGAAGGGCCCACGCGGGCGGCCGCGGACGAGGTTGTGGTATTAGGCGCTGCGTTCCCACAACCTCGTTCCAAACGCGATGCGTTGAACACCTTGGGGTTTTAGTGGGTATAGGACCGTATTCTGGCGGGAGTCCCACATACTCACCGCGCGCCCCTCCTCATTGGCGCGGTGAGATGCGAAAAGCATTTCCCCAAGTAAAAAAAAAAAAAAAAAAAGGTATGTTATTTAATGATTTTGGAGTCAAGCTCCTACCTCTGGTACGGAGGGCCAACATAGAGATCAACAATTCTTTACAACCACATATAAGTGTTTACTAACTATCCACTAGTAATTACTACCTAGTAATTCTATGAGCGACAGTGACAGTGCGATTAGAATTCGACTTATACACTGGTATATTTATATTCACACTGCAAAAAAGTATTTTTCTTGATTATAACAAATACACATTAAAAACAACAATTGTAATAATAGTATTCTAAAAATATTAACTAAACTAAAAACTAATTGCTTGCATTACAGATAGTCCACGGACCCAGCGTGTCTACCCCAAGCGGCCCAAATATTATGACCTCGACAGAGGCTATGGCCTGCGGCTAGTAGCACAACTCGCAAGTGTTGATGTTTGCGACGGAAGATGAGGCGGCACCAACGTATCAACGAAAGTGGCATCCCACACCAATAGCCGGTTATTATTCAGTCTATTGTAATTAAAAAATGTAAAACACAAGCATAAATATTGCAATGTGAATTAAAGTTTTTGAAACTTCAGTCGAATTTCAATTCCTCATTTGTTTTTATTAATTATACCACTTTCTGATTACATTTTAATATCTGAAACATAATTTTTTTTATTAATTTCCTTATCAACTAATAATTCAATTTCGTGCAACCTAATTTTCTTCTGTAACTCTGAAGAGATGCAGGTACTGTACAGCCCAATGCTTTGGGCTTTAATTAAGGGTTACGCTTTGGCCCATTCTTATTATGTACGAGTTGATTACTGTGTAATATGTGTACAGTCTACAGCAGATCAACGGTAACACTTGCAGTACGATTTCAAGTCTTACGACGCAAATGCTGTCATGAGTAAAAAGTGTTACCATTGATCTGCTGTCGACTGTAGGTACCTACCTAATTAAAACTTAAACATGTGAGTAGGTATATAGTTTCCACAAAACGTCTGTGCTAGGTCCCCTCGATGAACAATTATAGTGTGTGTGGCAGTGGGAAATGGACTTTTCTCAATCTTCAGTATACCAAACCTATATAAAACGATTAACCAACCTATATAAAAAATGTAAAATCATTATATGTTTTTCTCTCGATGACTGACCATTTGTGGCCTTAACCCGGGTTACGGTGATGTAACTGATGGTTCAAATCAATTGCCAGGCTGTGTTTTGTCGGCGGTTGACATTGTTTCTTTCTGGTGGCATTAATTACTTCATTTTCACTAACAAATAAAATAAAAACAAAGGCTAATATTTTCTCTCAACATAACCTACTTTTGTTTAATGATGTTATGTTGCTTCCTAGTGGGAAAGGCAAGGCTAGCTAGCTAGAGCATACAGCCAGATGCGATGTATAAACAATTTCTGTTTATAAATACACATACAAAGATAACCTAGACAATTGTCATTGCATTGCCACGATTTCGCACAAATATAAATAATTCTAATATAAATAAGACGGTTCGACCAATCAATCAATGAAATAATTATTAAGCAATATTAGAACACGCTACTACCTTTCTATAAAACAACTTCCTATACCTATGAAAAGATTCTCAAAATCACGTACCTAGTAAATTTTTGCGTAAATTTAAACACTTTGTAAAAACTGAACGATTGTTTTCCTAGATATCAGAATATCACCTACCCACATGCGCAGCCCTCAAAAACGATAGGTACTTAACCAAAATTATAGTTTTGTAACACAGTATAAGACAAAATCCATACAACTTCGATCAATTCAAGATATAAATGTCGTATTGTACCCGTGTATTGTACAAAGACATCGAAGTAATCATATTGCTTGTTTGCGTGATTAAGCTGCTAAAATTCACCCATCGTAATTGAAAATATTACTCACTTACTTATTTCTATACTATTGGGAACGCATCTAAAAATACAGTTATTTTGTCTTTGGTCATGAACTTCATTGATATCCATTACCATTACGTCAAAAAATTGCGATTGTCTAAGGTTTTTCATCGCCATGGACTTCAAAGTGACGTATTGGAGTGAAGTTCTTTGGTGAGTTTATTTTGTATAATTTTGTTCATATATAAAATGGTTTTGTTTAATTAAAGCTTAAAATAGACGATATTTCTTTACGAAACCATTACACAGTCATTGTTTGAGCAACTGTTAACGTATGGTTTCTTACACACACCTTTATTTGAAATAAAATAAATTATTTTGTAACTTTAAGTATAATTGTTAGCGTACGAAATAAACGCACATATCGACGTCGCATACTTTGGTAACACTTATGCAAGTACATCAAGTAAACACTAGATGGCGCATTGTATCGTAAAAACAGCTTATGCAAGTACATCAAGTAAACACTAGATGGCGCATTGTATCGTAAAAGATGGCGTGCAAGTCGTAATTAGAGTCGATCATGCAAACGATTGAATAAATCATATTTTAGAGGGTGAAGACTTTTCTGAGAGTAGTCATATGTTCTCCACGACAGTGATCAACTAAATATGTCATGTCTGAGGTTTACAAATGTAACTAAAGGCGATATTAGTCGACTTTTCATCGAACCCCATTACTACACTCTAGCCGGCTTCAACTGTCAAATTTCGATGGGGACGAACTTCACTTTCGAGCTGTCATTTCACTACACAATTCCAATTAAACGTCAAATAAGTAGCTTCACTCATTCCGACTCATTCGTATAAAGCGCGTTTAGTTCGTATGATAGCAAAATTTACAATTCAAATTATTTAATTTGTAATTATTTAATTGTAACGTTATGAAACACGCTATAAAAAGTCAAACAATGACTACGTATTGATTTAGTTGAGAAATATCTTCCGTATCAATTTTTAGGCAAACACAACCGAGACATACTAAACGCAAGAACGATTCTCCATACGCTCCATTCCCATGGTAAACGTCACTTTGCTGTCAACGCCTTACACAATACCAATGTTTTAGACAGCTGTCACTGCCACTGGTAATGGTTTTGAACTTGATTGCCATGGCTAGTGTCAGTTACACAATAAGGCTGCGGATTCAAGAGTGAACCACGAGTGAACGATGGCTTTCAGCGCTTTTTTTTTCCAAGGTGAAGATAAATGTGACATGAAAAAGAGATAGCGCTATACATTTTATCTTGCTGCCTCTTCTTTCGTGGTGTTCGATACAAATTTCGCTCAAAACATGTTTGAGGTTTTGTTGTTTATTTTATCGTAAACAAAACAATAAAATAACATGTTTTTACATATATTACTACATAATAATCATTACCTACTTGATAAGACGATACTCAGTGACAGTGTGAAGTGAGGTTACCGATATTACTGTGTTATTCTTTATCTCACACCCATTTTCGAGTGCCCGGGACTATGGTTCCTCATCCTCCCGGGCCGGAGGAGTTTGCTCCTCATGGAGGCCAACAGGGCGCTGACGACGGAGCGTCTCAGACCGAGGCCTCTTGGCCATAATCCAATAAAGTGCTAATAATAACTTTAAGACGGGACTGGGCGGGCAATGTTTGTCGGATGCCAAGCGATTTGTGGGGCAGAAATCGCCACCGAATGGACCCCAAACAACGCGAAAAGGCCACGTGGCCGCCCCCGCAAACGATGGCGAGACGAATTTGACAGAGAGGTTGGTCTGAGTGTGTGCAATAGAGATTCTTCTTCTTGTGTGGTTTACCTAACCTATAGCGACCAAACCTATTTGTCAATGTTATTTAGGCCGCCCGTAGGCCTTTGACGTGACCTAACGACTGCTGTCAAGCAACAACAACTGGGACCAACTGTTTAACGTGCTTTCCGAGGCACAGAGGGGCTCAGATGAGTGTCAAGCGGTCACCCATACAGGTACTGACCTCGCCCAGCGTTGCTTAACTTGTACGATCGTTTTCAACGACGAGCCCCCAGCAATAGAGGTGAGTGGAAGGGTTTAGAGAGGCCTTTGCCCAGCAGTGCGACATTACAGGCTATTAAATAAACAAATAAGAACTTTAAACAAGATTCATTCTTGTAAACATCACATGTTCGTGTATAAATTAAGCAGCCCCCACGCGATCAATGTTGCGCGTGAGATATTTCATTTACTTGTTCTTCTATTTACAGAACTCGCGAATACTGTATCGATACCCGATGGGAGAGATCAAATTTCGTCACCATGGTTCCATCAGGGGACGCAGCCACATCCACATTGTCTGCGATTCTACTGTAAGCGACTCAGTCGAACATGATAACAAGACGAACGGTAGTAGCCGAGCGAGCATAGCTGGCATCTCCGCTCTTTAAAGGGGCATTAATAAATAATTTACACAGTGCATTTGTATAAACATACCATTTAATTATTATTAAAAAGTTTTTTACATAATTTGTACAGTTTAATTTTATGTAACAACCTTATACAGCAGCCCAAATCAAGTGTCGGTTTAATCAATCAGTTCCTTCACCGTTACATTACGACAGGTAATTAGACTATCATATTTGTTTACAAAATAAGACACTTGATTTGGGTGGCGGTGGCGGTATACATTATTTTATGCAAGTGGTAAGAGCCACACAATAGCGTCGTTCGAGCGACGAGCATTGTCGTCCTTCCCAGTTACATTTTCTTTCGTTGGACAACGGTCGAAAGGCGCCGCAAGCAGAGTGCTGTGGGTGGCATCGCTCGAAACAGCTGTTCCCATTACTCGCCACAAGTTCGGGATTCCATCTGTGAAGCCAAACAACAAGTCCATATTAATAACATATTCAAAACATACATATACAAACTTGACACTCGATTCGTATGTAATTCGACGCTATTCCTACCTACAACAAATCAAAATAATATAATGTGAGTTTTGTATGTATAAATATTTTTAATAGGGTTTCTTTTTTTCGAATCGAAAATCTAAATATATCTCCCATCTATTTAATAAGTATATTATACAATCATAATATTATGATTATTTACCTACAACTATTTATATAACAGAATATGATTGATTAGAATAATATACCTACCGCATCGTCATACGTGCGTGCAGTGTGTTCTACGAGATTAGCAGAAATCCATCAGGGTCAGTCTTGTTACAGCATACAGTGGAATCATAGACCACGTTGATGTTTTGTGAGTTCTGTGAACAGAGAACACCTTTGTGAAGAAGGGCACTATACAAGCAAACAAAACAAAGATGGTTAAAATGGCTTGTGTGCTTTTGATTAATAGTAATGCTGGAATTGACGCTGATGGCGGTCCACCATCTGCCTCCTGTGACCCCATTGGTAGCCTGCAGATCACCACCAACAATATTTTCAACATTATTTTGTTTTCATTGTAATATTTATGTCTTACGGACGAAGTGTGCTCCAGAATCTGGCGGCTGTATCAGGCAGCGGTGGGCGGTGGCGGCTGCGGCTCCTCGTTTCCTGAAACGAATTGATAAAGGCATTAGTAAATAAATAAGTTAGTAATAAACACCCACTGGGACAGCTTAGTCGGAGATTTTGCCATGAACCAAATCAATACATTATCCATAAATCCACACATCCACAAAATGTTTAGCAATAAGCACAAGCAGCCTATGTATACATACTCTTAGATGTGTACCGATAGATGGATTCTTACACCTACCTAATAGTGCGGCTCGACAATGCCTCCGTGTGTAATGATCCTCTGGTGAGCCAGACGCTGCGTTAAGCACCAGTCATCATTCTGGGGCGCTGTGCATATCCAGAATCACCTGAAATAACCAATAAATTGTAAAACCCGACTTCTTCGTTTGATGTACAATTTTAGTATATTTTCTGTGCAATAAAGAATATTTAACCTATCTTATCCTGTTATCCACTATCATCAAAAACCTTTTACACACAAACCATTTACACTGCCAATCAGAAAGACTATCTGAAAACGCTTGGACGACTGAGGTTACCTGGAAGAGATTGCTTCGTGCGAGTGAGGCCGTCTTTGAACAAATTGTATGTATTAATTTCTCCGATATAGACACTGGCTTTTCGTGCAATAACATGTTTATCATCTTATGTAAAAGCATGGGACTGTTGTAGGATGCATGTCTTGATGGATTTGGATCATGCAGCGGCTACAGGAAGCGACAAAATGAACATATCTACATACTCAAAACATTAATTCCCTTGTAGCAGTCGGATAAAGAATATAAATATTGTATAACTACCTAAAAGCCAGCAAGGGTCATCCTCTTAATACAGCGCTTCTAGGTGAATCTTTACTGGGCAATTCCAAACATGAGAATAATTGCTCGCTCCTCCAAAAGATGCATCAAGGTGAAGGGTTTGTAGGTCGCCATCACAAATCTGAAAAGATAAGGCAAATACTGCAAGAAGACAAATGCAATTGTTCTAGAGATAAATAAACAGACCTATACTATGCCCACTTAATAAACAGTACCTATAGTATGCCCACTTAAGACTCCTCATTATGGTTTATTTGGTAACGAAAGGCAGTGATAAACTTATTTACTCCCAAGGCCAATAGTCAAAGTCATAGACAGTTTTGAGTATGAACTCAGCATGAGTTCGCACTTGTCTGTCAAAATTGTGTGAACTGACAGTTGTAAGACTCAAACTGCACTCACACTCAAAACTGTCCTTGACTATTGGCCTAAGAGTATAAGTTTGTTTAGGCAATTATAACTTACTAGTAGAACATTCAAAGAATTATATCATGCATTTTCATTTCATTTATTTATTCACAATAAGTTGTAGTACAAAAAGATCTTATAATAATAATACGTGTTATGTGTAAGAAGTATCATACAACTTTACCCATTCGGGTGTAGCGATAAAACATAATTACAAATTTAAACATTAGAAAAATAAATTAAAATAAATTATAATTACTATTACAATAAAATACAAAAATAAAAACATTTACACAAGAATCATCAATAATACCTAGGTGCTTAAAAAGTAATAAACTTTAAAAAATTAAATTAGTATGTCATAAATATATTTCTTACAATGTCACAGGAATATTTCGCATTTATATGTCATAATTAAAAAATTATGCTACTTGTATACATAATTTTATATACAATTGATATTCACAGAATAAAACATTGATTCGTAATCAGCATAATATACCTGAAGATAGTTACTTACATTTTGCACTTGTAAGGTTCTTGACGACCACCTGGTAATGGGCCAACCTGTCTACATAGGTATTATATTTGCCATATTTGTCTACAATATTGCCTAATTGAATCATGTTCCAGCACCAGTGCCCGAGAGGCTTTTATTAATCAATCTAAAACTGAAAACAACAAGAGGAATATCATATAAGTATCTACAGTGTAAAGTTAGAAGATTAGACCTTTCTCAATCTGCAGTATAGGTACCTACACATATATACTTTGTTTGGGTCAGTTGCATGAACTGCAAACAAAAAGCATTTATGATACTATATCAGAAATGCAAAATGCTTTTTGTATCCTCTTCTCATCGATTGAAGGTTGGACAACATCAAGATTATCTTGGACATGTCTTCAGGGCCCCACCAAGCAGCTGACCCACCGATGGGTCTTTGAAGACAAGTATGTCCGGGCTTGATGCTGCAGTGTGTGGTACTGCGTGATCTTCATGAGTGAGAAACTTCCGCAAATTGTTGTTTCTGTTGCTATCCTCTTAATTTGTGTTCTGATGATATTCACTGTTCCCTTTTATTAATAACAAATCAAAACAAAGGTTAATGAACGCCAACAAACGGCAGGCTGATCCTATTTTCACTCTAGCTAGTCACTTATAACTACCTACGCAGGGTTGCCAGATTGGATTTTTCAAATTTCCCCAGATTGATAAATTTTTTTCCCCAAAATGATACGTTTTGCCAAAAAATTCCCCAAATTTGTTTGAGAAATAAATAATTTAATATTTTTGACTTTTGAAGGTTTTTTCACCGTTGACCGTCATTACAAAGACTCGTGTATAATTTATTTAGTTATATTAATGGCCTCGACAGTTGGTCATTTGCCAATGTCATGTTACCTAGTAATTCTTTGTAATTTTTCATACACAATTTTGTGAATTCTTATTTATGGTGTAATTGTACGACAATTTTTTTACATAATTTAAGTTCAATAAGTATGTCTTTTTTCTACCTCCAGACGAAGCGTCTTCAACCCTAGACAAAGCAGCTCCGCAGTCACGTTCACTCTTGAGCTCAATAATGGTACTGAATGGGACTCTTGAATCTAGCTCGAAATGCAATTATTGCATATATTTATATATATTTATATTATTTATAAACTCACGCCTGATTCCCGTAAGGGTAGGCAGAGACGATGGACTTCCATCTGCTGCGACCCTGGCACACGCCCTCGCTTCCTCCACATTCATAAATCTCTTCATGCATGCTTGTCGGTTTGTAGTAGACCGCACTTGGCTCTTTTTCAAGACATCGCCAATTTGATCGACGTACGATCTCCAATCAATTGCATATAATTATTCAAAAAACTATATACTATACAATCAAAATTATCGAATAATTTTGCAACCGTATAACGATCCCGCCTTTTTAAAAGTCCAGAGGTATAAATAATTAGGTATTATACAAAACATATTCAGAATATCGGCGTCTTCTTCGGTGGAGTATGCTGAGTGCTGTAGACGTTTTCTGAGCCGAATTTTTATATAATTTTAACAGTAGGCTGAAAGTTTGAGCATCCACTACGGGCTGCTAAGTCATATCTCACCCTTAAATAGTGATGTAAATATTCGGGTAGGCAAATATATTGAGCCATGTCAGCGATGATCATATAGAATATTCGCCCCCAAAATTCCCCACCCTGAATTTTTTTTCCCCAGCAATGTCATTTCCCCAACAGCCAAATTTTTCCCCAAAATTGCGAGAAAACCCCCCAATCTGGTAACCCTGTACCTACGTGAAATTCATTCGCTTACGACAGCTTACGACAATGAAGAAATGTCATGTATCCGCCAATGGGATCACGGAGTTTCTTTTGATTGGTTAAAAAGTGACAGTAGTCTATAGAAACGTATATATATATATATATCTAGGCTTTTTGAAAATGGCGGGAAACGACGGTTGCGAAATTATTTAATAATTTTCAGTTTAATGTCTACAGTGGGTGTTTTGTGTTTAATATCACGTTAAATTAATCAGAAAATGTTCGCGAATGACAGTATGGTGAAGTTATTGAAGAATTCAAGCAGGATCTGAAGTTTGGCGCCATGGTCAAGATTCCCACTACGAGCTCGGGAGTGAACGTGACTGTCGAGCTGCTTCGTCCACAGTGATTGACGCTACGGCGTCTCCTGTGGATGAAGACAAGAAGACGCGGCTACCCAGGGTGATGACGCTACGGCGACTCCCCTGGAGGAAGATAGAAGACTATTATACAATGAATTTTCTGTAACATGACATTGGCAAATGACGAACTGTCGAGTCCATTAATAAAATAAATAAATATATATCTATCTACGAACAGCTGCGAAAGTGGCTAGAGCCACGTAGACTTGTTTACATTCAATGTAAACAAATCAATGTAATACATTGGTTTGATTGAAATGAAATAAATTTTCCAAACACCATTATTTTTGCAAATTGCTATGATATGATGTTCTAATCTAAAGTAATATATCTACGATGACCTAATCTCTTATCTAAACATAAATTATATACCTACTTACCAATATTATGAAGAATGTTTTATGAAATTAAACAAGTGATCATGATGGATGACAGTGTGATGGGTCGCGGAGTGCCTCGAGGATTTGTTCAATCAAGGGAATTATGCAAGAAGGTGGATCACAGTGTCGATATGGCGTAAAATAAATCTCTGTCGGGAAACTAACCAAACCATCAGTGCTGGCTGATATGTCCATTAGATCATGATTATCCATGTGAAGTGAGAACTAGGCGGTATCTATGAGACTTTCCTTCACAATGTTGAGCGAGTGAGACATCTCGATAAGTTTACAAGACTAGTTTAGTGTGCTAATTAAATACTACATATTCAGCTGAAAAACTTAATATGTCCTCCATCACATGTAAACACTATCATATTGAAGACCCTGATATGATTTAAACAATAGTATTAAGTATGAATATGGTGAAAATTATTTGTAAAATCTTTAGTACTTAATTAAATTAAAATGGTGATGTAAGTTTATACAAATACACTTTATACATTAATTAATGATGCCCGGCATAGTCCAGTGGAGTGGTAAGAAGTTGTGACACGAACACCACAGTTTCATAGAGTGAGTAGAGCGGCAAAGTTGTGACATGCCACAGTATGTAGACACAACTATGCAGTATGCTCAGCTAATTCCATCTTCTTGCTATCAATTATGTTCGAATGAGTTACACAGTACACACAGGGGAATCCGAGAGCACATGAATCTGCTGCTGACTGTGGTGGCCAAATTTGATATCTCGCATCGATTATCGATACAGCATTTGCGAGTTCTGTAAACAGAAAACATAATGAAATATCTCACGCGGAACATTACATCGCTGGTGGGTCAGGGGCTGCTTAATTTATACTTACACAACACAAAACGTAACAGTGATGTTTCTCTCAAAATTATTAACATTTTAGTAGATTATGGCCAAAAGGTCCCTGGATGAGACGCTCCGTCGTCGCCGCTGGCAGCGCCCTGTTGGCCTCCATGAGGTGCAATAGCTCCCCCAGCTGGAAGGATGGGGCCTTAGTCCGGGGCACTTCAAAATGGGTGTGAGAATAAGTAAACCTTGAGTGATTGACGCTACGTACGGCGTCTCCTGTGGATGAAGACGCGGCTACCCAGGGTGATGACGCTACGGCGACTCCCCTGGAGGAAGATAGAAAACTTTTATACATTGAATTTTCTGTAACATGACATTGGCAAATGACGAACTGTCGAGTCCATTAATAAAATAAATAAATAAGTAAACCTTAACTTTACACAGTCTCGTTACTCTTATGAAGTCGTTTTTCCCGCGATTTTTTTTTTAAATTTTGTTTGTACCCCCTTAGCGACACTCTGCTGACCAATGATTCTTAATTTCTTATATAGAATTAAATAATTAATGTAGTCCTCACGTTACTTTATTATTTACGATAAAATAAACATATTCATATCATACATAATAACCTCTAACAAACACCGTTTTGAGCGAAACTTGTTGAAGGGAACAGTGCGAACGAAAGAGTCAATATATCATCATAAATTGTATAGCGCTATCTCTTCTTTTCTGTAACATTTCTCTTAAATATCAAGAAATAAACCAATGATTCCTTCACAAACAAATAAACCGATTTTGTTTGGAGAAGTGAAAAGCGAAACCCTATAATTAAATACAATGAATAAACCATCGATCGCCTAGTTAAAGGCGCCTAACCTTCGTTTTCGTTTCATCTGACCAGGCTGTATGCTTTAGTTAGCTTTGCCTCTCTTTGTTAAAATAGCTCCTTCGTTATACCCATTGACTTATTAAACTAATGGACTTGGCATACCTACGAAAATAACGTGCCTACCTAAACTTTGTGGGAAACTAAAATGGCAGATTGTCGTAGTGCAGCCTCGATGTTCATCGATAACTTTTATCGATATTGACCGGAGACGGTAAATGCAGTTTCCCCATAGATTTTATATCTAATCTCTATTATCATCCTTAAATCATTGAAATAAGGTTAAAAATAACTTGATCAGAAATAAAGTACTATGCCGTGCCAAGCCATACCGTGCCGTCTTTGTGCATAGGCCATAACGATCTAGACAAATAAAAAAACAGTTTAGAAATATGATTTATTATTATCCAGTATCCTGACCGTGCTCGCGCGCAGGCCGGACAGTCGATTTCTCAGACACTGGACCGGCCTGCACGCACCAGTATGTACTAACATAGTTATTTAAGTATTTACTAACAAAATATGGATGTAAAAAAGTCTGAAATAAAAATATTTTATTTATTTATTTTTATTTATTAACTTAATTAGGTACACTACACATCCTTTCTACGTACATGATTGATTAATTAATTTAGATATGTGTTCAAGTGCTGTGACTACAATTCATTAAGGTTATTCAAGTTTTTTATGATGTAACCCTGAATAACCCTACAGTAAATCTCGTCCGTAAAACGTTAAATGTAAGAAAAATGAAGGTTCAAAGCAAATCTTCTAGTCTCTGCTCAATATCTTCCGGATATTGTTTTTCCACAGGCAAACCTCTAGATTTTAAGGAATTAATGAAGTCTTTCCTTGTAAATATTCAATAATTGAATTCTCGTTATTTAACAAATTCCGTTTGCGTAAATCTTTCGTAATATTTTCAAAAAAAAATCTATTCTACCTGCGAATTGTCTCAGTTAATCGTTTGATTTTTATTCCTTGAAGCATACATAATTATTGCTTCAATTTCTTATGATTCTCAAAAGAAATATCCTGAAATCAAACAAAATGCATTCGTTATATTATAATATATTTCATTAGAGTACAAAAAGAGAAAAAAAATGAATATATCGATATTTCACAATAACAAAAGAACGACACTATCGTCGAACTACTGCTTTTTTTACAAAGTCAAATTCTCTTGAAATATGGCTTAGAACAGTAGTTTAGCCTATCTAAAATGTACTTAATTAGGATCTGCTTTGAATTTCGAAAACAAGAAGTGGAAATATATGGAATTAGACGATATATCATAGCAAAATGTCTTGCTTACCGGTGAAATGTTATATTATTCAAATTTTGGTTATTCCTGGTCTTCCTCGAACCACAGCCTATTACACTTTATTTAGTCATTGTTCCTTTACATTAATTTGTACTTTTTATGCACTATATCACTTAATAACAAGGTTTAATTAGTTAAAAATCGCAATCAAAACAGCAAATTGACACTTGAAGTACTCAACAAATCCGTTAACAAATATGGCGACTGGGCACGTTCCCACGGGTCGCGACGCCACATAATAAGTGTTGCCAAAATTGTTACTGACACAACTAGCGTCGTCCTTGTCCACTTATAGAAATTCATGATAGTTAAAAAGAGATAGCATTATATTTAAGAGTTCAACGTCGAAATGCATGATATTCGTATAACCGAATAGTAATATAGAAGAATAGGCCAAGTCCATAGGTAGGTTTATTAAGTCAATGCTCAAAACATGGTTGAAGTTTTGTTGTTTATTTTATCGTAAACAAAACAATAAAATAACATGTTTTTACATACATTACTACATAATAATCATTACCTACTTAATAAGACGATCGATACTCAGTGACAGTGTGAAGTGAGGTTACCGATATTACTGTGTTATTCTTTATCTCACACCCATTTTCGAGTGCCCGGGACTATGGTTCCTCATCCTCCCGGGCCGGAGGAGTTTGCTCCTCATGGAGGCCAACAGGGCGCTGACGACGGAGCGTCTCAGACCGAGGCCTCTTGGCCATAATCCAATAAAGTGCTAATAATAACTTTAAGACGGGACTGGGCGGGCAATGTTTGTCGGATGCCAAGCGATTTGTGGGGCAGAAATCGCCACCATTCGGTGGACCCCAAACAACGCGAAAAGGCCACGTGGCCGCCCCCGCAAACGATGGCGAGACGAATTTGACAGAGAGGTTGGTCTGAGTGTGTGCAATAGAGATTCTTCTTCTTTTCTCGTGTGGTTTAGTGACCAAACCTATTTGTCAATGTTATTCAGGCCGCCCGTAGGCCTTTGACGTGACCTAACGACTGCTGTCAAGCGACAACAACTGGGACCAACTGTTTAACGCACTTTCCGAGGCACAGATGAGTGTCAAGCGGTCACCCATACAGGTACTGACCTCGCCCAGCGTTGCTTAACTTGTACGATCGTTTTCAACGACGAGCCCCCAGCAATAGAGATGAGTGGAAGGGTTTAGAGAGGCCTTTGCCCAGCAGTGCGACATTACAGGCTATTAAATAAACAAATAAGAACTTTAAGACAAGATTTATTCATGTAAACATTACGCGTTCATGTATAAATTAAGCACCAACAACCCACACGACCAATGTTGCGCGTGAGATATTTCATTTACTTGTTCTTCTGTTTACAGAACTCGCGAATACTGTATCGATACCCGATGGGAGAGATCAAATTTCGTCACCATGGTTCCATCAGGGGACGCAGCCACATCCACATTGTCTGCGATTCTACTGTAAGCGACTCAGTCGAACATGATAACAAGACGAACGGTAGTAGCCGAGCGAGCATAGCTGGCATCTCCGCTCTTTAAAGGGGCATTAATAAATAATTTACACAGTGCATTTGTATAAACATACCATTTAATTATTATTAAAAAGTTTTTTACATAATTTGTACAGTTTAATTTTATGTAACAACCTTATACAGCAGCCCAAATCAAGTGTCGGTTTAATCAATCAGTTCCTTCACCGTTACATTACGACAGGTAATTAGACTATCATATTTGTTTACAAAATAAGACACTTGATTTGGGTGGCGGTGGCGGTATACATTATTTTATGCAAGTGGTAAGAGCCACACAATAGCGTCGTTCGAGCGACGAGCATTGTCGTCCTTCCCAGTTACATTTTCTTTCGTTGGACAACGGTCGAAAGGCGCCGCAAGCAGAGTGCTGTGGGTGGCATCGCTCGAAACAGCTGTTCCCATTACTCGCCACAAGTTCGGGATTCCATCTGTGAAGCCAAACAACAAGTCCATATTAATAACATATTCAAAACATACATATACAAACTTGACACTCGATTCGTATGTAATTCGACGCTATTCCTACCTACAACAAATCAAAATAATATAATGTGAGTTTTGTATGTATAAATATTTTTAATAGGGTTTCTTTTTTTCGAATCGAAAATCTAAATATATCTCCCATCTATTTAATAAGTATATTATACAATCATAATATTATGATTATTTACCTACAACTATTTATATAACAGAATATGATTGATTAGAATAATATACCTACCGCATCGTCATACGTGCGTGCAGTGTGTTCTACGAGATTAGCAGAAATCCATCAGGGTCAGTCTTGTTACAGCATACAGTGGAATCATAGACCACGTTGATGTTTTGTGAGTTCTGTGAACAGAGAACACCTTTGTGAAGAAGGGCACTATACAAGCAAACAAAACAAAGATGGTTAAAATGGCTTGTGTGCTTTTGATTAATAGTAATGCTGGAATTGACGCTGATGGCGGTCCACCATCTGCCTCCTGTGACCCCATTGGTAGCCTGCAGATCACCACCAACAATATTTTCAACATTATTTTGTTTTCATTGTAATATTTATGTCTTACGGACGAAGTGTGCTCCAGAATCTGGCGGCTGTATCAGGCAGCGGTGGGCGGTGGCGGCTGCGGCTCCTCGTTTCCTGAAACGAATTGATAAAGGCATTAGTAAATAAATAAGTTAGTAATAAACACCCACTGGGACAGCTTAGTCGGAGATTTTGCCATGAACCAAATCAATACATTATCCATAAATCCACACATCCACAAAATGTTTAGCAATAAGCACAAGCAGCCTATGTATACATACTCTTAGATGTGTACCGATAGATGGATTCTTACACCTACCTAATAGTGCGGCTCGACAATGCCTCCGTGTGTAATGATCCTCTGGTGAGCCAGACGCTGCGTTAAGCACCAGTCATCATTCTGGGGCGCTGTGCATATCCAGAATCACCTGAAATAACCAATAAATTGTAAAACCCGACTTCTTCGTTTGATGTACAATTTTAGTATATTTTCTGTGCAATAAAGAATATTTAACCTATCTTATCCTGTTATCCACTATCATCAAAAACCTTTTACACACAAACCATTTACACTGCCAATCAGAAAGACTATCTGAAAACGCTTGGACGACTGAGGTTACCTGGAAGAGATTGCTTCGTGCGAGTGAGGCCGTCTTTGAACAAATTGTATGTATTAATTTCTCCGATATAGACACTGCCTTTTCGTGCAATAACATGTTTATCATCTTATGTAAAAGCATGGGACTGTTGTAGGATGCATGTCTTGATGGATTTGGATCATGCAGCGGCTACAGGAAGCGACAAAATGAACATATCTACATACTCAAAACATTAATTACCTTGTAGCAGTCGGATAAAGAATATAAATATTGTATAACTACCTAAAAGCCAGCAAGGGTCATCCTCTCAATACAGCGCTTCTAGGTGAATCTTTACTGGGCAATTCCAAACATGAGAATAATTGCTCGCTCCTCCAAAAGATGCATCAAGGTGAAGGGTTTGTAGGTCGCCATCACAAATCTGAAAATATAAGGCAAATACTGCAAGAAGACAAATGCAATTGTTCTAGAGATAAATAAACAGTACCTATACTAGATAAACTAATAAGTCAGTCAGTATGCCCACTTAAGACTCCTCATTATGGTTTATTTGGTAACGAACGGCAGTGAAGCAGTGATACACTTATTTACTCCCAAGGCCAATAGTCATTAGACAGTTTTGAGTATGAACTCAGCATGAGTTCGCACTTGTCTGTCAAAATTGTGTGAACTGACAGTTGTAAGACTCAAACTTCACTCAAACTCAAAACTGTCCTTGACTATTGGCCTAAGAGTATAGGTTTGTTTAGGTAATTATAACTTACTAGTAGAACATTCAAAGAATTATATCATGCATCCATTATAGCACTTGTAGGGAAGTCTACTTCAGTATTTTAAAACGAAATATTTGCTTTTTACTCCCTCTCTTTCCTCATATTTTTAATATAGTAAACTTACCATGAGTGAGTTCTTGGCTCTTGCATTGGTCCGAAAGGAAGAGACATAGTAGTTCATTTCATTACAAAGCTCTACGAAGAGAACTATTCGTTGAGTCGATAATTTGCAATGAATGAATGTATCTTCTGGGATTTCAAGCGGGTTACTATGATCGCGGAGGAGTCTTCTGGCTCTGATAAGTTGCCATTTCAAACGTTCTTCTTCCGCGGGAAGATGTAGTTGTGGCCTAGAGTTGATATACTTAAAACACAAATCCACAGACCGACATCACGTCACAAATACACAGTATTTAAAACACCCTAGCCGCCATGATTTCCAAAATCAAGCCTTGGAACTTTAAAATGTAGTTAAAAAGTACAAAGAAATAATATAAATGCAGCAATACAATATTCACTAAAATCAACCAAAAATGTGCGAAGGAGCTATTTTAACAGAGAGAGGCAAAGCTTACTAAAGCATACAGCCTGGTCAGATGAAATGAAAACGAGGGTTAGGCGCCTTTAACTAGGCGGTCGATGATTTATTCATTGTATTGTAGTGTTTCGCTTTTCACTTCTCCAAACAAAATCGGTTTATTTGTTTGTGAAGGAAATTCTTGATATTTAAGAGAAATGTTACAGAAAAGAAGAGATAGCGCTATACAATTTATGATATATTGACTCTTTCGTTCGCAGTGTTCCCTTCAACAAGTTTCGCTCAAAACGGTGTTTGTTAGAGGTTATTATGATATGAATATGTTTATTTTATTGTAAATAATAAAGTAACGTGAGGACTACATTAATTATTTAATTCTATATAAGAAATTAAGGATCATTGGTCAGCAGAGTGTCGCTAAGGGGGTACAAACAAAATTAAAAAAAAAATCGCTGAAAAACGACTTCATAAGAGTAACGAGACTGTGTAAAGTTAAGGTTTACTTATTCTCACACCCATTTTGGAGTGCCCCGGACTAAGGCCCCATCCTTCCAGCTGGGGGAGCTATTGCACCTCATGGAGGCCAACAGGGCGCTGCCAGCGGCGACGAACGGAGCGTCTCATCCAGGGACCTTTTGGCCATAATCTACTAAAATGTTAATAATTTTGAGAGAAACATCACTGTTACGTTTTGTGTAAGTATAAATTAAGCAGCCCCTGACCCACCAGCGATGTAATGTTCCGCGTAAGATATTTCATTGTTTTCTGTTTACAGAACTCTCAAATGCTGTATCGATAATCGATGCGAGATATCAAATTTGGCCACCACAGTCAGCAGCAGATTCATGTGCTCTCGGATTCCCCTGTGTGTACTGTGCAACTCATTCGAACATAATTGATAGCAAGAAGATGGAATTAGCTGAGCATACTGCATAGTTGTGTGTACATACTGTGGCATGTCTTTGCCGCTCTACTCCATGAAACTGTGGTGTTCGTGTCACAACTTCTTACCGCTCCACTGGACTATGCCGGGCATCATTAATTAATGTATAAAGTGTATTTGTATAAACTTACATCACCATTTTAATTTAATTAAGTATTATAGATTATTCAAATAATTTTCACCATATTCATACTTAATACTATTGTTTAAATCATATCAGGGTCTTCAATATGATAGTGTTTACTGTGATCCACCTTCTTGCATAATTCCCTTGATTGAACAAATCTTCCAGGCACTCCGCGACCCATCACATCTGTCATCCATCATGATCACTTGTTTAATTTCATAAAACATTCTTCATAATATTAATATATAATTTATGTTTAGATACGAGATTAGGTCATCGTAGATATATTACTTTAGATTAGAACATCATATCATAGCAATTTGCAAAAATAATGGTGTTTGGAAAATTGATTTCAATCCATTTTCAATCAAACCAATGTAAACATTGGTTTGTTTACATTGAATGTAAACAAATCTACGTGGCTCCGGCCACTTTCGCAGCTGTTCGTAGATGTATATGTACGTTTCTATAGACTACTGTCACTTTTTAACCAATCAAAAGAGACTCCGTGATCCCATTGGCGGATACATGACATTTCTTCATGTCGTAAGCGAATGAACGTGAACGTAGGTAGTTATAAGTACTAAAGTGAAAATAGTACCAGCCAAAAATGTGTTCTCAGGTTCTCACCTCACAATGTACTTCCTATGAAAAAGGTGGCTAAATGCCAAATTGCCACCCAACCCCCCAGCAAAGCCATATTAAAAAAAAAATTAAATATGGCGACGGCGGCGTTTGTTTTCCAACTGAATACTGGAAAAAAGCGCGGGAAACCTTCGAATTTGGCGGTCGTGGATTTTTGATTTTTTTGCTTTTAATTTAATTTTAACTGCATAAGGATCGGTATTTTGTAGATATTGTGTACAGTATTTTAGTTACTATTATTTTTACGTAGTTTGTGTAAGTTTCCTGCTTGTTTGGTAAGTCCAAATATCTTTTACGATGGAGGAGCCGGAGGATCCAGGTGGGGGCATAGTCCCGGAGGCAGCGCATTATGTGACTGTCTCCAATAAGGTTGAGAGATGCGAATCGAGTATGGACACGGATGCGTCTATTAATTCTAAAGTATCCGAGGAAAAAATAAAATCGCGTAAACGCCGTGGTGTGTCACGCACAATTTGCAAGCAGTGCAGCCGAAAGAGGAAGAGACATTCAGATAAATTAAATAAAGATACCGATTGCCTCTGTCATTTAGAAAATATTTCTCAATCTCAACCCCTTGACGCTGTCAGCAATATACCACAGTCCAGCGATAATCGCTCGGCCAAACTTTTGGAAAACCAAGGCAAAACTGATACACCATTCATACCTCTTGGAAGAGCAATGTATACATCCACTGACGTAGCCCCATATGTAGTACATGTGCAAAAGGAACAGTCGTCTCCAAATGATTCCACGATCCTCCATCCTGTAACATTTGGTAGATTCCTCAAAACCAACACCATTAAGAATATAATTAACGGAAGCGTGAAAAGAATAGGCAGAAATAGACTATCATTATCCTTTTCGAACTATGACGATGCCAATTCATTTCTGGACAAAGATTGCCTTACGGCACATAAATACAAGGCTTTTATCCCGACTTTTAATGTCACTCGAATGGGTTTGGTTAGAGGAATTCCTGCTGATTGGTCGCCGGAGGAGGTCATGGACAATATCTCCGTTCCTGTAGGATGTGGAAAAATATTAAAGGTTAGACGAATAAAAAGAAAAACTGTTGTAAATGGTACAGCTAACTTTATTGACACTGAAACTGTAGTAATCACATTTGATGGACAGGTTTTACCAAAGCGTATATTTTTGTGCTATAATGCTCTACCTGTAGATCTCTACATATTCCCAACAATACAGTGTTTTAACTGCTGCCGCTATGGGCATGTGAAAAATCAGTGTAGATCAAAACCAATATGTTTTAAATGTGGTCAAAGTCACTCGGCTGAAAGCTGTGATGTTGATGAGGAATCTATTGCATGCTTCTTGTGTTCTGGTTCGCATTTCGCCATAAGTAAAAAGTGTCCCGAATTTGAAAGGCAAAAATGTATCAAACAATCTATGGCCCAGAGCTGCATATCCTACGTTGAAGCCTGTAAATTTCACCCTGCTGTTTCAAAATCATATGCTGATGTTGTGAGCTCACCTCCCAATAAGTTTAATATAAATTCTGTCATGCAGTTAGACAAATCACCTTCATCATCCCAAACAAAGACATCTTACAAAAAAACTGTTTTTTTGAAACCACGTTCTCCAGCTAAAACGAGTCCTGGCTATGATCAGGCTGCTCACAGTTCTTTGGTTAAGGACTATAATGTCCCTGCTCCTACATCTAATGGTTGTGCTTTAGCACAAGATAGCTCTTCTAAAGTGTCTGTGATGGATATCATCATTGCACTTATAAAATCTTTATCCAGTAATACTATACCGCCCAACGTTGCTCAAATTCTTGACACTTTTGTTAATTCTTCACAACCCAATTATGGACTTACGGCCCAAGGTAATTCAGTGGAATTGCCGAAGTATCAATAATAAGAAAAATGAATTAATACACTTGATTAACAAACATAATCCTTTTATCCTTGCTATTCAGGAAACATGGCTACGGCCTGGGTTCTCCTTCAAGTTCCCTGGTTACGCCTGTCTCCGAGAGGACAGATCAGATGGGTATGGTGGTGTCGCTATGCTCATCAGACATCCTCTTTCTTTTGTACATATTCCTGTCTCTCCTCACAATAATGGCTTCTCCATTATTGCTGCTTCTGTAAATAATGTATGTTTCGTTTCTGTATATATTCCTGATCCTTCATATAATATTTTTAGAGAACTAAGTGCTATTTTATCTACATTGCCTAGACCTTTTTTAATTCTAGGTGATTTTAATTCCCAACATTCTTCGTGGGGTAGCTCTCGAACCAATGTTGCTGGAGAAGATTTGGTGGAGATTATAGATTCTCTTAATTTATGCGTCTTGAACACTGGAGATCCTACACGACGAACAGCTCCCCATATCAACACCAGTGCTCCGGATTTATCCATTTGTTCTCCAAGCTTAGCTTCTTGTTTGAGCTGGGAAACTTTACCTTCCTCCTATGGAAGTGACCATATTCCAATTTTGTTATCTTTCCCGTATCACAGTAATAACAGGCAGCCACACAAGCGTTCACATCGTCTAAAATATAACCTTAATGACGTAGACTGGGACTTGTTTATGGAGCGTTTTGATCGTAAAGTTTCTACATTTCCTGACATATGTCATGGGGATGAAGTCGCATGTAATAACGTCATAACTTCAGCTCTTATAGAAACTGCGGATGAAACTTTCCCCGTCAAAAACGAGATCTCTGGATTTATTGCATCACCTCCGTGGTGGGATAAAGAATGTTCTGATGCAATTAAAAGAAGGAAAGAAGCAGAAAGAACATACTGTGAACATATGACTATTGAAAATTTTGATTTTTTAACAGATGTTACTTCTCAAACCCGCAAACTATTTAAAAAAAAGAAATTTGAGGGATGGCGAAATTTTTGTGCGGCTATTTCACCGGATACTCGACCTTCACTCGTTTGGAGTAATATTAACAGGTTCAGATCAGCATTTAGGGAATCTACACCAAATTCCATTCCTTCTTCGATAGCTAATAAATTTTTAGATAGATTGGCTCCTCCCTTTGTACCAGAAGAGGGTTCTAATGTTTCTCTTCCGCCTTCCATAAGTAATAACCAGACTGGATTAAATTCTCCATTTACTCTCAATGAGCTTCAAGGTGTTGTAAAGAATGTAAAGGACTCCGCACCTGGGAGTGATGGCATCCCATATTCTTTTTTTTCTCACTTAAGTGAATTTTCGCTATCTTATTTTCTAAAGCTGATTAACTCTTTAATGATCACAGGCAATATTCCTCCGTCCTGGAAATCCCAAATAGTTGTGCCGATTTTGAAACCTGATAAACCTGTGTCTGAAGCCTCGTCCTATCGCCCCATTGCTCTTTCATCTGTTTTATTGAAAATTGCAGAGCATTTGGTCAAAAATCGTTTGGAATGGTACATAGAGTCGAAGTCACTATTGGCTGGTAGTCAATACGGATTCCGAAGGGCTAAAAGTGCCATAGATAGCATTGCAATATTTACTACTGACATCCGTATAGCTTTCTCTACCAATGCATCCGTGATCTCCGCCTTCTTAGATATAACGTCGGCTTATGATAACGTTGTTTTATCTATTCTGAGGACTAAACTTGAACGTTTAGATGTTCCGCTAATGCTCACTAATTTTGTTATGAATATTCTTTCAGAGCGATCTATCAGGTTAACTATAGATGATTCAGAAGTAACTAGATTTCTATGGAAGGGGCTTCCGCAAGGATCTGTGTTGAGTCCTTTACTCTATAATATATATACTTTTGATTTGGAAGATTCTCTGAATGGTTACGTTAATGTTCTCCAGTATGCCGACGATTTACTTCTTTACATTTCTGATCATTCTATCCATAAAGCTTGTGAATCTCTGTCTACTGCCCTGAGTTTACTCAAAACCTGGTTGGATAATAATGGCTTGGAGCTATCTAGTTCCAAAAGTACCATTGTTTTATTCTCTAGGATGCGAAATCCTCCCCCAACTATTATTTACTATGATAACAATATAATACCTGTTAAAGATTATACAAGGTTTTTAGGAGTTATTCTAGATTCAAAGCTGACCGGTCTCCAGCATTGTAACTACATTGTCACTAGATGTGAACGTTTATTAAATATGCTCCGTTGTCTTTCTGGAGTTTGGTGGGGAGCCCACCCATTCTGTTTAAAACTTTTATATAATGCAGTGATAAGAAGTGTTTTGGATTATGGCACTTTTTTATTGGAACCAGGATCCGTTGCTGGACTTAAGAAGTTAGATAAAATACAATCAAAAGCCCTTCGAATTATATTAGGCGCAATGGGGTCGAGCCCCATTAATGCTTTGCAAGTAGAGTGTGGAGAACCTCCTTTGCAACTCCGCCGTCAATACTTATCTGATAGGTTTTTATTCCGATCATTACAGTTTAAATATCACCCTCTTTATCAGAAACTTATTTCTCTGTCAGAACATGTCGATTCATCTAGATATTGGACGCACAAATCCCCACCGAATCTAGTCAAGAGTTTAAAAAAATTTATGTCTATTGAAGCACCTACGCATCGTTCGTCACTTTTTCCATTATTTTGCGCAGACTATAATGCTTTAATAATTAGTCCTGATACTATCCTTAATATGGGCATTGATAAGAATGACCAGCATGCCAGGGTAAATTTTTATTGTGCGGCAAATGATAATTGGCAGGGCTACCAGTACATTTATACTGATGCCTCCAAGCATGCCCCAACTGGATGTGTTGGAGTTGGGGTATTTCATTCACAATTTGGAATTGTTCAAAAAGTTAAACTTCCTCCAGAAACGTCTGTATTTACTGGCGAATGCTTTGGAATTTTTAAGGCTATTGAGTATGCACTCCTTCTAAAACTTAAAAAAACCGTAGTTTTTTCTGATTCCATGAGCGCTTTGCAGGCTTTAACAAAGTACCCTTTTATATCCAAACCTGTTTTCCCTATAGTGATAGAGATCAAACAACTGCTTCATGAATGTATGTTAAAGGAACTCGTTGTTTCATTTGTTTGGGTTCCTAGTCATCGTGGTATCAAAGGAAATGAAAGAGCGGATCACTTGGCCAACGAGGCTGTTGTGTGTGGGGACCTATATCCATACAAAAACTTTTGCCATGACTTAGCTACTCTTTCTTGGTCATTTCTTAGAGATTCATGGAAGGATACTTGGGATAATAGTGTTCAATTTAAAGGAAAATCTTATTATAAAATACAGCCCCTCATTCCAGTTAAACCTTGGTTTTTCAAATTTAAATATAGTAAATCAGTTACAACTACAATTATTCGCATGAGATTGGGGCACGTTTGTTCCCCAGCTCATCTGGCCAAACTTAATATTGTAGATAGTGCCATTTGTGAGTGCGGCCTTGACCTTGGCGATATAAATCACATTGTATTTGCATGTCCGTTATACGACCACTCGCCTCTCTTCGACCGTTTAATTTCACGTAATATTCCTCTCCCCGCATCTTTCCAATCACTATTCCACCATAATGACCAGGAAATTTACGATATTGTAGCATCCTTTTTATTATATAACCAAATTAAACTTTAAAATGTAAACCATCCTTATTAGTTCTAAATTCCGATTCTAAATTTTAAAATTTTAAACTTATGAAGTTTCCCCAACTTGACGTTGGCAAATGACTTTAAAAGTCGAGTCCAAATTAAGAAAAAAAAAAAAAAAACTGAATACTGTTTGTTTTTATTTTCAAAGATGCTTAACGCGTTGTGCGTGGGGACTGCTAGTCCATTTTTTCTACGAGGAAACTTTACAAACGGCCACATAGTCAAAATGTCAGTGAAGGGTGGTTAAAAGTTCTAACAAAGTCTAACCCTACTTTGTTGTACCTCCCACAACAGAACTGGACAAAAGGTAAGAAATACTATTTAGATTAGCCCCCTTAGCGACACCCCAACCGTCAACCGCTGTCAAATTAGGAGGTGAAACTTCTTTAATCCCAGTAGCCCAATGGAACACCAGTTTACACATAAAACTTATTTTCCAACTATTGAGTAACATATTTTTTACCAGAAGACGTAAAGAAGAAGAGTTCTGTAAGAGAGAGAAGTATAATGTATTTTAAGTGCATTCTATGTATGTATGTTGGTAATATAGGAACCTATAATATTATGAAATATCTGATCATTAGGCTGACTTTCATTTCAATATTTAAATTATAATAAAGCTGGCCTGTTTTATATATTATACAAATTATTATTCATATTTTAATTTTTTGTTTTAGCCGTGATGCCTGAACAAAGTCTAAGGAATTAAGGATGTCAGCAACTCAGCATAGCAATCCCGATCATCGCGTAAAAAGAGAATAGTGATAGAATTGGTATGTATACACTATACATACAGTACATCACATAGTATGTACATAATTATTAGTTCCAATATATTTTCTAACGAAATCTGCAGCAACCGCAATCTTGTCAAGTGCACATGTGTACTTTCATTTGAAATGATGTACCTACACTTTGTGTACAGTTGGAAGAAACATTTTTTCATATTCTTAATGTACGGTTGAATGCACGTAAAGTACTTATGTAGGTACATATTTATATTATGATCACGGCACATTTTACCGCTTGCGCCGGAGACTGGCCGTGAGAGCGTGTGGGGAGAGGCTGTGGCCTATATTAATAGGCCACAGCCTAAGTTGCATGCGTTAATACCCATAGTTGGGTTAATACCCATAAATTAACCTCACTTGCAATAAAAGATGACCCTAGAGTCAAAAGAGTTAAGCCGAGCAATATGGAGCTTTTACGGGTTAAGTCGGCAACTCTAGGGTTATCTTTTATTGCAAGTCACCCTAAGTAGGATTTGTTTAATAAATGTTTCAGGAAACCGTTCAACGTTAACGTCACCAGATGGTTCAGGGAATCTCTCAACGGCGCCAGATGAATCATTCAATGCCACCAGTTTGTATCGCAATTGTTCTCCATTGAAAGGGCTGAAGACACAGACTCGGCATTGGCTCAGTACTCTTGTGAAGAAAACATTTGAAATTCATTCAGTAGGTATATTGTCAAGTAATAAAAGTTTGTATAATTGTAAATTTTTTATTTATTTAATAGATTCCTAAGAAAACATTTAATATTATGGTTTTAACTATGCAGAGGCATCGATATATATTTTTATCGTGGGACACCCCTAGTGAAAAACATCGAACTCGGTTTATCGACATGTCCCCCCGTCTCTAATTCTTGACGTCATCGGCGCCACTGTCTTTAGGGCCATGTGGACGATGCCGGAACTAACTTGGAACTAACCAATCCAGGGCCCCGACCGCCACTTCTATGGTTATCGCTTTCAATAGACGATAACGATAACCATCAATGGTTTATTCGGTACCGCGACTCTCAATCGCTTTCAAATTCGGCCCTCTCGGCAGGGCGATTGTGTAACTGACAGTGACATAAAGTTTGACGTTTGAACTCCACTAATGGAGTTCAAACGTCAAATTGGAATTGTGTAATACTGTCAAAAGACGATTTTCATTACCATTGTCAATTTGACGTTTATTTGACGTTTCAACCCCATTGAGCGAATGAGTCGAATGATTTAGATACAAACATAAACAGAAAAAAAGCAATTTGAGGTTAGGTACATTTTCCAGACTTAGATAAAATTGTGCGGGAGTTGTTTTGTTTGTGAATTATCGTAGAATACTGCTGAAAAGTCTGCATCTGCATTCTGCACCCGTATAAAATTTACGTTGGCTGGAATGGACGATGAAAGATTGGAGACCCTCCAAAAGTTACAAGCAACGCGATGTTTTCGCATATCTACAAGCGAACCAACGTTTGTCCCTTATTTATAGCAAAATACCGCCTCTAGAAGCTTATATTTAGGGGCCTTAGTAGAGAAATTATGCCCCTGCGCCAGAAACAGAAGAAGTGCAATACGGTTCGACCGGAATTGAAGGTATACTCTACAATAGAACTTCTACTTGAGTAATAATCATCAAAATCATCTTTGTAAATTTTAACTAAATGCCTATGATGGATTACTTATGATGGAAAACGTTGTAAGTAAATACTACATGTTTACACAATACTATTTATTACTATTTACAGTTCTGCATAGATTCCAATATTGTTGTGTTGAGTCTAATAAGCGCTTTGTTTTCACAGATGCTGCTACTGCATTTTATGCGCATAGGAGTTACCAAAAAAGTGTTGGACCATTGTCTCAGACAGCGGTGGTGTCGGATTGCTCGTGTATTGTAACTAATGCCCTCAACGCTCCAGAGATTCAGAGGAGGTACCTAAAATCTCCCGGAACATAGATGCCTACATTGTTAGTCAATTATGAAGAGGTAAGAAATATATAAAATATATTTTAAAAGTACGATAAAACTATTTGGCTACAAAAAACATTTCATAAATATTTTATATTTTAAGATCTGCATGGACATCATGAATTGCAGATTGATGTGTTCTCAACTTGTTATGATACCAATGAAATTGCCTTGGTTTCTTGAAAAATAGTAGTAAGGTCAGTAGGCCCAGAAAAGCTTACCTTAACTTTATCGCCACCTAACTAGTCGATTTGTAAGAAGAAAAAAAACAATTAATTGTATAATATTATTGTATTTACTTAATTTTAATTACAACTTTTATTACTTACAGGTTTTTACCAGTCATTAATTTACAATATTGAAAGAGAAATATTGGAGAATACATTAAGATGTTAGCTAATATATTAAGAAGTTTCGACGTTGACTGTTCAAGGCATAATATCAATTCAAGATTTATTTTATAAATACAATAATTATACTTGGACTAGATACAATAACCTATTTCTGGGAGATAATTAGGTAGGTATGTTATTTAATGATTTTGGAGTCAAGCTCCTACCTCTGGTACGGAGGGCCAACATAGAGATCAACAATTCTTTACAACCACATATAAGTGTTTACTAACTATCCACTAGTAATTACTACCTAGTAATTCTATGAGCGACAGTGACAGTGCGATTAGAATTCGACTTATACACTGGTATATTTATATTCACACTGCAAAAAAGTATTTTTCTTGATTATAACAAATACACATTAAAAACAACAATTGTAATAATAGTATTCTAAAAATATTAACTAAACTAAAAACTAATTGCTTGCATTACAGATAGTCCACGGACCCAGCGTGTCTACCCCAAGCGGCCCAAATATTATGACCTCGACAGAGGCTATGGCCTGCGGCTAGTAGCACAACTCGCAAGTGTTGATGTTTGCGACGGAAGATGAGGCGGCACCAACGTATCAACGAAAGTGGCATCCCACACCAATAGCCGGTTATTATTCAGTCTATTGTAATTAAAAAATGTAAAACACAAGCATAAATATTGCAATGTGAATTAAAGTTTTTGAAACTTCAGTCGAATTTCAATTCCTCATTTGTTTTTATTAATTATACCACTTTCTGATTACATTTTAATATCTGAAACATAATTTTTTTTATTAATTTCCTTATCAACTAATAATTCAATTTCGTGCAACCTAATTTTCTTCTGTAACTCTGAAGAGATGCAGGTACTGTACAGCCCAATGCTTTGGGCTTTAATTAAGGGTTACGCTTTGGCCCATTCTTATTATGTACGAGTTGATTACTGTGTAATATGTGTACAGTCTACAGCAGATCAACGGTAACACTTGCAGTACGATTTCAAGTCTTACGACGCAAATGCTGTCATGAGTAAAAAGTGTTACCATTGATCTGCTGTCGACTGTAGGTACCTACCTAATTAAAACTTAAACATGTGAGTAGGTATATAGTTTCCACAAAACGTCTGTGCTAGGTCCCCTCGATGAACAATTATAGTGTGTGTGGCAGTGGGAAATGGACTTTTCTCAATCTTCAGTATACCAAACCTATATAAAACGATTAACCAACCTATATAAAAAATGTAAAATCATTATATGTTTTTCTCTCGATGACTGACCATTTGTGGCCTTAACCCGGGTTACGGTGATGTAACTGATGGTTCAAATCAATTGCCAGGCTGTGTTTTGTCGGCGGTTGACATTGTTTCTTTCTGGTGGCATTAATTACTTCATTTTCACTAACAAATAAAATAAAAACAAAGGCTAATATTTTCTCTCAACATAACCTACTTTTGTTTAATGATGTTATGTTGCTTCCTAGTGGGAAAGGCAAGGCTAGCTAGCTAGAGCATACAGCCAGATGCGATGTATAAACAATTTATGTTTATAAATACACATACAAAGATAACCTAGACAATTGTCATTGCATTGCCACGATTTCGCACAAATATAAATAATTCTAATATAAATAAGACGGTTCGACCAATCAATCAATGAAATAATTATTAAGCAATATTAGAACACGCTACTACCTTTCTATAAAACAACTTCCTATACCTATGAAAAGATTCTCAAAATCACGTACCTAGTAAATTTTTGCGTAAATTTAAACACTTTGTAAAAACTGAACGATTGTTTTCCTAGATATCAGAATATCACCTACCCACATGCGCAGCCCTCAAAAACGATAGGTACTTAACCAAAATTATAGTTTTGTAACACAGTATAAGACAAAATCCATACAACTTCGATCAATTCAAGATATAAATGTCGTATTGTACCCGTGTATTGTACAAAGACATCGAAGTAATCATATTGCTTGTTTGCGTGATTAAGCTGCTAAAATTCACCCATCGTAATTGAAAATATTACTCACTTACTTATTTCTATACTATTGGGAACGCATCTAAAAATACAGTTATTTTGTCTTTGGTCATGAACTTCATTGATATCCATTACCATTACGTCAAAAAATTGCGATTGTCTAAGGTTTTTCATCGCCATGGACTTCAAAGTGACGTATTGGAGTGAAGTTCTTTGGTGAGTTTATTTTGTATAATTTTGTTCATATATAAAATGGTTTTGTTTAATTAAAGCTTAAAATAGACGATATTTCTTTACGAAACCATTACACAGTCATTGTTTGAGCAACTGTTAACGTATGGTTTCTTACACACACCTTTATTTGAAATAAAATAAATTATTTTGTAACTTTAAGTATAATTGTTAGCGTACGAAATAAACGCACATATCGACGTCGCATACTTTGGTAACACTTATGCAAGTACATCAAGTAAACACTAGATGGCGCATTGTATCGTAAAAACAGCTTATGCAAGTACATCAAGTAAACACTAGATGGCGCATTGTATCGTAAAAGATGGCGTGCAAGTCGTAATTAGAGTCGATCATGCAAACGATTGAATAAATCATATTTTAGAGGGTGAAGACTTTTCTGAGAGTAGTCATATGTTCTCCACGACAGTGATCAACTAAATATGTCATGTCTGAGGTTTACAAATGTAACTAAAGGCGATATTAGTCGACTTTTCATCGAACCCCATTACTACACTCTAGCCGGCTTCAACTGTCAAATTTCGATGGGGACGAACTTCACTTTCGAGCTGTCATTTCACTACACAATTCCAATTAAACGTCAAATAAGTAGCTTCACTCATTCCGACTCATTCGTATAAAGCGCGTTTAGTTCGTATGATAGCAAAATTTACAATTCAAATTATTTAATTTGTAATTATTTAATTGTAACGTTATGAAACACGCTATAAAAAGTCAAACAATGACTACGTATTGATTTAGTTGAGAAATATCTTCCGTATCAATTTTTAGGCAAACACAACCGAGACATACTAAACGCAAGAACGATTCTCCATACGCTCCATTCCCATGGTAAACGTCACTTTGCTGTCAACGCCTTACACAATACCAATGTTTTAGACAGCTGTCACTGCCACTGGTAATGGTTTTGAACTTGATTGCCATGGCTAGTGTCAGTTACACAATAAGGCTGCGGATTCAAGAGTGAACCACGAGTGAACGATGGCTTTCAGCGCTTTTTTTTTCCAAGGTGAAGATAAATGTGACATGAAAAAGAGATAGCGCTATACATTTTATCTTGCTGCCTCTTCTTTCGTGGTGTTCGATACAAATTTCGCTCAAAACATGTTTGAGGTTTTGTTGTTTATTTTATCGTAAACAAAACAATAAAATAACATGTTTTTACATATATTACTACATAATAATCATTACCTACTTGATAAGACGATACTCAGTGACAGTGTGAAGTGAGGTTACCGATATTACTGTGTTATTCTTTATCTCACACCCATTTTCGAGTGCCCGGGACTATGGTTCCTCATCCTCCCGGGCCGGAGGAGTTTGCTCCTCATGGAGGCCAACAGGGCGCTGACGACGGAGCGTCTCAGACCGAGGCCTCTTGGCCATAATCCAATAAAGTGCTAATAATAACTTTAAGACGGGACTGGGCGGGCAATGTTTGTCGGATGCCAAGCGATTTGTGGGGCAGAAATCGCCACCGAATGGACCCCAAACAACGCGAAAAGGCCACGTGGCCGCCCCCGCAAACGATGGCGAGACGAATTTGACAGAGAGGTTGGTCTGAGTGTGTGCAATAGAGATTCTTCTTCTTGTGTGGTTTACCTAACCTATAGCGACCAAACCTATTTGTCAATGTTATTTAGGCCGCCCGTAGGCCTTTGACGTGACCTAACGACTGCTGTCAAGCAACAACAACTGGGACCAACTGTTTAACGTGCTTTCCGAGGCACAGAGGGGCTCAGATGAGTGTCAAGCGGTCACCCATACAGGTACTGACCTCGCCCAGCGTTGCTTAACTTGTACGATCGTTTTCAACGACGAGCCCCCAGCAATAGAGGTGAGTGGAAGGGTTTAGAGAGGCCTTTGCCCAGCAGTGCGACATTACAGGCTATTAAATAAACAAATAAGAACTTTAAACAAGATTCATTCTTGTAAACATCACATGTTCGTGTATAAATTAAGCAGCCCCCACGCGATCAATGTTGCGCGTGAGATATTTCATTTACTTGTTCTTCTATTTACAGAACTCGCGAATACTGTATCGATACCCGATGGGAGAGATCAAATTTCGTCACCATGGTTCCATCAGGGGACGCAGCCACATCCACATTGTCTGCGATTCTACTGTAAGCGACTCAGTCGAACATGATAACAAGACGAACGGTAGTAGCCGAGCGAGCATAGCTGGCATCTCCGCTCTTTAAAGGGGCATTAATAAATAATTTACACAGTGCATTTGTATAAACATACCATTTAATTATTATTAAAAAGTTTTTTACATAATTTGTACAGTTTAATTTTATGTAACAACCTTATACAGCAGCCCAAATCAAGTGTCGGTTTAATCAATCAGTTCCTTCACCGTTACATTACGACAGGTAATTAGACTATCATATTTGTTTACAAAATAAGACACTTGATTTGGGTGGCGGTGGCGGTATACATTATTTTATGCAAGTGGTAAGAGCCACACAATAGCGTCGTTCGAGCGACGAGCATTGTCGTCCTTCCCAGTTACATTTTCTTTCGTTGGACAACGGTCGAAAGGCGCCGCAAGCAGAGTGCTGTGGGTGGCATCGCTCGAAACAGCTGTTCCCATTACTCGCCACAAGTTCGGGATTCCATCTGTGAAGCCAAACAACAAGTCCATATTAATAACATATTCAAAACATACATATACAAACTTGACACTCGATTCGTATGTAATTCGACGCTATTCCTACCTACAACAAATCAAAATAATATAATGTGAGTTTTGTATGTATAAATATTTTTAATAGGGTTTCTTTTTTTCGAATCGAAAATCTAAATATATCTCCCATCTATTTAATAAGTATATTATACAATCATAATATTATGATTATTTACCTACAACTATTTATATAACAGAATATGATTGATTAGAATAATATACCTACCGCATCGTCATACGTGCGTGCAGTGTGTTCTACGAGATTAGCAGAAATCCATCAGGGTCAGTCTTGTTACAGCATACAGTGGAATCATAGACCACGTTGATGTTTTGTGAGTTCTGTGAACAGAGAACACCTTTGTGAAGAAGGGCACTATACAAGCAAACAAAACAAAGATGGTTAAAATGGCTTGTGTGCTTTTGATTAATAGTAATGCTGGAATTGACGCTGATGGCGGTCCACCATCTGCCTCCTGTGACCCCATTGGTAGCCTGCAGATCACCACCAACAATATTTTCAACATTATTTTGTTTTCATTGTAATATTTATGTCTTACGGACGAAGTGTGCTCCAGAATCTGGCGGCTGTATCAGGCAGCGGTGGGCGGTGGCGGCTGCGGCTCCTCGTTTCCTGAAACGAATTGATAAAGGCATTAGTAAATAAATAAGTTAGTAATAAACACCCACTGGGACAGCTTAGTCGGAGATTTTGCCATGAACCAAATCAATACATTATCCATAAATCCACACATCCACAAAATGTTTAGCAATAAGCACAAGCAGCCTATGTATACATACTCTTAGATGTGTACCGATAGATGGATTCTTACACCTACCTAATAGTGCGGCTCGACAATGCCTCCGTGTGTAATGATCCTCTGGTGAGCCAGACGCTGCGTTAAGCACCAGTCATCATTCTGGGGCGCTGTGCATATCCAGAATCACCTGAAATAACCAATAAATTGTAAAACCCGACTTCTTCGTTTGATGTACAATTTTAGTATATTTTCTGTGCAATAAAGAATATTTAACCTATCTTATCCTGTTATCCACTATCATCAAAAACCTTTTACACACAAACCATTTACACTGCCAATCAGAAAGACTATCTGAAAACGCTTGGACGACTGAGGTTACCTGGAAGAGATTGCTTCGTGCGAGTGAGGCCGTCTTTGAACAAATTGTATGTATTAATTTCTCCGATATAGACACTGGCTTTTCGTGCAATAACATGTTTATCATCTTATGTAAAAGCATGGGACTGTTGTAGGATGCATGTCTTGATGGATTTGGATCATGCAGCGGCTACAGGAAGCGACAAAATGAACATATCTACATACTCAAAACATTAATTCCCTTGTAGCAGTCGGATAAAGAATATAAATATTGTATAACTACCTAAAAGCCAGCAAGGGTCATCCTCTTAATACAGCGCTTCTAGGTGAATCTTTACTGGGCAATTCCAAACATGAGAATAATTGCTCGCTCCTCCAAAAGATGCATCAAGGTGAAGGGTTTGTAGGTCGCCATCACAAATCTGAAAAGATAAGGCAAATACTGCAAGAAGACAAATGCAATTGTTCTAGAGATAAATAAACAGACCTATACTATGCCCACTTAATAAACAGTACCTATAGTATGCCCACTTAAGACTCCTCATTATGGTTTATTTGGTAACGAAAGGCAGTGATAAACTTATTTACTCCCAAGGCCAATAGTCAAAGTCATAGACAGTTTTGAGTATGAACTCAGCATGAGTTCGCACTTGTCTGTCAAAATTGTGTGAACTGACAGTTGTAAGACTCAAACTGCACTCACACTCAAAACTGTCCTTGACTATTGGCCTAAGAGTATAAGTTTGTTTAGGCAATTATAACTTACTAGTAGAACATTCAAAGAATTATATCATGCATTTTCATTTCATTTATTTATTCACAATAAGTTGTAGTACAAAAAGATCTTATAATAATAATACGTGTTATGTGTAAGAAGTATCATACAACTTTACCCATTCGGGTGTAGCGATAAAACATAATTACAAATTTAAACATTAGAAAAATAAATTAAAATAAATTATAATTACTATTACAATAAAATACAAAAATAAAAACATTTACACAAGAATCATCAATAATACCTAGGTGCTTAAAAAGTAATAAACTTTAAAAAATTAAATTAGTATGTCATAAATATATTTCTTACAATGTCACAGGAATATTTCGCATTTATATGTCATAATTAAAAAATTATGCTACTTGTATACATAATTTTATATACAATTGATATTCACAGAATAAAACATTGATTCGTAATCAGCATAATATACCTGAAGATAGTTACTTACATTTTGCACTTGTAAGGTTCTTGACGACCACCTGGTAATGGGCCAACCTGTCTACATAGGTATTATATTTGCCATATTTGTCTACAATATTGCCTAATTGAATCATGTTCCAGCACCAGTGCCCGAGAGGCTTTTATTAATCAATCTAAAACTGAAAACAACAAGAGGAATATCATATAAGTATCTACAGTGTAAAGTTAGAAGATTAGACCTTTCTCAATCTGCAGTATAGGTACCTACACATATATACTTTGTTTGGGTCAGTTGCATGAACTGCAAACAAAAAGCATTTATGATACTATATCAGAAATGCAAAATGCTTTTTGTATCCTCTTCTCATCGATTGAAGGTTGGACAACATCAAGATTATCTTGGACATGTCTTCAGGGCCCCACCAAGCAGCTGACCCACCGATGGGTCTTTGAAGACAAGTATGTCCGGGCTTGATGCTGCAGTGTGTGGTACTGCGTGATCTTCATGAGTGAGAAACTTCCGCAAATTGTTGTTTCTGTTGCTATCCTCTTAATTTGTGTTCTGATGATATTCACTGTTCCCTTTTATTAATAACAAATCAAAACAAAGGTTAATGAACGCCAACAAACGGCAGGCTGATCCTATTTTCACTCTAGCTAGTCCCTTATAACTACCTACGCAGGGTTGCCAGATTGGATTTTTTCAAATTTCCCCAGATTGATAAATTTTTTTCCCCAAAATGATACGTTTTGCCAAAAAATTCCCCAAATTTGTTTGAGAAATAAATAATTTAATATTTTTGACTTTTGAAGGTTTTTTCACCGTTGACCGTCATTACAAAGACTCGTGTATAATTTATTTAGTTATATTAATGGCCTCGACAGTTGGTCATTTGCCAATGTCATGTTACCTAGTAATTCTTTGTAATTTTTCATACACAATTTTGTGAATTCTTATTTATGGTGTAATTGTACGACAATTTTTTTACATAATTTAAGTTCAATAAGTATGTCTTTTTTCTACCTCCAGACGAAGCGTCTTCAACCCTAGACAAAGCAGCTCCGCAGTCACGTTCACTCTTGAGCTCAATAATGGTACTGAATGGGACTCTTGAATCTAGCTCGAAATGCAATTATTGCATATATTTATATATATTTATATTATTTATAAACTCACGCCTGATTCCCGTAAGGGTAGGCAGAGACGATGGACTTCCATCTGCTGCGACCCTGGCACACGCCCTCGCTTCCTCCACATTCATAAATCTCTTCATGCATGCTTGTCGGTTTGTAGTAGACCGCACTTGGCTCTTTTTCAAGACATCGCCAATTTGATCGACGTACGATCTCCAATCAATTGCATATAATTATTCAAAAAACTATATACTATACAATCAAAATTATCGAATAATTTTGCAACCGTATAACGATCCCGCCTTTTTAAAAGTCCAGAGGTATAAATAATTAGGTATTATACAAAACATATTCAGAATATCGGCGTCTTCTTCGGTGGAGTATGCTGAGTGCTGTAGACGTTTTCTGAGCCGAATTTTTATATAATTTTAACAGTAGGCTGAAAGTTTGAGCATCCACTACGGGCTGCTAAGTCATATCTCACCCTTAAATAGTGATGTAAATATTCGGGTAGGCAAATATATTGAGCCATGTCAGCGATGATCATATAGAATATTCGCCCCCAAAATTCCCCACCCTGAATTTTTTTTCCCCAGCAATGTCATTTCCCCAACAGCCAAATTTTTCCCCAAAATTGCGAGAAAACCCCCCAATCTGGTAACCCTGTACCTACGTGAAATTCATTCGCTTACGACAGCTTACGACAATGAAGAAATGTCATGTATCCGCCAATGGGATCACGGAGTTTCTTTTGATTGGTTAAAAAGTGACAGTAGTCTATAGAAACGTATATATATATATATATCTAGGCTTTTTGAAAATGGCGGGAAACGACGGTTGCGAAATTATTTAATAATTTTCAGTTTAATGTCTACAGTGGGTGTTTTGTGTTTAATATCACGTTAAATTAATCAGAAAATGTTCGCGAATGACAGTATGGTGAAGTTATTGAAGAATTCAAGCAGGATCTGAAGTTTGGCGCCATGGTCAAGATTCCCACTACGAGCTCGGGAGTGAACGTGACTGTCGAGCTGCTTCGTCCACAGTGATTGACGCTACGGCGTCTCCTGTGGATGAAGACAAGAAGACGCGGCTACCCAGGGTGATGACGCTACGGCGACTCCCCTGGAGGAAGATAGAAGACTATTATACAATGAATTTTCTGTAACATGACATTGGCAAATGACGAACTGTCGAGTCCATTAATAAAATAAATAAATATATATCTATCTACGAACAGCTGCGAAAGTGGCTAGAGCCACGTAGACTTGTTTACATTCAATGTAAACAAATCAATGTAATACATTGGTTTGATTGAAATGAAATAAATTTTCCAAACACCATTATTTTTGCAAATTGCTATGATATGATGTTCTAATCTAAAGTAATATATCTACGATGACCTAATCTCTTATCTAAACATAAATTATATACCTACTTACCAATATTATGAAGAATGTTTTATGAAATTAAACAAGTGATCATGATGGATGACAGTGTGATGGGTCGCGGAGTGCCTCGAGGATTTGTTCAATCAAGGGAATTATGCAAGAAGGTGGATCACAGTGTCGATATGGCGTAAAATAAATCTCTGTCGGGAAACTAACCAAACCATCAGTGCTGGCTGATATGTCCATTAGATCATGATTATCCATGTGAAGTGAGAACTAGGCGGTATCTATGAGACTTTCCTTCACAATGTTGAGCGAGTGAGACATCTCGATAAGTTTACAAGACTAGTTTAGTGTGCTAATTAAATACTACATATTCAGCTGAAAAACTTAATATGTCCTCCATCACATGTAAACACTATCATATTGAAGACCCTGTAGGCTGACCGCGACTTCTATCGTATTCATTGTTCTCGTCTTCGAATGCGATAATACGTCATTCCGTACCGCCATCTTGTCTATGGGACACATTTGTCTATGGTTCAAAATGAATGCGAGAGGGAACACGAGAGGGCAAAAATGAACGAATGGTTTCTATACGTTTCTATACAAATGACGCAACTGACAGACCCTCTCGTCTATTTTCGTACCGCGAAATCGAAAATCGTTTTCAATTTAATTTTTTTTAAACGTTGAAAACCATCGCAAACGTCAAATGAAAAAGGTTGGCATTTAGCCACCTTTTTCATAGAAAGTACATTGTGAGAACACATTTTTGGTTGATTTTAGTGAATATTGTATTGCATTTATATTATTTCTTTGTACTTTTTAACTACATTTTAACGTTCCAAGGCTTGATTTTGGAAATCATGGCGGCTAGGGCGTTTTTAAGACTGTGTATATGTGACGTGATGTCGGTCTGTGGGTTTGTGTTAAGTATATCAACTCTAGGCCACAACCCACAACTACATCTTCCCGCGGAAGAAGAACGTTTGAAATGGCAGCTTATCAGAGCCAGAAGACTCCTCCGCGATCATAGTAACCCGCTTGAAATCCCAGAAGATTTATCGCATTGCAAATTATCGAGTTGACTTCGTTGACGAAGAGTTCTCTTCGTAGAGCTTTGTAATGAAATGAACAACTATGTCTCTTCCTTTCGGAGCAATGCAAGAGCCAAGAACTCATGGTAAGTTTACTATATTAAAAATATGAGGAAAGAGAGTAAAAAGCAAATATTTCGTTTTAAAATACTGATGTAGACTTCCCTACAAGTGCTATAATGGATGCATGATATAACAATAACATTCTTTGAATGTTCTACTAGTAAGTTATAATTGCCTAAACAAACCTCTCTAAACAAAATACTCTTAGGCCAATAGTCAAGGACAGTTTTGAGTTTGAGTGAAGTTTGAGTCTTACAACTGTCAGTTCACACAATATTGACAGACAAGTGCGAACTCATGCTGAGTTCATACTCAGAACTGTCTATGACTATTGGCCTTGGGAGTAAATAAGTGTATCACTGCTTCACTGCCGTTCATTACCAAATAAACCATAATGAGGAGTCTTAAGTGGGCATACTGACTGACTTGTTAGTTTATCTAGTATAGGTACTGTTTATTTATCTCTAGAACAATTGCATTTGTCTTCTTGCAGTATTTGCCTTATCTTTTCAGATTTGTGATGGCGACCTACAAATCCTTCACCTTGATGCATCTTTTGGAGGAGCGAGCAATTATTCTGATGTTTGGAATTGCCCAGTAAAGATTCACCTAGAAGTGCTGTATTAAGAGGATGACCCTTGCTGGCTTTTAGGTAGGAATACAATATTTATATTCTTTATCCGACTGCTACAAGGTAATTAATGTTTTGAGTATGTAGATATGTTCATTTTGTCGCTTCCTGTAGCCACTGCATGATCCAAATCCATCAAGACATGCATCCTACAACAGTCCCATGCTTTTACATAAGATGATAAACATGTTATTGCACGAAAAGGCAGTGTCTATATCGGAGAAATTAATACATACAATTTGTTCAAAGACGGCCTCACTCGCACGAAGCAATCTCTTCCAGGCAACCTCAGTCGTTCAAGCGTTTTCAGATAGTCTTTCTGATTGGCAGTGTAAATGGTTTGTGTGTAAAAGGTTTTTGATGATAGTGGATAACAGGATAAGATAGGTTAAATATTCTTTATTGCACAGAAAATATACTAAAATTGTACATCAAACGAAGAAGTCGGGTTTTACAATTTATTGGTTATTTCAGGTGATTCTGGATAGGCACAGCGCCCCAGAATGATGACTGGTGCTTAACGCAGCGTCTGGCTCACCAGAGGATCATTACACACGGAGGCATTGCAGAGCTTGCAGCACAGTCGAGCCGCATTATTAGGTAGGTGTAAGAATCCATCTATCGGTACACCTCTAAGAGTATGTATACATAGGCTGCTTGTGCTTATTGCTAAACATTTTGTGGATGTGTGGATTTATGGATAATGTACTGATTTGGTTCATGGCAAAATCTCCGACTAAGCTGTCCCAGTGGGTGTTTATTACTAACTTATTTATTTACTAATGCCTTTATCAATTCGTTTCAGGAAACGAGGAGCCGCAGCCGCCACTGCCCACCGCTGCCTGATACAACCGCCAGATTCTGGAGCACACTTCGTAAGACATAAATATTATAATGAAAACAAAATAATTTTAAAATTAATTTTGAGTTTGAGTGAAGTTTGAGTCTTACAACTGTCTTCACACAATTTTGACAGACAAGTGCGAACTCATGCTGAGTTCATACTCAAAACTGTCTATGACTTTGACTATTGGCCTTGGGAGTACATAAGTGTATCACTGCTTCACTGCCTTTCGTTACCAAATAAACCATAATGAGGAGTCTTAAGTGGGCATACTATAGGTACTGTTTATTTATCTCTAGAACAATTGCATTTGTCTTCCTGCAGTATTTGCCTTATCTTTTCAGATTTGTGATGGCGACCTACAAATCCTTCACCTTGATGCATCTTTTGGAGTAGCCAGCAATTATTCTCATGTTTGGAATTGCCCAGTAAAGATTCACCTAGAAGCGCTGTATTAAGAGGATGACCCTTGCTGGCTTTTAGGTAGGTATACAATATTTATATTCCTTATCGGACTGCTACAAGGTAATTAATGTTTTGAGTATGTAGATATGTTAATTTTGTTGTTTCCTGTAGCCGCTGCATGATCCAAATCCATCAAGACATGCATCCTACAACAGTCCCATGCTTTTACATAAGATGATAAACATGTTATTGCACGAAAAGGCAGTGTCTATATCGGAGAAATTAATACATACAATTTGTTCAAAGAAGGCCTCACTCGCACGAAGCAATCTCTTCCAGGCAACCTCAGTCGTTCAAGCGTTTTCAGATAGTCTTTCTGATTGGCAGTGTAAATGGTTTGTGTGTAAAAGGTTTTTGATGATAGTGGATAACAGGATAAGATAGGTTAAAAATTGTTTATTGCACAGAAAATATACTAAAATTGTACATCAAACGAAGAAGTCGGGTTTTACAATTTATTGGTTATTTCAGGTGATTCTGGATATGCACAGCGCCCCAGAATGATGACTGGTGCTCAACGCAGCGTCTGGCTCACCAGAGGATCATTACACACGGAGGCATTGCAGAGCTTGCAGTACAGTCGAGCCGCATTATTAGGTAGGTGTAAGAATCCATCTATCGGTACACCTCTAAGAGTATGTATACATAGGCTGCTTGTGCTTATTGCTAAACATTTTGTGGATTTATGGATAATGTTGTTGATTTGGTTCATGGCAAAATCTCCGACTAAGCTGTCCCAGTGGGTGTTTATTACTAACTTATTTATTTACTAATGCCTTTATCAATTCGTTTCAGGAAACGAGGAGCCGCAGCCGCCACCGCCCACCGCTGCCTGATACAGCCGCCAGATTCTGGAGCACACTTCGTCCGTAAGACACAAATATTACAATGAAAACAAAATAATGTTGAAAATATTGTTGGTGGTGATCTGCAGGCTACCAATGGGGTCACAGGTGGCAGATGGTGGGCCGCCATCAACGTCAATTCCAGCATTACTATTAATCAAAAGCACACAAGCCATTTTAACCATCTTTGTTTTGTTTGCTTGTATAGTGCCCTTCTTCACAAAGGTGTTCTCTGTTCACAGAACTCACAAAACATCAACGTGGTCTATGATTCCACTGTATGCTGTAACAAGACTGACCCTGATGGATTTCTGCTAATCTCGTAGAACACACTGCACGCACGTATGACGATGCGGTAGGTATATTATTCTAATCAATCATATTCTGTTATATAAATAGTTGTAGGTAAATAATCATAATATATTATATATTATATAATATATATTGTATATTATACTTATTAAATAGATGGGAGATATATTTAGATTTTCGATTCGAAAAAAAGAATAATTAAAAATATTTATACATACAAAACTCACATTATATTATTTTGATTTGTTGTAGGTAGGAATAGCGTCGAATTACATACGAATCGAGTGTCAAGTTTGTATATGTATTTTATGAGAATTAATGTATTATGTTTTATATAAAACATAAAAACATAATTTATTCAAAAAAAACATAACCTTATTTTAAGTTCCTGTGACTCCACACTAGGATTCCCTGTGTTGTGGAGTCATGCTCTTTCAATTATACAATGTAAGTTGGTTGGTTGGTACGTGCTTAAAGTATAATAATATATAATAAACAATGAAAATAAAGATATGATAATATTATTGTTATATTACATTTTAGATTAATTTGTATGTGCTTGTAGCCAGATTGCGTAGTGTTTAATTTAGTTTAGTTTACGTATAGATATACTACCATACATGCATACACATATACATACTCCCCTACATATACATAGATACATATATACATACATACACCCATACATACATACATAATACCTACATACATACATACATACATAAAATCACACATATATATATATACATGTTTAATATATTTAACACACAGTTTGTACAATCAGTATGATTTTAATGTTTTTCTTTTTTAGTTTAGTTTATTCTTTTATTTTTAAAATATCTTCAGTGCCTTTATAGTCCCAGTGAAGCTAGCCATGTCATTAGTTTCTTTCTACAAAAGGATCTCGTCAAACTCATCATATCATGCAGTTGGTTGATTTTAGTATATAAATAGGGACCTAGGAAATAAGAGAATCTTCGACTAAAACCTGTGTATGTTTTGAATATGTTATTAATATGGACTTGTTGTTTGGCTTCACAGATGGAATCCCGAACTTGTGGCGAGTAATGGGAACAGCTGTTTCGAGCGATGCCACCCACAGCACTCTGCTTACGGCGCCTTTCGACCGTTGTCCAAGGAAAGAAAATGTAAATAAAAAAGAAAAGGCTCTTACCACTTGCATAAAATAATGTATACCGCCACCCAAATCAAGTGTCTTATTTTGTAAACAAATATGATAGTCTAATTACCTGTCGTAATGTAACGGTGAAGGAACTGATTGATTAAACCGACACTTGATTTGGACTGCTGTATAAGGTTGTTACATAAAATTAAACTGTACAAATTATGTAAAAAAACTTAATTAAATGGTATATTTATACAAATGCACTGTGTAAATTATTTATTAATGCCCCTTTAAAGAGCGGAGAGGCCAGCTATGCTCGCTCAGCTACTACCGTTCGTCTTGTTATCATGTTCGACTGAGTCGCTTAAAGTAGAATCGGAGACAATGTGGATGTGGCTGCGTCCCCTGATGGAACCATGGTGACGAAATTTGATCTCTCCCATCGGGTATCGATACAGTATTCGCGAGTTCTGTAAACAGAAGAACAAGTAAATGAAATATCTCACGCGCAACATTGATCGCGTGGGGGCTGCTTAATTTATACACGAACATGTAATGTTTACATGAATGAATCTTGTCTTAAAGTTCTTATTTGTTTATTTAATAGCCTGTAATGTCGCACTACTGGGCAGAGGCCTTTCTAAACCCTTCCACTCACCTCTATTGCTGGGGGCTCGTCGTTGAAAACGATCGTACAAGTTAAGCAACGCTGGGCGAGGTCAGTACCTGTATGGGTGACCGCTTGACACTCATCTGAGCCCCTCTGTGCCTCGGAAAGCACGTTAAACAGTTGGTCCCAGTTGTTGTCGCTTGACAGCAGTCGTTAGGTCACGTCAAAGGCCTACGGGCGGCCTAAATAACATTGACAAATAGGTTTGGTCACTTATAGGTTAGGTAAACCACACAAGAAGAAGAATCTCTATTGCACACACTCAGACCAACCTCAACTCTCGCCATCGTTTGCGGGGGCGGCCACGTGGCCTTTTCGCGTTGTTTGGGGTCCATTCGGTGGCGATTTCTGCCCCACAAATCGCTTGGCATCCGACAAACATTGCCCGCCTCCCGTCTTAAAGTTATTATTAGCACTTTATTGGATTATGGCCAAGAGGCCTCGGTCTGAGACGCTCCGTCGTCAGCACCCTGTTGGCCTCCATGAGGAGCAAACTCCTCCGGCCCGGGAGGATGAGGAACCATAGTCCCGGGCACTCGAAAATGGGTGTGAGATAAAGAATAACACAGTAATATCGGTAACCTCACTTCACACTGTCACTGAGTATCGTCTTATCAAGTAGGTAATGATTATTATGTAGTAATATATGTAAAAACATGTTATTTTATTGTTTTGTTTACGATAAAATAAACAACAAAACCTCAACCATGTTTTGAGCGAAATTTGTATCGAACACCACGAAAGAAGAGGCAGCAAGATAAAATGTATAGCGCTATCTCTTTTTCATGTCACATTTATCTTCACCTTGGAAAAAAAAAGCGCTGAAAGCCATCGTTCACTCTTGAATCCGAGAGGGCCGAATTTGAAAGCGATTGAGAGTCGCGGTACCGAATAAACCATTGATGGTTATCGTTATCGTTATGGTTATGGTCTATTGAAAGCCATAACCATAGAAGTGGCGGTCGGGGCCCTGATATGATTTAAACAATAGTATTAAGTATGAATATGGTGAAAATTATTTGTAAAATCTTTAGTACTTAATTAAATTAAAATGGTGATGTAAGTTTATACAAATACACTTTATACATTAATTAATGATGCCCGGCATAGTCCAGTGGAGTGGTAAGAAGTTGTGACACGAACACCACAGTTTCATAGAGTAGAGCGGCAAAGTTGTGACATGCCACAGTATGTAGACACAACTATGCAGTATGCTCAGCTAATTCCATCTTCTTGCTATCAATTATGTTCGAATGAGTTACACAGTACACACAGGGGAACACAGATTACCCCGACTCAGATGGGAAACCGTAGTGCAAAGCCAAAAACCTTATAGAAAAAGAAAAAAAAAGTATGGTTAGTTACCAGTGTGCAACGCTCCAAGGAGCAGCGCTAGTGTGCAACTAGTGAAGGGACGCAACGTTTTTAATGGTATCGATATATGTTAGGGATGGGCTTACGATAAAAAAAATATCGATAACCTTATTTTAATTCATAATCCAATAAAAGTAATGATTTTACATATTACCATACTACCACATTTTGTGGTAGTATGGTAATATGTAAAATCATACTATTCCTGTAGTTGTATGGTACAGAAATAAAAATGCCAACTAGTAAGTATTTAGAAGCTCTCCAATTTATTTTTAAAATCTACCATTGGAAATTAGTCGAGTTGAAATAAATATATTATAAGAATATAAAAATAACTATTATAATATCTAAGCCTAAAAAATATAAACGTAAACTAAAAACTAAATACAGGTACGGACAACAGCAGATCGATGGTAACACTTACAGTACGATTCTAAATCTTACGACGCAGATAATCCAAAGTGTTACACTTGATTTGCTGTTAGCTGTACAGGGTGGAAACGTTGTGTCCAGTGCATAATTTCGCAAATTTAAGATATATTTTAAGACTTTAAACTGATATCGAAATTGTGTCGCTCAACAAAATATCATTAAAATATTTTTAAAAAAGTAACGCCATACATATTATCTTTCTTCATAATTTTTACTTTTACGGCTTCTATACATTTACTGTGAAGCCCAAGTAGTAGGAATGGTAACTACTACGAGTAGGTATGGGCGAGTATGATCTTATCAAAGTTATTAACGCATTTCAAGATACTTACAGTTTTTGCATTGCAAGTGTAAAATATTTTTCGATACGTCGAAAAATAATTGATTTTACGCGTTCTTCCACTTCAGACCTGTCCTATTTTAACTATTATTAAACTCAACACTGTACTGTGTTCTATAATGTATTTTATAAATAATCCTTAAATTACCATTAAAACATAAGTAAGAAAAAAATATTAAGTGAAAATTACATCAAAACAAAACTAAAAGAGCCCGAATCGTGTATTTCCAACCAAGGCAGGCACTTCGAACACCTTTAATTTTAAGTTTTATTTTAATTTAAGTATCTATGACTCTAAATGCTGTTATTCGTTATTATTATTATTATAGCCTTTTATTTCCTTAATACATTTCATTGATACGTTATTCATAAACCTAATTAAACCTCACTTCCCTTAAACCGTGTTGATGTCTCGTTCACACTTCGTTAAAAACGTTAAGGGACGGAAGGCCTAAACGGTGGAATAACTTTGAATCACTTTTATGAATACGCGCCTATGAGTTTTACATAGCCTTATGTAGTCGACAAATCGTGCAATAACGAATGTATGGCATGGGAGCGATAAAAGTGTAAATTATAAAGGCATGGCGTAACATTTTTAAATACACTTCTATTGATTAAATGACGCCAATTCTATATCACTTTAAATTTCTGAAATATCTCTTAAATTGGCGTAATTATGGACTGGAAACACTTAACGTTTCCAACCTGTATACAAAGGTCAGTTGAACTATCTGAATGCCTTCCATTTACAGATCAACCGATCCATGTTGTCATAAGTAAAAGTATGTCAAAAATGCATTAATTAAACCTCTAAAGAGTCTGAGAAAAGCGGGTGTCGGGTACTTGAGATTTCTGCCCTTTAAACTTTTCTATCTCTGTGATTGATGAACGTATGAATTTCCGCAACATCGGTGGTCAAGAAAGTTTATTTACAACTTTGACACTTAATTTATAAGTCTCCTGGATGTAAAACCGGCAGTAAAAACAGTGGAGTGAACACGCAGCTTTCCCCTCCGGACCGCGTATATGGCTTCCCGTATTCTGTACGTCCCCCGAGGAGAGACGAGTTCGGTACGCTTTTCTAAGAGCCTAAACACATGAAAACCCGTATGCAGTACGTCCCCGCGCGGCGACGAATGCGATACGCTTTTCCAGCCGCTGCTAATGATAAAGTTAACAGAAACCCGTATTCAATAGGTCTACAGAACAATGATAGTATGGAAAGAAAACGTCTATTGTATACGAGGAGACTTGTAGTATTCCTATTGGAGTAAAAAATTATAATTAAAATTTAATATAATTGGAATCTGTTGTCTAATGTTTCTTTGCCACAGTTTCGTTATTTTTGACATTTAAAGAAATGTTGTGGCGTCGTTTTACCCGACTGTGCATAAAAGAGTGTTATGTTTTTCGAGTGTATGTATGTCTAATTCTTAGACGTGGAAATGATAAAGTTAACAGAAATCCGTATTTAATAAAATAGAATAGAAAATATGTTTATTGCTATTGCAATAAACATATTTTCTATTCTATTTTATTCTATTTTATTTTATTCTATTTTATTTTATTTTGTAGCTTATGTTACTTATGTAATTGGTGTATTCACCAATTACATAAGTAACATAAGCTTACAAAAAATCAATGAAGTAATAAGTTATAATCCAATATAGTTATGCTAAGTGGTGTGGCAAAAGGTGCATGTTTCAGCTGAGCTGACACCGAGGTGTGCAGCGCTGTTTTTCGACATGCACCTCTTACCTGCCATGTAGACCTGATATTCGGTATGATAACGAGCTTGAACTAAGATAGCCTAGTGCTATCTAATAATAATATATAAAATAATTGAATGTCTACAGAAAAATAATTAGTTTGAAAAAAAAATGTGTATCGTGTATAGTTCAAGTATTTATTGACGTAAAAGAATAATATTGTTTGTTTTTTTGCAACAGTTTCGTTAGAATTTATATTGACAGAAAAAAAAACATAACACTCCTTCATGCACAGTCGGGTAAAACGACGCCACAATATTTCTTTAAATATCAAAAATAACAAAACTGTGGCAAAGAAACATTAGACAACAGATTCCAATTCTAATTCTAATGTCAACTGGAAACCACACGTAGAGGCGGTTGCAGGAAAATTATCAAGATTTACGTATGCCCTGTATGAACTAAAAAAATCAACTGACCTCAAAACTGCTACCACTGCTTATTATGCATACGCCCACGCATGGTTGAATTATGGAATAATTTTATGGGGTAATAGTGCTGATATTAATCAATTATTTATCCTACAGAAAAGATGTGTTAGAATAATAGTAAATATAACAGACAGGGAAAGTTGTAGGCCACATTTTAAAAACTTAAAATTTTTAACACTCACATCTATGTACAATTGTACATATTAGAAATATGTAACTTTGTTAAAAAACACTCAGCTCTTTATCCACTATCAAAAGATTTCAGTTCTCATAGACTTAATCAACTGTATAAAGAAAAATTATTATTACCTTCTTGTAAATTACAAATTGTACGTGCAGGTGCATATTTCATGTCTATAAAAATATTTAACAAATTACCAACATGGTTACAGGACTTAAAGGGCGAATCAGTGTTCAATAAAAAATTAAAATTATTACTAATTGATAGGTGTTTTTACAATCTGCAAGAGTTTTTCGAACATGATTTTGCAAATTAATTTATATGTTGACAATTTTAATTTCAATTTTAAATTACTTCCTAATTATTATATTTACTTGAATATTTATTTGTATTATTGACTGACTGACTGACAAAATTGAATTTTTTAATGTTTAAGTGAAATGTTGCGGTGCCCTTACAGGGTTTATGTGAGCACTTACTGTACTACCGAAGAACCATGTTACCACATAAAGCAAGGAATAAATGAATTATGAATTATATTAAATTATAATTATAATTTTTTACTCCAATAGGAATACTACAAGTCTCCTCGTATACAATAGACGTTTTCTTTCCATACTATCATTGTTCTGTAGACCTATTGAATACGGGTTTCTGTTAACTTTATCATTAGCAGCGGCTGGAAAAGCGTATCGAATTCGTCGCCGCGCGGGGACGTACTACATACGGGTTTTCATGTGTTTAGGCTCTTAGAAAAGCGTACCGAACTAGTCTCTCCTCGGGGGACGTACAGAATACGGGAAGCCATATACGCCTCCGGACCTAATGCAATAGCGGAGGTGCTGTTCCACCAGAATGACTCGCAGTCAGGGACGCTGATGCTGGTTTCTTGGTCGGGTTCCATTGAAGGGCCTGGAACAGAAGACGTACTTACGTCAGGATCACATTCTGTGTCAAATAACCTGATTGTAAAATAGCGTCTTCAACATCATCGTGACAATTAGAGCTAGATGAACGAGGGCTCAAAATATTCCTAACCATGAGTGATTTAAAAGAGCACTCGAACGAATAGGTATCGGGATTATTGTTTCTATGATTCGGACAAAAAGTTCACCAATAGGTCTTAATTTACATTACGAGTGTGAATTTTTTTTACACCCAGCCCAGACCTTTGAGCTGTTCATATTGAAATGAAACTTTCTAAAGTTGTCACCTAATTTCGAATAGGTAGTGGAACTCTTTTATTTATTTCACGACCAACCGAAAAAGCTTGTTTTCTCTTCGAATCAATGAAATAAACATCATTCAGAGTTTTAATTGCGTTCTGTCAGAATATAACGTGTTTTGAAATACCTACCATTTTATCTCCTTCATGGGGGCTATCATCTGGTCAGGAGCCCAACCACCGCAGGGCGTTGACGCTGTCGAACAGTTGGTCGAAAACAGCACAACTTCAGCAGTGTTCTTCATTGTGTCGCTCATTGTACTCCATCGGCATGCGTTCCTGATAATTACAATAACTATTTATATAGTTTGAAAACGGTTCTGTAATTATTTTCTGTAATTCTTTAATGTACACAAAATAAATACACGTTACATGAAATAAAATTGGATGTACATAAGGTGTGCTTAACTCTACGATAGAGTTCTCTACCAGCAAACCAGTGAGAGAGAGATACGAGATCTGGAGCAGGCAGAAAAAGTGTACACAGAATCATACAGTAACTATATACTTAGCTAAAATAAATATTTAATAAATTAGTTATATAAAGTAAGTATATATATATCTCTATAGGTATGTATACCTATATAACTAAAATAAATAAATACACATATACCGTACAGGCTATATAGGTACTTAAATAAACTTATAAATAATACACAATAATAATACTGAAAATATAACAATATTACATATTATGTAGCAGTAAACAATAAATACGTACATACACACATACATCGATATATACATAGATAGATACATACACACACATATCGCAGAGATAGGTAATTCTCCTTCACTCTTCCCTTGAAGACCTCCAACGACGGACTCACACAAATCATATGCGGAAGTGAATTCCACAGCCTTGGGGCGTGGACCATGAAGGAATAACTATAGCGATAAGTGTGTCCAGTCTATAATTTCGCCAATTTAAGAAATATTTCACACTATCCCGTGGAAGATGGGTCGTGCTCTGGGGTAGGACACTACACGCATAGACTAGTTGGCTCCGTTTATTAATACATTTCAAGATATATTTTAGCATTTTAAGTGTACACATAAAACTCCTTTTTTCCCATTCTACGTTCAAAGGGTAGTTACACTTGATGTGCTTTGATGTGTACTACTTATGGCAAAACATTCTGTCGCGGGAAAGCGACCACTAAAATTTCTAGTTGTATAAGCAAACTTCAACATACCGGCCATTACACAGTAGAGGTACTCGGGCCAGGTAGAATCGCGGTTGTGTCGAGTGGAGCGACTCCTGAAACATTTAATAATTTCTCATATAATATGATTTATTTGTTGCGCAAGGAGAGAGCAAAAAGGAGGGTTATGTTTATCGAGCATAACACTGTGATATAGACACACACACGCCAGCATTATGCGGCCTGACTATCAAATGAATAATAATAAGATAACTCTAGCTAGAAGACTTAACCCGAGCAAAATGGAGTTTTCTCTTGGTAAGTACTTAATCCAGGGTTATATCGATATTGTAAGAGACCCTAGCCGCTAGGAAAGCAAAATGCATTAATTATATAAGCACATTAACGCATTTTGCTTCTTTAAAAAAACAACTAAAAGAGTGTGTCCATTGAGAAAAATTTTAAGTTTAATTTCGTATTTAATGTACTTTTCCTTTTTTATTATTACCGTCACACGATTACTCTTTTTAGGGTTCCGTAACTCAAAAGGAAAAAAGGAACCCTAATCACTTTGTTAACAACCATCAGTCTGACAGTGTCTTTTTTTCTTAGAAATGCGTGGACGTATCATATCAAAAATTACAGTGTCTACTCTAATTTTGTTATTTTTACTCTCTAGCTTATAAGGTTTTCATATCAAGTACTTATTTGCGAATACCTATTACTGGCTGCGTTGAAAATTGTTTTTGTAAATCATCGACTGTACTTACAAAAACACTGTACATCGACTGTACTGTACTGTACTTTACAGCTGTTGGTATTCCGAAAATGTAAAATAAATAAAATAAAATAAATAAACTATCTATGAGTTAAACGAATTTTTGACAAACGGTCAAGGAGTTCTTGAGGTATCCAACCCTTCTGAGGTCTATATTAATTATCTGTTCTTAACTGTACTTACATAGAAAGTTTACATTTTTATTACTTACCAATAAGGTTTTGAAGGTCACCCAAATAATATTTCTTCATCAGTATAGTGCCAAGAATGCTCTTCAATTGTTGGCTAATAAATACTTAACTTCGAAGTATCGTTGACACACCTGAAATGATAGATGTTTTAATGGTCACTAAATCATAGCTCGACTCGACTGATAGAGAAGGGTATGAACTTAACAGATACAAAGATTAGTCTGAACCATCCAAACATGTTCAACACATACCAGGTCCTGTTGTCTCAAAATAGAATGTCCGGGTAGAATTTTCAGCTTTGGAGCATTGTCATCTATTATAATTGTTTTAACCAAATTTCTTGTAGATATAAGTTCTCGGCAAACAAACTAAACATTCGCAAACTAGTGGATGTTGACTTGCATCCATCAATAATGCCCTTGTTAACATGCATCTTTCCTGAAATTTAATAGAGACGTTTTACCTGAAAATAAAACGTTTATTAAATACTTACCTAATTCGAAGCCTAATAAAACAATATGAGAATAACATTCTTGATTTCCGCTTTCCGAAGTCATATACGTCACGTCCGCAAGCCCTTTCCTCCCACGCGCACCCCGCACCCCACCACTACCGACGGCAGCTAGGCGGGGAATCGCCATTTCACTTCATTGCATCTCTCATATAAAAGCCACCAGGCAGAATTAGAAAGTGTTAGGCTTCGAATTAGGTAAGTATTTAATAAACGTTTTATTTTCAGGTAAAACGTCTCTATTAAATCCTGTACCGTAATTCGAAGCCTAATAAAACAATATGAGAGACGTGTTTGTTATCGCCTGGTGGTAGTGGTGGTGGTACCAATTAAATATGCCAATGTGATCTGCTTAATTGATTTAAGCAAAATATGTAAAGCCTTGTAGTATGAGCGAGCATACTAGATTATCTTAATACATAAGCAAAAAGAGCCATACTCTATGCATCGAAATAGTACGATTATGAACAATCATTATCCTTTAGTAGGTACCCATATCATTTGTAACTTGTGTAACAATTACTTAACTGATTGTCAGTTTATCTACATTTGTACCTATGGTATGCCTTTGCGCTGATCTAATCGATTAAAAAAGAAAATATCCTGAATTTCATATGAAATCGGATATCTTGACCTTTTTGAAGGTATTGACAGAAAGGTGATGAAATCGGATATCTTGACCTTTTTGAAGGTATTGACAGAAAGGTGCCGCTTGCGGGCATGTTAGGTACCTTAGTTAATTTACCCAACAAATTTCTCATCACCTGCTGTACTTACAGCTGTGCAGTTTAATCTAGTTATAAATCATCGCCTTGAGTTAAAATACAATTTTCATAATGTATACCTCTAGGTAGGTAAACCGTAAGTAGGTTTTATACACTTGATGTTAGGTTACACAATAAACCCCTGCTTCAAATTCGCCAAATTGTTTGGGTGTAAACTCTATAATATACAAAATGTATAGATGTATCAGAGAGTTTGTATCAATATGAAAATCCTCATCCAACTCGGTGGATCTCCCATCAACTTCTTAGTATCTGAGAGGAAAGTTTTAGAGTCTCGCTCGCATAACATGGGGAACAATGGCGTTCACCAGCTATATATTAGAGGCCTTATTTGATTCGGTTTAATTAATTAAATCGACAGATTTTAAGAATTGGTTTCGAAAACTGACCTGGGTGGCGAGTTTTGTTTGAACCATTCCTATTAAACCTTATCCATAAACTGTATTGTAAAACTTCACCGGAATAAGTTGCACATTGCCACCGCACTGCGGCGCTGTTTGCAACAAACGGCACAAGGAACCGGCCGTGATAAGTAAAATCTTTGTAAAATATTATATATTCTATATATTAGAACCTGATGAAAAAATTCTTGCCGTGGGCAGGACTTGAAGTTGCGACCTTGCCATTCCGTGTCGCGCTCTTACCAACTGAGCGACCACAGGCCACGTCCACCGACAATCTTCATCGTATTATACATGCTTAAAGGGTATGTTATGCAAATCCATATATCGGACAATAGTAGTAGTATTCCGACAACCACGTCTAACATTCGGTTAGAAACGAATTTGTATTACGCATTATCCATGCTCGGTGAACAAATTAGAACATTCTATATATTTTTGTGTGTTTAAGTCCGTTCCATGTCTATTCTTCATTATTTTCTATGAACTAGTGCATAATTTAAAGTATAGGTACTCGATTTATGGGAATAAAAAACTTGACTGTACGTTGAAGCCCCCGACCGGGCGGGAGGTATAATATGCGCAGCGTAGCCGGCAAGAAAATAACTTTGAATTCGAATATATGGTCGAGAAGCGCAGCTAAGTGAAGCCGACGCTCCGCAGTTACATAGCTATTAGAAGGTTGGCACTACATATAATTTCTGTACACTATATACCAAACAGTGCCACGCTTCCAGTCACAAGGTTCGTGGTCCGATTGTGAGAACGCGCTGAAAAGGATCGTAGGTACACGTTCACCAATGTTGGGTGCAGTTTGTACTTGGATGGGTGACCGCTAGATAAATTTTCGTATAAGCCGTAAAACAATCGGTTCGGATTGTTGTCTTTTAACAGTAGTAGATCGTTAGACAATTGTGACAGGTTTAGATGGAATAGGGTTGGTCACAAAACCACAATCATCATGCCTAAAAAACGTTCGCTTTGAAGCCTTTTCAGGTAGAAATCACAGGTAGAAATGTAACGAGAATTTTTCGATGATATCGTTCCCTCATAAATTCACTACCTACAATTATGATAATTGTAATAGTGTAGGGATTCAAACAAAACAACATTATTGATGTTGTGGGTAGAACAAGTTTGTATGTTATTGTCTCTCACCGTTGGTAGGCAACATATACCTACATGACACGACGGATATAATTGCTACGGATATAACCGGCTTATCGTATATAACTCTGATAATTTGTTACACGCTGACAAAGGTGGAAAACCATTGGGGCGAGAATCATAATTAGAATTGAGTTACATTTTATTCTATTTCCAGTATCGTAACACGGCACATGTAAGGGCCGACCTGCCTGTGCTGCGCCAACTACCATGTACTGGCTCCGCCGGGGGAGTGACCAGTGACGATGGAGTTATGTTCGCTAAAATCCGATTCTAGCAATCGATCGCCGTATATCCATAATAATATGAATACATTATTTTCTATCTTAATGTCTTTATGTAGGTAGTTGTAAGTTTAAAGATTTTAATCATGTAGTCAGGTTCATATCACTTATTGCAAGTAGATTGCATTGTTTACATTTTCTGCGTTACGTATTGTCGCGCCTTCGTTGTGAGGGTAGGCGACGACAATGTTGTTATCGTTTTGGGTCTGTCGAAGTGTTCGGAAATTAATAACCCGGCGAACGGAGATGTCATATTATGCACAATACGCGTACTAGTCCTATAGTACGGCGTAATACGAAACCGCAAAGCGCGGGTGTTGGTGCTTGAAGTATGAATGACGTAATAGTACGTAATAGTATCTTCTGTATTAGAATGTAATACAATGTGAACAGTACTCTTCTAGCTTTGGTAATCATGATCTAGGAGTAGATCTAGGTCTAATTTCCGCATTCCAACCAAGATTGGTAGTTTCTATTATGATAAGTACATCAATGCAATGCAACAGATGTCTGTGGGTCCGAGAGGGAGTCTGTAGTCCCTTGACCTCTATACCATACCAGCTCAGCAACAGCATACCTAGGCAGTGGTCCTCGCCGCCTTTCAGCAGTTCGATTGGCATGATAGTACATAACTCTAGTCCCGTGGGGATTATGAGGTTTGCTTGTGGGTAGTCCTTGGTAAACTGGTTCCCATTTTGCCAATTTATTAATATCAAATTAACTTCTACGATGTCTGCGGAATGACAATACATCTTCATTCTTATTCAAATTATATTTCGACTTGTTAGCCACATGAAAGACCCATTCGCCAGGCGATCTCAGAGCGTAACTCGGGTTTCGGGTGGCAAATATGGTATGGAGACCGCCTCTGTAGACGTATCGGAGACAGCGTCTGTAGGTGAAGCCAATGGTACACGATGGCAATCCAAATACTTTTGAATATTGAAAATAACGAGGGTATTTTAAGGTTAAATAGTTGAAATCCAATATGTGCGCACAAAGCGATTGAATTCAGTACTCCTGGGCCAGTTACCCTATTCTGGGGGTGCGAGTACCCACGTGTTCGGGTGCCCGTTAATTACCCTTATGTTTGGACTCGGGTGTACCTTGCGTAGCACTAATGGCCCCAATACTGAAGAAAACAACTTCAATTTGCATGCTTAAAGTAATGAGCGATGTAACTTACAGTTTAGCGAACATTCCTTAACGCAACGTTGCTTGCGAGCGCCGCCGGCCGTTAGAACATAATATCGCGCCATGTTAAACACACCTGTTGCTGCTATCCTTCCTTCTTCCGTATTCGTCTCCTCCTGCTGGCGGGCCGGACGTTTCTAATACCTTTATAATTAATAAAATCAAACCGAACGGTAACACCGTTAAAAATATTCACCACAGAAACGTGGTGAAATTATTTTATCTTTCACTTTTATAAGTAAAGATTTGCAAATACTTTGCTACGTATAATATGACTAAAATAAAATAAATTCGGTCAACCTCACGCTAGGTTAGGTTAGGCGACCGTACGGGTCGGGAAATTTAATGCCAATGAAGTGAAATGGCGATTCCCCGCCTAGCTGCCGTCGGTAGTGGTGGGGCGCGGGGTGCGCGTGGGAGGAAAGGGCTTGCGGACGTGACGTATATGACTTCGGAAAGCGGAAATCAAGAATGTTATTCTCATATTGTTTTATTAGGCTTCGAATTACGGTACAGGATTTAATAAGGTAAAGTTACATTGGTTAGGTACAATTATGGTGTCTTTACTTAATCACATAAGAGGGGCTGGTAGTACTACAGTTGCAAGTACATGTTGAAAACGTTCGTATAAGTTAAGCCACGTTTGGCAAGGTCAGAACCTAGATGGGTGACCACTAGTAACATTTTCATCTGTGCCCCTCCATGAAGTGGCGTGTTTAAGTTCAGAGTTGTCCCGGGCCACTTAAATCTGGCAACCACCATGCACTGGCCCACTGAAGTTTTTCTTTATATGTTTTCCATAAATTATAGATAAAATATTTATGAAACAGTATTTAGCTATACATGCACACTCGCTTGGATGCACATACCTACATTATTTGGTTAAAAAGTTAATACACATTTTTGACCGAGTGTTGTACCCATTGTGTCTCCATCCGGGTCGCCCCTAAAATTCCGCTACCATGGGCCCAACTGAAATGTTGTTCCTCTTTGGGAAAATTTAATTAGATGGTTACGGTTAGTTTTAGAATATTGTCTTCGTCACTGTATGTGTATAAATATCCATAAATAAATGTAGAGAAATAAAGGTATAATATGAATATTGGAGAAATCAATTCAGGCTGGTTTGTTTGAGAGATACAAAAAGAAGATGGGAATGCTAAATTCGTCTCGTCCCTGGCGCCATACCTCATAACCTAAATAGTTAGGGTGAAAAATAGTCATGTGAAAAAAGTTGGAGGCGTCCTTGTCCTATTCCAAAAGCCACACCGAATTGAGGGAAGTTTTATAAACATTATTTACTTACTACATAACTATATGGATCAGAAGTCTTTGGCTAAAGCGTTCGAAGACAGGCGCTTCATTTCGTCTTTGTTTCGCGCCCCACTAAACAATAAAGTGTTATTTTAACGATAAGACTTACTGAATAATAAAGATACACTGTAACGAATAAATATCCTTACACTACAAAGCGCTAATAACAAAAAATCTGAAAAGATCGTTGGAATTTTTTTGGAAAATAAACCACAATGAGATAACTGTCACCCACTTAACTTTTTTTTAAATGTGGCTTGTACCGTAACCATCGAGTCAGTAATTTTATCGATACCACAGAAAAAAACCATTTCAGTTACTCTGTGCCATAGAAGAGGACGGGTGTAGTGAGAGAATAGGATGGATGATGTCATGGTGACGTCACTTGTCAAATTACTTGCACACTGTAAGTGCTACTACGGACCTTAACGTAATGCAGTAGAGTTCATTTTATTTTTTTTAAAGATTTTTTCTATACGGTTGGATTTTTTATTCCAAGTTTCTAGCCCGTGCAGGGGAATCCGAGAGCACATGAATCTGCTGCTGACTGTGGTGGCCAAATTTGATATCTCGCATCGATTATCGATACAGCATTTGCGAGTTCTGTAAACAGAAAACATAATGAAATATCTCACGCGGAACATTACATCGCTGGTGGGTCAGGGGCTGCTTAATTTATACTTACACAACACAAAACGTAACAGTGATGTTTCTCTCAAAATTATTAACATTTTAGTAGATTATGGCCAAAAGGTCCCTGGATGAGACGCTCCGTCGTCGCCGCTGGCAGCGCCCTGTTGGCCTCCATGAGGTGCAATAGCTCCCCCAGCTGGAAGGATGGGGCCTTAGTCCGGGGCACTTCAAAATGGGTGTGAGAATAAGTAAACCTTGAGTGATTGACGCTACGTACGGCGTCTCCTGTGGATGAAGACGCGGCTACCCAGGGTGATGACGCTACGGCGACTCCCCTGGAGGAAGATAGAAAACTTTTATACATTGAATTTTCTGTAACATGACATTGGCAAATGACGAACTGTCGAGTCCATTAATAAAATAAATAAATAAGTAAACCTTAACTTTACACAGTCTCGTTACTCTTATGAAGTCGTTTTTCCCGCGATTTTTTTTTTAAATTTTGTTTGTACCCCCTTAGCGACACTCTGCTGACCAATGATTCTTAATTTCTTATATAGAATTAAATAATTAATGTAGTCCTCACGTTACTTTATTATTTACGATAAAATAAACATATTCATATCATACATAATAACCTCTAACAAACACCGTTTTGAGCGAAACTTGTTGAAGGGAACAGTGCGAACGAAAGAGTCAATATATCATCATAAATTGTATAGCGCTATCTCTTCTTTTCTGTAACATTTCTCTTAAATATCAAGAAATAAACCAATGATTCCTTCACAAACAAATAAACCGATTTTGTTTGGAGAAGTGAAAAGCGAAACCCTATAATTAAATACAATGAATAAACCATCGATCGCCTAGTTAAAGGCGCCTAACCTTCGTTTTCGTTTCATCTGACCAGGCTGTATGCTTTAGTTAGCTTTGCCTCTCTTTGTTAAAATAGCTCCTTCGTTATACCCATTGACTTATTAAACTAATGGACTTGGCATACCTACGAAAATAACGTGCCTACCTAAACTTTGTGGGAAACTAAAATGGCAGATTGTCGTAGTGCAGCCTCGATGTTCATCGATAACTTTTATCGATATTGACCGGAGACGGTAAATGCAGTTTCCCCATAGATTTTATATCTAATCTCTATTATCATCCTTAAATCATTGAAATAAGGTTAAAAATAACTTGATCAGAAATAAAGTACTATGCCGTGCCAAGCCATACCGTGCCGTCTTTGTGCATAGGCCATAACGATCTAGACAAATAAAAAAACAGTTTAGAAATATGATTTATTATTATCCAGTATCCTGACCGTGCTCGCGCGCAGGCCGGACAGTCGATTTCTCAGACACTGGACCGGCCTGCACGCACCAGTATGTACTAACATAGTTATTTAAGTATTTACTAACAAAATATGGATGTAAAAAAGTCTGAAATAAAAATATTTTATTTATTTATTTTTATTTATTAACTTAATTAGGTACACTACACATCCTTTCTACGTACATGATTGATTAATTAATTTAGATATGTGTTCAAGTGCTGTGACTACAATTCATTAAGGTTATTCAAGTTTTTTATGATGTAACCCTGAATAACCCTACAGTAAATCTCGTCCGTAAAACGTTAAATGTAAGAAAAATGAAGGTTCAAAGCAAATCTTCTAGTCTCTGCTCAATATCTTCCGGATATTGTTTTTCCACAGGCAAACCTCTAGATTTTAAGGAATTAATGAAGTCTTTCCTTGTAAATATTCAATAATTGAATTCTCGTTATTTAACAAATTCCGTTTGCGTAAATCTTTCGTAATATTTTCAAAAAAAAATCTATTCTACCTGCGAATTGTCTCAGTTAATCGTTTGATTTTTATTCCTTGAAGCATACATAATTATTGCTTCAATTTCTTATGATTCTCAAAAGAAATATCCTGAAATCAAACAAAATGCATTCGTTATATTATAATATATTTCATTAGAGTACAAAAAGAGAAAAAAAATGAATATATCGATATTTCACAATAACAAAAGAACGACACTATCGTCGAACTACTGCTTTTTTTACAAAGTCAAATTCTCTTGAAATATGGCTTAGAACAGTAGTTTAGCCTATCTAAAATGTACTTAATTAGGATCTGCTTTGAATTTCGAAAACAAGAAGTGGAAATATATGGAATTAGACGATATATCATAGCAAAATGTCTTGCTTACCGGTGAAATGTTATATTATTCAAATTTTGGTTATTCCTGGTCTTCCTCGAACCACAGCCTATTACACTTTATTTAGTCATTGTTCCTTTACATTAATTTGTACTTTTTATGCACTATATCACTTAATAACAAGGTTTAATTAGTTAAAAATCGCAATCAAAACAGCAAATTGACACTTGAAGTACTCAACAAATCCGTTAACAAATATGGCGACTGGGCACGTTCCCACGGGTCGCGACGCCACATAATAAGTGTTGCCAAAATTGTTACTGACACAACTAGCGTCGTCCTTGTCCACTTATAGAAATTCATGATAGTTAAAAAGAGATAGCATTATATTTAAGAGTTCAACGTCGAAATGCATGATATTCGTATAACCGAATAGTAATATAGAAGAATAGGCCAAGTCCATAGGTAGGTTTATTAAGTCAATGCTCAAAACATGGTTGAAGTTTTGTTGTTTATTTTATCGTAAACAAAACAATAAAATAACATGTTTTTACATACATTACTACATAATAATCATTACCTACTTAATAAGACGATCGATACTCAGTGACAGTGTGAAGTGAGGTTACCGATATTACTGTGTTATTCTTTATCTCACACCCATTTTCGAGTGCCCGGGACTATGGTTCCTCATCCTCCCGGGCCGGAGGAGTTTGCTCCTCATGGAGGCCAACAGGGCGCTGACGACGGAGCGTCTCAGACCGAGGCCTCTTGGCCATAATCCAATAAAGTGCTAATAATAACTTTAAGACGGGACTGGGCGGGCAATGTTTGTCGGATGCCAAGCGATTTGTGGGGCAGAAATCGCCACCATTCGGTGGACCCCAAACAACGCGAAAAGGCCACGTGGCCGCCCCCGCAAACGATGGCGAGACGAATTTGACAGAGAGGTTGGTCTGAGTGTGTGCAATAGAGATTCTTCTTCTTTTCTCGTGTGGTTTAGTGACCAAACCTATTTGTCAATGTTATTCAGGCCGCCCGTAGGCCTTTGACGTGACCTAACGACTGCTGTCAAGCGACAACAACTGGGACCAACTGTTTAACGCACTTTCCGAGGCACAGATGAGTGTCAAGCGGTCACCCATACAGGTACTGACCTCGCCCAGCGTTGCTTAACTTGTACGATCGTTTTCAACGACGAGCCCCCAGCAATAGAGATGAGTGGAAGGGTTTAGAGAGGCCTTTGCCCAGCAGTGCGACATTACAGGCTATTAAATAAACAAATAAGAACTTTAAGACAAGATTTATTCATGTAAACATTACGCGTTCATGTATAAATTAAGCACCAACAACCCACACGACCAATGTTGCGCGTGAGATATTTCATTTACTTGTTCTTCTGTTTACAGAACTCGCGAATACTGTATCGATACCCGATGGGAGAGATCAAATTTCGTCACCATGGTTCCATCAGGGGACGCAGCCACATCCACATTGTCTGCGATTCTACTGTAAGCGACTCAGTCGAACATGATAACAAGACGAACGGTAGTAGCCGAGCGAGCATAGCTGGCATCTCCGCTCTTTAAAGGGGCATTAATAAATAATTTACACAGTGCATTTGTATAAACATACCATTTAATTATTATTAAAAAGTTTTTTACATAATTTGTACAGTTTAATTTTATGTAACAACCTTATACAGCAGCCCAAATCAAGTGTCGGTTTAATCAATCAGTTCCTTCACCGTTACATTACGACAGGTAATTAGACTATCATATTTGTTTACAAAATAAGACACTTGATTTGGGTGGCGGTGGCGGTATACATTATTTTATGCAAGTGGTAAGAGCCACACAATAGCGTCGTTCGAGCGACGAGCATTGTCGTCCTTCCCAGTTACATTTTCTTTCGTTGGACAACGGTCGAAAGGCGCCGCAAGCAGAGTGCTGTGGGTGGCATCGCTCGAAACAGCTGTTCCCATTACTCGCCACAAGTTCGGGATTCCATCTGTGAAGCCAAACAACAAGTCCATATTAATAACATATTCAAAACATACATATACAAACTTGACACTCGATTCGTATGTAATTCGACGCTATTCCTACCTACAACAAATCAAAATAATATAATGTGAGTTTTGTATGTATAAATATTTTTAATAGGGTTTCTTTTTTTCGAATCGAAAATCTAAATATATCTCCCATCTATTTAATAAGTATATTATACAATCATAATATTATGATTATTTACCTACAACTATTTATATAACAGAATATGATTGATTAGAATAATATACCTACCGCATCGTCATACGTGCGTGCAGTGTGTTCTACGAGATTAGCAGAAATCCATCAGGGTCAGTCTTGTTACAGCATACAGTGGAATCATAGACCACGTTGATGTTTTGTGAGTTCTGTGAACAGAGAACACCTTTGTGAAGAAGGGCACTATACAAGCAAACAAAACAAAGATGGTTAAAATGGCTTGTGTGCTTTTGATTAATAGTAATGCTGGAATTGACGCTGATGGCGGTCCACCATCTGCCTCCTGTGACCCCATTGGTAGCCTGCAGATCACCACCAACAATATTTTCAACATTATTTTGTTTTCATTGTAATATTTATGTCTTACGGACGAAGTGTGCTCCAGAATCTGGCGGCTGTATCAGGCAGCGGTGGGCGGTGGCGGCTGCGGCTCCTCGTTTCCTGAAACGAATTGATAAAGGCATTAGTAAATAAATAAGTTAGTAATAAACACCCACTGGGACAGCTTAGTCGGAGATTTTGCCATGAACCAAATCAATACATTATCCATAAATCCACACATCCACAAAATGTTTAGCAATAAGCACAAGCAGCCTATGTATACATACTCTTAGATGTGTACCGATAGATGGATTCTTACACCTACCTAATAGTGCGGCTCGACAATGCCTCCGTGTGTAATGATCCTCTGGTGAGCCAGACGCTGCGTTAAGCACCAGTCATCATTCTGGGGCGCTGTGCATATCCAGAATCACCTGAAATAACCAATAAATTGTAAAACCCGACTTCTTCGTTTGATGTACAATTTTAGTATATTTTCTGTGCAATAAAGAATATTTAACCTATCTTATCCTGTTATCCACTATCATCAAAAACCTTTTACACACAAACCATTTACACTGCCAATCAGAAAGACTATCTGAAAACGCTTGGACGACTGAGGTTACCTGGAAGAGATTGCTTCGTGCGAGTGAGGCCGTCTTTGAACAAATTGTATGTATTAATTTCTCCGATATAGACACTGCCTTTTCGTGCAATAACATGTTTATCATCTTATGTAAAAGCATGGGACTGTTGTAGGATGCATGTCTTGATGGATTTGGATCATGCAGCGGCTACAGGAAGCGACAAAATGAACATATCTACATACTCAAAACATTAATTACCTTGTAGCAGTCGGATAAAGAATATAAATATTGTATAACTACCTAAAAGCCAGCAAGGGTCATCCTCTCAATACAGCGCTTCTAGGTGAATCTTTACTGGGCAATTCCAAACATGAGAATAATTGCTCGCTCCTCCAAAAGATGCATCAAGGTGAAGGGTTTGTAGGTCGCCATCACAAATCTGAAAATATAAGGCAAATACTGCAAGAAGACAAATGCAATTGTTCTAGAGATAAATAAACAGTACCTATACTAGATAAACTAATAAGTCAGTCAGTATGCCCACTTAAGACTCCTCATTATGGTTTATTTGGTAACGAACGGCAGTGAAGCAGTGATACACTTATTTACTCCCAAGGCCAATAGTCATTAGACAGTTTTGAGTATGAACTCAGCATGAGTTCGCACTTGTCTGTCAAAATTGTGTGAACTGACAGTTGTAAGACTCAAACTTCACTCAAACTCAAAACTGTCCTTGACTATTGGCCTAAGAGTATAGGTTTGTTTAGGTAATTATAACTTACTAGTAGAACATTCAAAGAATTATATCATGCATCCATTATAGCACTTGTAGGGAAGTCTACTTCAGTATTTTAAAACGAAATATTTGCTTTTTACTCCCTCTCTTTCCTCATATTTTTAATATAGTAAACTTACCATGAGTGAGTTCTTGGCTCTTGCATTGGTCCGAAAGGAAGAGACATAGTAGTTCAGTTCATTTCATTACAAAGCTCTACGAAGAGAACTATTCGTTGAGTCGATAATTTGCAATGAATGAATGTATCTTCTGGGATTTCAAGCGGGTTACTATGATCGCGGAGGAGTCTTCTGGCTCTGATAAGCTGCCATTTCAAACGTTCTTCTTCCGCGGGAAGATGTAGTTGTGGCCTAGAGTTGATATACTTAAAACACAAATCCACAGACCGACATCACGTCACAAATACACAGTATTTAAAACACCCTAGCCGCCATGATTTCCAAAATCAAGCCTTGGAACTTTTCAATTCAATTCAATTCAAATGATTTATTGCAGTCACAAAGACCATATAAGTGTTAGTAAGTACTTAAAACTATGTTAGTGTTTACACGAGGTGTATTATACGCCATACATGCGACTTAGGTCCGACTCCGAGACCCCGGGACATGTAAGTGTACCCAGTGGCTCAGAATCGGACTGTCCATGGTATCCGCAATGCCCTTCAGGATGCTGTTAGGGCTGCCGCGAACCCGTCGCATCAGGGACGCGACTCTTTTGCGTATGATGGCATGGAATCCGTCTACGCCGGCTTCCGCAAACATCCCTGACGCGCTGCAGCATCGCGACAGCCCCATCAGCACCCTGAACGCATTGTTATACTGTACACGCAGGGCATTGTACGACTTTTTGGTGTAGTTGACCCACAGATTGCACGTGTAGAATGCTTGACAGTACGACCTGAACAGGGTCGTTTTAACTTCCTTCGTACATCGTGCGAATCTGCGGGCCAACATATTGCACCTCACTGTCAATGCCCTGCGCTCTCTCTCGATGTCGAGATCATCGGTAAGCTCCGCGTTGACCACGTGGCCCAGGTACTTGAAGTGCGAGACTACTGTGAGAGGCGAGCCGCTCAGCATTACTGGTGGCACATTGGACGGTGCTTTATTGCGCCCCCTAAACACCAGCAGCTCGCTCTTCTTAGCATTGTACCTGAGGCCATGCGCCAACGCGTAGCCCTCACAAATGTCTACCAGTTTTCTGAGCGAGCCGATCGAAGGGCACAGCAACACCATGTCATCTGCGTAACTAATATTGTTCACTGTGACACCGTGTATTGAGCATCCGACATGAGCGCTGCTGAGCCGAGCGATCAGCTCGTTCATATACAAATTAAAAATTATAGGCGAGGTCAACCCCCCCTGCCTCACCCCACATTCCAACCTATAGACATCTGACAGCGCATCCACCCATCTAACATAGTTTGTCTGATGTAGATACCAATATTTGAGTATCCTTACAAAGTCGAACGACAGACCCATCCCCTCCAGTTTTGACCACAAGATATCGTAAGACACCAGGTCAAAAGCTTTTGACAGGTCCAAGAACGCAGCATATACTGGCGTCTTCCTATCTGTATAGTATCTGACAGTATGCTTGAGAGCCAAGATCGCTGTTTCGGTGGACAGACCAGCTCTGAAACCAAACTGCGCATCATGCAGGCCTGTCAGTCCACCCAGGTGATTCCCAAGCACACCGTCAAACACTTTGGCTACTATCGTGGCTAGCGAGATGGGTCTATAGTTCGTCTTATCGGACACATCACCCGTTCTGTTCTTCACTATCGGCGTAACAATAGTCTTCATCAGACTGTCAGGCAAGTACGCATGGCCGATGCAAAGATTGTACAGGAGCTTGAGAACCCTGGGAAGGTGCACGCCCGCGTGCTGCAGGTGCTCAATGCTGAGACCGTCGTGCCCCGGGGACTTGCCACGTGTCATGTTTTTAACAGCTGAAGCTACTTCTTTTATGGTTAAACGGACATGTGGCGCGTCCGCTGGGCGGCCCTCACCACCAAGCACCGGCTGCACTGGGCCCAGGGGTGACTGCACTCGAAAGTGGTCCTTGAACATGTTTGCTATCTCACAAGGCTCATCCACCCCGTCAACGCTCACAGGGACGCTCGGCCTCGGATTCAGTTTGTTGGTCTGTTTCCAGAATTTAGCGAAATTCCTACCCTTATGATGAGATGCTATTATGTCCATTTTAATTTGGTCGAGGTTATTTTGACAAAATTTTAATTTAGACTTAAAAAGCTTTCTCGATTCCATCATGTCAGTATAGATAGTTCCCGCATCAGGTTTCCCGTACCAGACCCACAGCCGAAACCGCTGCCGAGCCTCCCTGTGCGCGTCACGAACATACTTGTTCCACCCAGTAATATAGCCGCCCTTTCTACGCAAGTTTTCTTTCCGTTTACTAGACGATATAGCTGCGTCCGTCAGTATGTCTACTATATCCCCATACAATTTGTCCAAGATCACTCTGTGTTCCATATTACTACAACTAGCATCACAACACTTACTGAGTTCTGCTGGGAAATCCACGCTCCGAAGTTTTGCATTACATAGCGCTGTATATGTTTCTATTTGCTTAGAATCACGCTCACCCCATACGACTTCACTAAAACGTGCATTTCGCAGCACACTCTTCTGCCTGATAACATTCAAGTCGCAAATTATTTCAAGTGGCAGATGGTCAGACCAATACACATCGTAATGAACTTTTACGTTAACAACCGATCTCCAAGCAGCCTCCGTAACTATACAATGGCAGGCCTGTTGCACTCCGCGCTTTAGGTATAAATCTACAGGTACATCGGGCGGGCGGCCTTGGGCCGCGCCGGCGCGGCTATTCAGTGGGCTGCTGCGCGCCAGATTGATTGCACGTAGCCCGCTATTTTGCGCCCGCGCTGCGACGTATTTAGCCGTCTTTCATTGTATCGGAAGAAAAAAATCGTGACAAGAATTTGGTCTAAATTATTAAAATATTCTTTCATACAATTTAGTACCTACCATAATAATTTATTTTATTTAGGGTGGATTCGACCAAACTTCAATTTATACTGGAGTAACTATCCCAGGGTTATTTTTATTCCCCGATTTTATTCTCCATTAACTTACGAGTAGTTTTACCATGCAATCTAGAGAATAGTTGCAGATAATTGAATGAAATTGAATGAATAATGAACGAATAATTAGATTAGATTTATATAATAAATCGCAAGGCTAGTTCTTGCATCTTAAATATGTAAATATGGGTTTCGGCTCCCGGACTAGATTGTACCTAGCTAAAACCTAAAAGAGTTATGTTTAGTATTGTAGACACCCATTAAAGTGTAAGAAGATAGCATGCCTATGGTCTTTTGTGATCTAATACCGTAGGTATATTTGAAATATCAGTTTGTTTACAAAAGTAGAATAATAGAGTGGTATAATAATATATGTTCATTAAATATTCAGATTATTTATCTTTCACAAGCCGGCAGCCCTAATCGTGTCAGAAGAGTAAAGAGCTACCCGATAGAAAGAGACGCACGTTGTAGGTGAATATAATTGTAGGCACTTCGCGCTGCGCGAGCTGAATTGTACTTTATTGCGTCGCTGCGAGACTCGCGATTTATTTTAACGGTTTTTAGGAGAGACTCTTCTGTACTTGTACTATTATATATTCTGTGACAATGGTCTAACCACCGTCTAGATCCGTGCGCATCACTTACATAGGTATATGTGTCTGAAATTGAACCCAATTTTACTATATCCGCACATAACCACTTTTGATCCATACAGAAACTATTTAATTCCCTTCCAAAAAGTTCATCACGATGTGCATTAAAATCACCAAGTACAAACACAGATTCTACGTCACTATTTGCGATAATTCCGGTAATTTCACTCAAACAATTAGTAAATTCTACTAAATTATCTATCGAATCGGTTGGCATATACACGCAAAACACTAAAATCGGACGTTCCGATATATTAACTTTAATTGCATTTAAACGTACACTTTCGCAAGGAATTATGGAGACCGATTGGAAAACACTTTTTCGCCATAACAACGCAACACCGCCATATGGCCGCCCGCGTAGTATCGTACTAGATGTGTCCACCGCGGACTTGCCGGTGTAACCGAAGTTTTGATCAATATCTCCCAGATACGGTAACTCGTGCGGCAGCAACCATGTTTCCTGTAGTGCTACTATGTCGGCCGATTCACATAACATCTTTATACATTCTGCCGACCTTTTAAAGGACTTGCAGTTAAAACTTATGAACTTTGATTTTGTAACAGACATAATGATTAGTATTATTTAACCATTGTATCGGTGTTTACCGACTTCCTTTCCCCGTATTTAAAGTATACAAATCGACGAAATGTGATCCCATCTGGCCACAACTTATCATCTAGGAATCTGTCAACTTTATGCTTTGATACAAATAGTTTATATGAGTTATACTCTTTCTCGTGTCTCATCTTAATTTTCTCTAAATTAACAACTTCGCCTGTCTTTTTTAGGATATAATCAATAATATCTGTCTCTGCGGTGTCCTTGTGGACGTTAGATATGAAGAGCGGAATTTTAAACTCCGCCGCTCTGAACTTTCCATCGACCTCTGGATCCGCCTTTCCCATTAATCCTATAAACTTATTTTTCACTCTTCTCTTTTGAACCAATATCCACTCCTCAGATCTTTCCTCACGTTTCCAGTCACTTCCAGTACTCGCTATATCCGCAAAGGTTCTATTGTTTAGCCCCACGTTGTTTACTCCCACTTCGGTGCTGTTCGCTAATGCAGATGAGATAGCTACATCGCGCTCGGCCGCTGAAGGACCGAGAGAGGTAGATCGTTGCGGTGTATGTGCGTAGTCGCACACGGATTTACTGTTACTCGCTTACGCTTGCCCTTTCTCGTTTCCGCTACCGCCGGCGGCGAATCTTCGGTCCTGCTGTCAGTGTTGTGCAGGCGGGATAGCAACTGCGTATCATAGCGTGGAGTCGAGGCTGAGTTGTCGATCGGGTTAGAATCAGGCAGTGTAATATGTGACAGGCCCATAGGACCGCTATCTGCAAGGTATTTTATTGTTATTGAGCAAATATTAAATGAAATTCGTGGAAGGTTTTCTATTGCGTTTATTCAGTTCCGCCATGACACGAGAAGAGAGTTTATAATAGTGTTGCCAGTAATATAATCTTATATTCTACTTAATATAATATTAGGCTGTATGTCTGATATTACAACATGCCGCTCCTTAAATAAAAAAGAAAATATTTTTACTCTATGGTTACAAGATTGATTTACTATTGATTGATAAATGTAAACAAATAATAATGAAATTTGGAACAATGAGTTTTACCTGAAAAACTTATTAAATGGATTATATAATGCAAGAATTATTTTATACAATGCAATAAAACAATATTGAAGTGAATAGCAATGAAGTTAATGTGCAATTGTGACTTAAATGTGAAAGTTTGTTACAATACTATGTTTACAATGTTTTTGTGAATTCTATGTGAAAATTAAAGTTATTAAACATAAATGTTGTTGTTAATTTACTTTACTTAAGTTATTTACTTACAATTCTTATTGAGTTAAACGCAATGAAAAGTTTACTTACATACTAATTACTTAGTACTAAAGAATTTAGGAGTATTTACAATTCTCCCTGACCTAGTTACTAATTGTTTATCAGAATCTTTCTTAGACTTAGTATTAGACTTAGAAGTTAAAGAATCTTGATAAGAATCAGTTTCTGACATGTTACTTGGTACATAGGTTTCATCGGACAGAGCGGTTTGACAAAGTGTATCTTCTGATACTGACATTTCTTCTGGATTAGACAATTCTGACTGAATAGATTCAAAACTAGAATGTAATGACTCATAGTTAGACTGCATATCTTCTTCTGTAATTGACTGTAATGACTGACGTTGAGACTGACTTATACGACTTGGACCTGGACTTGATTCAAATATATTTGTAGACGACTGACTGATTTGACTTGAACCTTGACATGGCTCTGACATTATAGATTCTGACTCTATAATCTGACTTTGACTTGAATCGTTGACTGAATCTGAGACATTTGATAATTGACTGTATGACCGTTCTGATTGTGACTGTGAAGACATTAATTCTCTTGACTTTTGTTTTGAGTTATTGTACCAATAGTAAGAATAGTTATCGACATTAGTAAATGAATTAGTTTCTGTAGACTTGTATGAATTTGACATGTTATTTTGTGACTGTGATTCTGAATTTTTATGTTTATTTACTCTGTGATTAGGTAAATTAATATGTTGTATATTCCTTCTGTATACACTTCCTGACTCATCTCGCACTATGTAGGAACGAGGAAAATTAGTTTTAGAGACAACAAATCCTTTACACCACATTCTATCATTAGGATTCTTTTTGAAATAAATGAAATCATTTTCTTTTAATTCTGGTGACACCCTAGCATGTTGGTTATAGTATAACTTTGTTCTGTGTAAATTACTTTGTTTATTTTGTGTATGTAATGAAAATTTGACAATTTTAGGTTTTAAATTAGAAACTTTGTTAGGTAATTTAGTTCTTAATTGACGTGACATTAGTAGTTGTGAAGGAGAACTGAGATTCCCTCTTGGAGTATTACGATATTGTAATAATCCAATATAAGGATCTGTTCCTGAGTTTTCACACTTTCTAAATATGTTTTTGACTATTTTGACAGACACCTCAGCAAGACCATTTGCTCTAGGCAAATAAGGACTGGAGGTTATGTGTTCTACGTCCCATTCAGTTAAGAATTCTTTGAAATATTGTGAATTAAATGGGGGACCGTTGTCACTGAGCAATTGCATTGGAATACCATGCCTTGCAAAAATAGACTTTAATTGTGTAATAACATACTGACTTGAACTGTTATTATTCAATAATGCAATTTCTATGTAGTTAGAATAAAAATCTACACATAATAGATATTTCTTGTTTTTGTAGTCAAACAAATCTACTGCTATTTTTTGAAAAGGAAATAAAGGTTGTTCGTGTGAGAGTAATGGATCTTTTGTTTTATTTTGCATAAAAATTAAGCAAGTTTCACACTGTTTTACTTTTTGTTCTATATCATGGTTAATATTAGGCCAATATACTGTGCCACGGGCTTGACTTTTAGTTTTTTCGATGCCCTGATGACCTTCATGCAAAATTGATAGAATTTCTGATCTCATTGATAATGGAATTATGACACTTTGATTTTTGTATAGTAAATGATCAATGACATGAATTTCATCTCTAATATTCCAGTAAGGCAAAACAATAGGATCCACTAATTGTTTACAATTAGGCCATCCATTATGAAAATAGTATTTTAACTTTTGAAGTACTTGATCTTGATTTGTGTGTTGTAGAATTTTATCCAGTTTTTCTTTACTCAAAGCTAAGTTAGAGGTTAATAAATTGACATGAATTTCGACACTGTTTTGTAAATAATCTAGATTTTTGTCTCCTGAGTCATTGACTGGTGCTCGGGACAAAGTATCAGATACATACATTTGTGAACCTTTTGTGTATGTGACTACTAAATGATAGGCTTGTAATGTAATCATCATTCTTTGTAAACGAGTAGGAACATCAGATAATGCTTTTTTGAATAGTGTGACAAGAGGTTGATGATCAGTTTCCACCTGTACAATCTTTCCATACACATATTGATGAAACTTTTTGCAACCAAATACTATAGCATATAGTTCTTTCTCAATTTGTGCATAGTGTTCCTGACATGTAGTTAATGATTTTGATGCATAGGCAATTGGGTTTTTATCATGAAATATTACAGCACCTACAGCACTCTTCGACGAATCGACAGACATTCTTAGAGGTTTTTTCATATCGAAATGAGTTAATACTGGTGCTTGACAAATAAGTGATTTTAATCTATTAAATCTTTGTTCATGTTCATCTGACCACTGCCATAAATTTTGTTTTTTGAGTAAATCTCTGAGAATATCGGTTTCTGAGGCTAAATTTGGTATGTATGAACCTAAATATGTTATCATTCCTAAGAATCTTTGCAAATCTTTGACATTATTAGGACTTGGCATCTTAAGAATTGCTTCTACTTTAGACTTGTCTGGGGAAATACCATCTTTATTGAAAATATGACCAACATAACATACTTCTGAAAGACCAAATTGACATTTAGATTTATTGAATTTTATGTTTACTTCTGCTGCACGTTTAAATACAGCTTTCAGACGTCTGTTATGTTCCTCAATTGTATCTGCATGTACTAACAAATCGTCAATAAATACTGCTACACCAGGAAGATCTCCAAATGCTTCTACCATTGTTCTATGAAAAATTTCAGAGCTAGAATTGATACCGTATGGTAAACGTAGGAATTTGTATCTACCATATGGAGTATTAAAGGTACAGAGGTCACTGCTCTCTGGATCTAACTTTATTGCCCAAAATCCTGAATTTGCATCTAATTTTGAAAAAATTGTTGAATTTGCGACTTTAGAACGTAAATCATCAAATGTAGGAAATGGATAATGAGGTCTTTTAATCTGTGATTATACCATTTGAAAATGTGCACATTAGTTTACATCCTCCAATTATTGGAATTTGGTTTCCTGAAAATGAATACAACTTATTATTCGAATCTGAAATGTTTACACTGTTTGATAATTTTTGTAATGTTTGTTTAGAAATTACATTTATTTCAGCTCCTGTGTCAATTTGACATTCTAACATTTTACCATTTACATCAATATTTATTTTCCAAGTTTTATCAGATTGACACAAGTTCACAGTATTGATAAATCTCACCTTTTTGTTATTTTTATTGCTGAAACAAAATCTCGAATAATGGTTAGGACGATTGCATACACTGCAAGTTACACCTTTTGCTGGACACCTGAATCGATGAATTTGTCCACATCTGTGACAATTCGAATTTGAGTTTTGACCATTGTTGTTGTCATTTCTCGATAGACTTCTTGCTCTTCCGTTGAATTTTGATTTCTTTGAATGACTGCGCTTCCTTCCTTTGAAGTTTGGGGTATAACTTCTTCCACGATGTTGCATTTTACCTTTGTAAATAGCATTTATTTGCTCCTTTGACTGTGAATCATTACTTGACTGGACTAGTTGATTGGACCGTTCTTGAGACAATTCCATACTTTTGGCAATTTTAATAGCTTTTTCTATAGACAGATTATCTTCTTGGAGTAATCTCTCCTTGACTCTTTGATTGTTTATTCCTATGACAAACATATCTTTGATCAAAGATTCCTTTAGACTTGACAGATCACAAGAGTTGCTTAAATTTGTCAAAATTGTTATATATTCGTCGATAGTTTCATTTGACTTTTGTAGTCTTGTGAAGAAATTGTATCTTTCCACCGTAAGATACTTACACGGGTTGAATTTGTCATAAAATTTTTTCATAAGCTGTTTTAAGGTTATATCGATTCTTTTGACATCGAATGAGTTATAAATGCAGCAATACAATATTCACTAAAATCAACCAAAAATGTGTTCTCAGGTTCTCACCTCACAATGTACTTCCTATGAAAAAGGTGGCTAAATGCCAAATTGCCACCCAACCCCCCAGCAAAGCCATATTAAAAAAAAAAATTAAATATGGCGACGGCGGCGTTTGTTTTCCAACTGAATACTGTTTGTTTTTATTTTCAAAGATGCTTAACGCGTTGTGCGTGGGGACTGCTAGTCCATTTTTTCTACGAGGAAACTTTACAAACGGCCACATAGTCAAAATGTCAGTGAAGGGTGGTTAAAAGTTCTAACAAAGTCTAACCCTACTTTGTTGTACCTCCCACAACAGAACTGGACAAAAGGTAAGAAATACTATTTAGATTAGCCCCCTTAGCGACACCCCAACCGTCAACCGCTGTCAAATTAGGAGGTGAAACTTCTTTAATCCCAGTAGCCCAATGGAACACCAGTTTACACATAAAACTTATTTTCCAACTATTGAGTAACATATTTTTTACCAGAAGACGTAAAGAAGAAGAGTTCTGTAAGAGAGAGAAGTATAATGTATTTTAAGTGCATTCTATGTATGTATGTTGGTAATATAGGAACCTATAATATTATGAAATATCTGATCATTAGGCTGACTTTCATTTCAATATTTAAATTATAATAAAGCTGGCCTGTTTTATATATTATACAAATTATTATTCATATTTTAATTTTTTGTTTTAGCCGTGATGCCTGAACAAAGTCTAAGGAATTAAGGATGTCAGCAACTCAGCATAGCAATCCCGATCATCGCGTAAAAAGAGAATAGTGATAGAATTGGTATGTATACACTATACATACAGTACATCACATAGTATGTACATAATTATTAGTTCCAATATATTTTCTAACGAAATCTGCAGCAACCGCAATCTTGTCAAGTGCACATGTGTACTTTCATTTGAAATGATGTACCTACACTTTGTGTACAGTTGGAAGAAACATTTTTTCATATTCTTAATGTACGGTTGAATGCACGTAAAGTACTTATGTAGGTACATATTTATATTATGATCACGGCACATTTTACCGCTTGCGCCGGAGACTGGCCGTGAGAGCGTGTGGGGAGAGGCTGTGGCCTATATTAATAGGCCACAGCCTAAGTTGCATGCGTTAATACCCATAGTTGGGTTAATACCCATAAATTAACCTCACTTGCAATAAAAGATGACCCTAGAGTCAAAAGAGTTAAGCCGAGCAAAATATATGGAGCTTTTACGGGTTAAGTCGGCAACTCTAGGGTTATCTTTTATTGCAAGTCACCCTAAGTAGGATTTGTTTAATAAATGTTTCAGGAAACCGTTCAACGTTAACGTCACCAGATGGTTCAGGGAATCTCTCAACGGCGCCAGATGAATCATTCAATGCCACCAGTTTGTATCGCAATTGTTCTCCATTGAAAGGGCTGAAGACACAGACTCGGCATTGGCTCAGTACTCTTGTGAAGAAAACATTTGAAATTCATTCAGTAGGTATATTGTCAAGTAATAAAAGTTTGTATAATTGTAAATTTTTTATTTATTTAATGGATTCCTAAGAAAACATTTAACCGGTACCTTGCTATTTCAATACCGGTGTTGAAACGACGAAAATGACGAAAATCTATTATGTACATACCGGCATTTCGTTAAGTATTAAGTGTCCATGCCCTACTCGAGTTCCCATCAAAGTTATATGAACTCGTTACTTTGTTGTGAGGTTGGCGACTGACAAGTCTTCTCATTCAAAGGCTACAAGTGGGAAAAAGACAGACTCCTGTCAGAATGATATCCGAATAAGGAATGCGGTATAAAAAGAAGATAGATTTCTGGGCTGAGATCTTTTCTTAGGTTGAGGATAGCTTTTTCTAATATATATTTTTAGTTAAACTTTAGAAGTCGTTAGAATAGTCGCTAGATTTTTTTTGTCGCTAGACACATAATTTAAGCCGCTGTAGTCAACGAAATGTCGCTAGATTTAGCGACAAAGTCGCTAAATTGGCATCACCGAATGGGATGAGGGAAGTGGCGGGGTCGGCGGAGGGCCGCGGGGCAGGGGAAGGCAAGAGAGGGACTAGGCAGGGGGGGGGGGGGCACAATCGCTGCAGTGTAGCCAACATAACAACAAATTTATTATATTTTGCAGTTGTGGTAATTCTGGAATTTTGATGCTTCCAAATTTGAAAATTTAAAAACCTAATTTTGCCAGCTCAATTTCGATTGTCATTTCGTTTCCTCCCAGTGACGTATCTTGGACGTAGTATTACATTATCTTTGCCTCTCGCATTCGTTTTGAAATTAATAAGTCAATGTTTTGAACCATAGACAAATGCAGGGTTACCAGATTGGGGGGTTTTCTCGCAATTTTGGGGAAAAATTTGGCTGTTGGGGAAATGACATTGCTGGGAAAAAGTTTGGGGGAAAAAATTTCAGGGTGGGGAATTTTGGGGGCGAATAAGATCATGGCTGACATGGCTCAATATATTTGCCTACCCGAATATTTACATCACTATTTAAGGGTGAGATTTGACTTAGCAGCCCGTAGTGGATGCTCAAACTTTCAGCCTACTGTTAAAATGATATAAAAATTCAGCTCAGAAAACTTCTACAGCACTCAGCATACTCCACCGAAGAAGACGCCGAAATTCTGAATATGCTTTGTTAAATACCTAATTATTTATGTCTCTGGACTTTTGAAAATGGCGGGAACGCTATATACGGTTGCAAAATTATTCGATAATTTTGATTGTATTGTATATAGTTTTATGTTTAAATGTCACAAGTTAAGTTGGAATTTGTGAATAATTATATGCAATTTATTGGAGAACGTACGTCGACCAAATTGGCGATGTCTTGAAAAAGAGCCAAGTGCGGTCTACTACAACCCGACAAGCATGCATGAAGAGATTGATGAATGTGGAGGAATACAAATTCAAATTTCATTTATTGAGCCAGTTGTAGGTACAAAATTATAAGATGTTGATATTAAGAACGTCTCACCACGACCTGTCAAGGCATAAAAATATAAAATATGCGAGGGTTGTGTGCTAGGGTCGCAGCAGATGGAAGTCCATCGTCTCTGCCTACCCTTACGGGAATCAGGCGTGAGTTTATAAATAATAAAAAATATATGCAATAATTGTGTTTCGAGCTAGATTCAGGAGTTCCATTATTGAGCTCAAGAGTGAACGTGACTGCGGAGCTGCTTTGTCCAGGGTTGAAGACGCTTCGACGACTCGTCTGGAGTTAGAAAAAAGATGTACTTATTGAACTTAAATTATGTATAAAAAATTGTCGTACCTACAATTATAAATAAGAATTGATAAAATAGTGTATGAAAAATTACATAACATGACATTGGCAAATGACCAACTGTCGAGGCCACTAATATAACTAAATAAATTATACACGAGTCTTTGTAATGACGGTCTTGCTTATCGCCGTTTATTAAAAAACCTTAAAAATTCAAAAATATTAAATAATTTATTTCTCAAACAAATTTGGGGAATTTTTTGGCAAAACGTATCATTTAGGGGAAAAAAAAATTTCAATCTGGGGAAATTTGAAAAATCCAATCTGGTGGTAACCCTGGACAAATGTGTCCCATAGACAAGATGGCGGTACGGATGGATAGACGAGTTAGGTACATTTTCCTGACTTAAATAAAATTGTGCGCGAGTTATTTTGTTTGTGAATTATCGTAGAATAGGTACTGCTGAAAAGTCTGCACCTTTAAAAAATTTACGTTGGCTGGAATGGACGATGAAAGATTGAAGACCCTCCAAAACTTACACGCAACGCGATGTCTTCGTATATCTACAAGCGAACCAACGTTTGTCCCTTATTTATAGCAAAATACCACCTCTAGAAGCTTCAATTAGAGAAATTATGCCTCTTGCCAGAAACGGAAGACGTGCGATACGGCCGGAATTGAAGGTAAGTTCTACTTGAGTAATAATCATCTTTGAAAATTTTAACTAAATGCCTATGATGGATCTGTAGGTACTTACGATGGAAAACGTTGTAAGTAAATACAACGTTTTCCATGCACGTTTACAATTGTGTAAACATGTATGTTTATGTGTTTACCATTTATTATTATTTACAGTTCTGCATAGATTCCAATATTGTTGTGTTGAGTCTAATAAGCGCTTTGTTTTCACAGATGCTGCTATTGCATTTTATGCGCATAGGAGTTACCAATAAAGTGTTGGACCATTGTCTCAGACAGCGGTGGTGTCGGATTGCTCATGTATTGTAACTAATGCCCTCAACGCTCCAGAGATTCAGAGGAGGTACCTAAAATCTCCCGGAACATAGATGCCTACATTGTTAGTCAATTATGAGGAGGTAAGAAATACATAAAATATATTTTAGAAGTACGATAAAATTATTTGGCTACAAAAAACATTTCATAAATATTTTATATTTTAAGATCTGCATGGACTTCATGAATTGCAGATTGAAAGCCTACCTTAACTTTATCGCCACCTAACTAGTCGATTTGTAAGAAAAAAAACCAATTAATTGTATATTATTGTATTTACTTAATTTTAATTGCAGATTTTATTACTTACAGGTTTTTACCAGTCATTAATTTACAATATTGAAAGAGAAATATTGAAGAAAACATTAAGATGTTAGCTAATATATTAACAAGTTTCGACGTTGACTGTACAAGGCATAATATCAATTCAAGATTTATTTTATAAATACAATAATTATACTTGGACTAGATACAATAACCAATTTCTGGGAGATAATTAAGTAGGTATGTTATGTTATTTAATGATTTCGGAGTACCTCTGGTACGGAGGGCCAACATAGAGATCAACAATTCTTTACAACCACATGTAAGTGTTTACTAACTATCCACTAGTAATTACTACCTAGTAATTCTATGAGCGACAGTGACAGTGCGTTTAGAATTAGAATTCGACTTATACACTGGTATATTTATATTCACACTGCAAAAAAGTATTTTTATTGATTATAACAATTGTAATAATATTATTCTAAAAATATTAACTAAACTAAAAACTAATCGCTTGCATTACAGATAGTCCATGGACCCAGCGGCCCAAATATTATGACCTCTACAGAGGCTATGGCCTACGGCTAGTAGCACAACTCGCAAGTGTTGATGTTTGCGACGGAAGATGAGGCGGCGCCAACGTATCAACGAAAGTGGCATCCCACACCAAGAGCCGGTTATTATTCAGTCTATTGTAATTAAAAAATGTAAAACACAACCATAAATATTGCAATGTGAATTAAAGTTTTTGAAACTTCAGTCGAATTTCAATTCCTCATTTGTTTTTATTAATTATACCACTTTCTGATTACATTTTAATATCTGAAACATAATTTTTTTTATTAATTTCCTTATCAGGGTATGGCCGTCAAAAATTGTACAATAACGTTCGTGAATTGGTAACACATGGTAACATACGTGAATGAAGGTAACACTCGTGAACTTTGTAAAGCATAGAATACATGATATGAAATTATTTATATGATTTGCAATTGTCAAAATAAAAGGAGACCGCGCTGCATTTTTTATTTTGGCTTCTTCGAACTTTTCGGGATTATTAGTTCGCATTCGCTCTCTATACTGCTTTTGTTTTTCCGCCGCTGTTAACGGCATCTAGAAAGTGAAATTAAATTAAATATTTATATGGGAGTCTAAACAAAACATTAACATGGTGCTGGATAACGTGACAAAACATTTTGTTTTTAATTTGGTAGTATTGCATCGCAGGATTCACAGGTTATTAGTCTTAATTTAAACAACGCTTTGTTTTAAACTCTTTTAAGTTTACTCAAATATCACTTGCTGAATACAACAGTAGCACAACACCAGTCAAAAATGCACTGTTTCGAGAAAATGGTTTCCAAATGTTTGGCAAGTAAGTATATGCGAAGTAAATCGCTTATACCTACTTGTTTTGATTTAGGGTTTAGTATAAAGGTTTTTATAAATTATTATTATTAGAGACTATTAACGGTAGTAACACAAAAGACCAAACTATTGAATCGAGCCACTGTTGCATTCAGCAAGCGATAAGTACCTATATAATAAAATTTACTTCATACAAAAATACAATAACTTTTTATTCTAATACCACAAAGAGAAACTAATCACTACGTTTCCGTAGTGTACACTTAGCTTAACAATAGATCACGAATGTTACGTAACACATGGTATCATTCGTGAAGAAAATTTGCTGTGGACATAACCTAAAACCTGTTAATCATGCGGGTTTTGAAGTCAGAAAGGCCCACCGATGTACGTATTTGTTAAATGAATAGACTATATCTACACATAAAATTTAAAATATGAATAAAGTTATGTTCTTACCTTGCAATTAGCTTTTAAAAATCAAAAATATTCTCGAGACAAAAAAATGGTTGCCTGTAAAGTCGGTATACGGGCGAAAGTTTTACGTGACAACTTTTTATGTCTGTCTCTCTCGCTCTTAGGCGGGCTAACCATGCCCGAGTGGAAGGGACGCGTGCCTCTCACTCGCTCTCATTGTGAGCGCATAACGTGAGCGGAGCGTAACGCAGTTTCTTGAAGTGTCACCCGGCAAACCAATTTATAAGACGTTGTCACGTCAAAAATGCTGACCGACTCAATGTTCATTTTGTCAAAAAGTAATGTACAGTTTTTTTCTAGGAGTTGGCTAACCTGTAGTGTGGTGTTGCCAGAAGCGAAATAGAATATTATGGCCCTGGAATCTTGTTTATTTGTCTTGCATTATGATAACATACGTAGTAAGTAACAATCGTGATGAAAAGTTGAGACACATTTTTAAAATTCACTTTGAAATAGTTTTATTGCGATATTTAAAAAAAAGAATTCAATAGGAAATATAAAATTTTATACAGAACGTTAACCACTCCAAAAGTTATGAGGTTTCGAATAGTTTGTAGTATTTTTATGTCTTCAATGTTCGAGATGTCGTAGTGGGACACACGCTTTTTGTATGGAAACAAACATGAACCTCTTTAAAAAAATTAATCACCTGCTTAAAAGGAAACAGAAGTGAACATATCAAATATAATATGAATTATAACATAAACTCAGCGAATCAGAACCACCTTTACAAGTTAAGATAAAACAAAGTAAAAGGATTTATTTTATTAATAAATGTGAGGGACACTGACTATTTCTCAAATGTACAGTTTTTGACGGCCATACCCATCAACTAATAATTCAATTTCGTGCAACCAAATTTTCTTCTGTAACTCTGAAGAGATGCAGGTACTGTACAGCCCAATGCTTTGGGCTTTAATTAAGTGTAACGCTTTGGCCCATTCTTATTATTACGAGTTGATTACTGTGTAATATTTGTACAGTCGACAGCAGATCAATGGTAACACTTGCAGTACGATTTCAAGTCTTACGACGCAAATACTGTCAAGAGTAAAAAGTGTAACCATTGATCTGCTGTCGACTGTAGGTACCTACCTAATTAAAACTTAAACATGAACAAAACATGTAAGTAGGTATATAGTTTCCACAAAACGTCTGTGCTAGGTCCCCTTGATGAACAATTATAGTATGTGTGGCAGTGGGAAATGGACTTTTCTCAATCTTCAGTATACCAAACCTATATAAAACGATTAACCAACCTATATAAAAAAAAATGTAAAATCATTATATGTAGGTCACCATCACCATCATGGCAATCATCATCTCGATGACTGACCATTTGTGGCCTTAACCCGGGTTACGGTGATGTAACTGATGGTTCAAATCAATTGCCAGACTGCGTTTTGTCGGCGGTTGACATTGTTTCTTTCTGGTGGCATTAAACGTCAAATAAGTAGCTTCACTCATTCGTATAAAGCGCGTTTAATTTAATTTGTAATTATTTAATTGTAACGTTATGAAACACGCTATAAAAAGTCAAACAATGACTACGTATTGATTTAGTTGAGAAATATCTTCAATATCAATTTTTAGGCAAACACAACCGAAACATACTAAACGTAAGAACGACGGGACTCTTAATTCTCCATACGCTCCATTCCCATGGTAAACGTCACTTTGCTGTCAACGCCTTACACAATACCAATGTTTTAGACAGCTGTCACTGCCACTGGGAATGGGCTTGAACTTGATTCCCATGGCTAGTGTCAGTTACACAATAAGCCTGCGGATCATCCTAAAAATATTATTTTATAACAATAACGTTAGTGTTATGCAATTTTTTGATTCAATGCGTTTATGGGGAGCAATCTAATATCATAATATAAATATAACTAATTTGGAAACTTTCGTTTTATACTGGCATCTTTAATGTTGAAGCTCAACATGGGAACCCACTTCATACATTTTCTCGTTGTATGGAAGTTTCCAACCACTGGTTAAAATAACTCCTTCGCTAATATTGGTAAGAAAGAAAATCTTCCCGGCAGGCAGTTGAAAATATTGTTTGAATAATTTAATCAGTATATCTATGACATAAATAAATACACAGTTACTTATACACTGTTCTTGGAATGTTACGTACATTACATAGATTAAATGCATTAATAATTCAGTAAACTAAGAATTATGTATGTATACTTACATATTGTAACACTCGTACATATTTACCTACACATTTACTACAGTTATTTAATTATTAATTAATGACAATATCCCAAAATAATATAACAAAGCAAAGATATTAAATTAATTTCATTTCATTCAATATACTAAGTGCAAATGACATGCACTGTACCTTTACCAGGAGCTTTCAAAACTGAACCGCTGCTGGCACTGGCAGTAATGTATTAACAGTTGCTAAATTCCCCCAAAAAGTGCAGCAAACAATACTATCAGTCAAAAGGAAAACCTATAATTGGCTATCTTCATTAAATTGTACACAACATACAATTAGTTTTCCAATACCTATAAAATAAAATATACCAGCCCAGTCCATATAGTATGAAGTGTGAATAACTTTGATTTCATCGTTTTAAGTAGTTGGCAAGAATAGAATTGTTTCTGCTAAGGCATTCTAAAATGTTGCTTCCGTCCTCCTGAAATCTCCTCTTCTAATCTAAATCTACTTTGCCTTTCTCACTTATACATTAATATTAAAACAGTATTAAACACTAAATATGCTGCGTTCTTATTACATTCGTCACAAGAGTTCTCATACCATACCAACCAACCAAGAGAAATCATACCACAGTGTTAACATTGATCTGCTGTCTTAGTACTAAATGTGGAAGGGAAATTAACATTTGTAAATTGAGTGAGAGATCGTTCAGATAGACGGAAGCAATACTAATCCCTAAGGGTTAGCGCAGACGAACGGAGTGGAGTGGCTAAGTCACTTAATTAGTCGCTTCGCACTAATTTAGTAACAACTTAAATTCTACTTTATTAACTTCAACATACGACTGTTTTCGGTATAGCGAAGTAAAATGCCACTTGGAGTTGAAGCGGCGCGCGCGGCCGAGCGGCCACAAGCGACCGCAAGAACCGGAGCGAGCCCACGCGCCAGCTCGACACCGCGCTAGGCGACCGTAGGAGCCCGCGCGCCGCTCGGTGTGCCTTACGACCGGCGACTGGGTCTTCGCCGCCACTCCATTCCGGTCTGCGGCTGCGCTGACCCTTAATGTCGCCCCTACAGTTCATACTTCAAACTAGCGATTATCTCAAAACCATTGTTCTGCAGCAGTTGATTGCACTCCCGGCGACTGAGCTGCGACATCGGCACCCGCTCCAACACTACGTCTTTTTCTGCCACCAGCACGAACTCAGGAGCCGCGTTAGCAATGAACTTCACTTCCAGCCGCTCGTACTTGCCCGCGTCCTCATTTATAAACGTCTTCACCTCAGGCACGTTCAGCGAGCATCCTCGGCAACACTGCCATGCCATAGAAAACACTTATCAAATATCAATAGGCGGTGACGATAAGAAACATGAGTCATTCATTCACCTCGATCCTGCCGTATACTATGTCCTTTGCGTCATAAGCCGTCGTTACCGCTATAAGTGCAGCTAATGCTACGATAAATAGAAGCTTCATAATTAAATAAATGAGTTGGGTTTTTGCACAAATTACAAATAGGTATGTTTTTTCTTTCTAATCAGTGTTGCCAGACGTAGCCTGAACCAAATCGCCAAAAATTTGGCTTCAGGTAGCCTAAATCGCCCAATTTGAAAAAAATATTAAAATTAGCCTAAAATCGCCCATATACGGATCAGGTAGCCTAAGTAGCACTTTTTTATACATACCACAGTTAACTTTAAATAGCAGGACACCGATTTTTAGGCTTGAAATACACCTCAATTTAATTATTTATAAACATGACGTGTTCCTTTCGCAAAAATTTCCTTTTATCCTTGTATATGTTATGTACTTAATGTGATTTTCAAATAGTAAGTAAGTATAAAAACTAAAATAAAAATAATTTAGATGTAAAAAAAAGTAATGTAGTTTGTTTGACGTTGACTGGATCATGATTTACAATTTTAATTGTGGCCTCGATAAAATTGGAGAGCCAAATCTTTGTTTCACAAAAATCTAAAATTTGTAGAACTTCTTCTAAAATACCGCCATCGTCATAATTCGCTGAAGATATGCTGGAGCTGTAGAGGCCAGCTGATAATGTGGAAGGATCTGTGGGTTATGTGGTTTTGCCAGTATATGATTATATTAGGAAAATAAAACGTTAATTGGAAAATTATGGCAAGATTTATTAGACTTTTCTCTATTTATTATTAAGATTTATTAGATCTGCTAAAAAATTATCTAGCTGCCCAATTTTTTTTTCGGGATAGCCTAAATGGCGATTAGTCGCAAATCACGATTTATGGTCGCCCCGACCCCCTTCAAGATAGCCTAAATGGTGATAAGTCGCCTAATCTGGCAGCACTGGCCTGCAGCTGTCCTGTCACAGTCACAGATCGATTGGATTGGCTCCGTATAATCAGTGTTGCCAACTGCTACCGAAGGCCTGTTGCTAGAATTTTACAGAAAGTTGCTAGATTGAGTAATTTGTTCGTCCTGAAAAGTAGAAATTCTAGTACTAAATTTCCCAGTAAAAATAAATACTGTTTTACATGATTACTAGAAATCACATTTTATTATTACATTTAAAATGTAATTAATATAACAAAAGATTGCTGTGTGATTTCTAGTAATCATGTAAAACCACGTGTGTAAAACGGTATTTATTTTTGATTGAGTCATATTTCACCCGAGCGAAGCCGGGTTCTCATCTAGTATCATATAAAAGTGCATACGTGACTGCTATTCGAGTCTATAATAAGCTGCCTAATGAAATTGCGATGCTAAACAATACAAGATTTAAATACTGCCTCAAAGAATGGTTGATAGAATAGATAATGCATTCTACGATTTAAATGAGTATTTTGCAAAGTGCGAGTCCCTGACATGGCTGTTGACGTACCTATATTTGAATATGTGTAATTGTGGAACTTGGTTGTGGAATGTATATTGTATGTAGTACCTATTCACAAATGACAACATAACCGCAGGTTATTGGATGTACTTCCTATTCTACTGTGCTTGAACGATCAACATTTAGCTGACAATGGTATTCTGGTAAACAATCGATGCAAAATACATTGATTGACTAAATTTTATGCCTACATCCCTATAATTGTTACATCATAGTCGCGATGTTATCAAATGGGGTACTTTTTCTCGGTCGAAAGCAAGTCAACTGTAGAGAAATATGTGTTTGTTTTGTGTTGACCCATAAATCAAAGATGAAAACTTGTTCCAATATGACTTTATTTTATAGATTTCAAGTACTAACAGTGAAAATTCATGTATTAATCAAATATTTAGAAAAAATAAGTACTTTATTATGTCTCAATGTGGTTTTAATTATTTACATCGAGCCCTCGCTGCAGAGTATGAGGGCGAAATCTCTTAGAAAAGCATTCGCCTATAATACTTGATTTGTACACCTACATACTAAACGTCGGACAAAATATTACTCTTCGATACAATGTGTATGATAAATTTATGTCTACCGTTCGTACCCCGACTGTACCGGGCCGCGCAGACGCGGACAGACAAATCCTATCCTACTAATATTATAAACGCGAAAGTTCGTATGCATGGACGTTTGTTGCTCTTTCACACTTTACAATAATATAGCTCGGAACAGACCAGAATAACTAACATAGACTATAATTTTATAATCCTGCGCAGACGAAGTCGCGGGCAACAGCTAGTATATAATAATAATGCTTTTGCATGCCACGCCACGTGCTGGACACGCGCAATGTCTGTAGATGTATGGTATGACTGACGGAGTGAGTATCAGTGAGGAAGTATTTTATACCATATAGGCTTATACAGTTGAACTGGAGCTGGAGCAAGGATGTGGATACCAGTCCCAGCAAGATTTGTTTGTGTAGGGATGTAGGAGTTAGGACAAGTAATATTAAAAAATTATTACAATTATCTAATATTCAACAAATCATTATATATAAACGGATATCACTCACTTATATTGTTAAGGTCGAAACTGTCGGTCTAATTGCCGACTTTAACAATATAAGTGAGTGATATCCGTTTATATATAATAATTTGTAGTAATGGCTCACTATAGTTTTAATTCTAAAATTCAACAAATCGTTAATTATTCTAATATACAGTCTTTTGTAATTAAAAAATGTAAAACACAACTCTAATTATCACAATCTGAAAAGTCTTTCAGAATGAGTTTCATCATCAGTCTATTTATATTGCCCCACTGCTCGGGCAGAGACCTTCCCTTACATCGAGGGAGCTAGGGCACCCACCACGCGGGCCCAGTGCGGAGGATAACTCATTCGTACATGGCTGCCCTAGCTGGGAATCGAACCTGGGACCTCCATATTCCAAGTCCATTGACCCAACCGCTGAGCCACCGAGCTCTCTAAATAAATAAATGAGTTTCAATTGCTTGTTATTATTAATTAAATCACTTTCTGACTAGATTTTAATAAGTATCTGAAACAGAAAAAAAATTATTAAGTAATTCCCTTATCAACTAATAAATCAATTTTGTACAAACTAATTTTCTCTGTAAATCTGAAGAGAGGTACTGTAACATACATAGTTCGTTACATACGGTTTGTTTGTTTTATTCCAAATTTGAGGTTATGTTTATCCTAACTTTTCTTTTTTTTTCAACTTTTATGGCCTGGATATCGATTATTCATATTAATTTAGCCTATTTACATAATCGATACCCAATCGACATGTCGCATCCCTATTTGTTTTTATAAATTATATTTGATTTTTTCTAATGGCAACTTTTTGGTTTACCTGTTGCAAACTTCACTTTCCGTTTCGCTTTTCTATTGGAATTTGTCAAGTCGCCAACATTGTGGTCGAATAAAATTATTAATTTAAGCCAAATGGGCAATTTTTCATTAAAATAGATTGATAATCTCGAACCTCAATATTAATAAACTGGAATTAAAGGAAATATGACTAATCGGATTTGAATTGATAAAAAAAGGCAATAAGCCTTTTTTATATATGTATATATTATATATAATAATAATAATAATAATCTTTATTTCAGGTGTAAATCCCACAATAACACAATACAAAAAATAATATACAATATAAAATATAGACAAAGATATTAAAATAAGATAATGTCAAAATGAACATTATCATAATATCACAGTTTTACTTCTTGTTCGGGTTCCGGTGGACCGAAAGCCAATATTTGAAGATAGGACTCGAGAGATCCTCTGACACAGCCTGTAATATGCCGTTGTGAGATCCCCGTAATCTCTCCCAAAAGGATGATATGCGAGCCCTCACAACAGCAAAGAAGTCGGGCACCCTCGCCTCGGCGAACATGCCGGACGCACTGCAGTAGCGTGGATGTTTCATAAGGATGCGGTATGCATCATTATACTGCACCCTTATGGTGCTCAGCGAGGCTCTCCTAAATTTCACCCAGAGTTGACCTGTGTAAAAACATTGGCAGTATGCCTTGAACAGGGTCGTTTTTACATCTGGGCTACATTTAGAGAACCTCCGCGCCAGCATGTTGCACCGAACCGAGAGTGCCCTCCTTTCTCTCTCTATGTCGAGATCATCCCTGAGATCCCAGGTCAATATGTGTCCAAGGTATTTGAACTGTTGCACAACCCGAACTACAGAATCATTCAGATAAATCTCTGGCACCCTCTCAGGACCCCTACCCGCCCTGAAAACCATCATCTCAGACTTCAGCACATTGTATTTCAGCCCATGAGCCCTAGCATAGCGCTCACAGACTGAAACTAGCTTCCTGAGGCCGTTGATCGATGGACTGAGAAGCACCATGTCATCCGCATAACTTAGGTTGTTAACACAAACATTACCCAAGTGACATCCGACTCTGGTACCCCTCAGTTCACCGATCAATCCGTTTACATAGGCATTAAAAAGGTCCGGAGAGGTGAGCCCCCCCTGGCGTACCCCGCAGTCTAACCTATAGTCGTTAGAGGTCGCGTCGCCCCACCTTACATTATTAATCTGGTTTCCGTACCAGTACCCCAACAGACTCACAATCTTATCGGGTACCTGGGAGTCGCGCAATTTGCTCCAGAGAATTTCATAATTCACTAGATCAAATGCGCGACTCAGGTCCAAGAAACAAGCGTATACAGATGTATCCCGACTTGTGTAGTAGCTCACTGTATGTTTCAGGCTTATGATTGCAGAATCTGTTGAGAGACCGGGACGGAAACCAAATTGCGCGTCATCAATATTTAATACTTTCTGCAGTTCGGGCTGCAACAACCTTTCCAACACCTTACCCAAGACCGTACCCAGAGAGATAGGCCGATAGTTATTAGCGGTACCTAAGTCCCCAGTTTTATTTTTGACTACCGGTACAACTACAGACCTCATCAAGGCTTTAGGCAGGTATGAATATTTCATGCATAAATTGTATAGCAAACAAAGTTTGAGTCGTAGTGCTTCCCCAGCGCATACTATATGTTCCATGCTTAGATCGTCATGGCCTGGCGATTTACCACGCCTCATTCCCTTAACAGCTTTGTTAACATCGTCAGGGGTGAACTGTATGATACGTGAATCAACCATCAGATTACATTCCGCACCATCGCCCTCCCCGGGGGTATATAGATAGTTTAAATTTTTCAAGACGAGTTCGGATGTCTTATGGATTTCCACGCCACCTTCTGGATGGAATCCTAGACGGAAGATCGCAGATCGCCGTATTTTTCGGTCGGATTGCTTCGTCGACACCATTTCGTGGTCTGTTTCGAAAAGGATGCAAGTCTAGACATTCCACTACGGGACCTACGTCGCCTCCGTCCTGTATGACGTGAGCACCTCGGAGACATCAAGGTCAGACCGTTCTCATTATATTCAACCGTTGCTACACAGGAGTTAGGCACTCACCGAGTCACCTTTAGTGACCGAGCCACATGTTTTTTTTTGTTCGGAGACTTTTTTTAATGTTTAATATCAGTGAATTAGTATTATTCACTAACATAATTATATAGTCTTTAACCTTTAATATAACTTTAAATTTAATTTATGGATAAGAAATTATTTGTCAAATTTTGCATTTCTCGATTGTACCAGTAAGTACATTTATGTGTGACATAAATCCGAGCGGTTAGTTTCTAATTAAATCTTAGGTATTTCCTTTATAAAACCCTTAAATTAAACGCATTTTATTGTAATCTTTAAAATTCATAAAATATATGATACATTACATCCTGAGTCATTGTTTAATTTTTTTCTTTTTCTTTGAGAATGTCTGGATAGTACTAAGGTCAGTGCTATTTATTAATTATATAATTTTCCAAATTTAATTTTCATTTTACAGCACCGATACCTTAAATTTTTAACTTTTATTTTACTCGGTTCTGGCTATCTCTTAGAGAAAAGCTCCAGTCCAGTAACCCTTTGCATTTATTTTATGGATGGTAAGACCATAATGGGATTATCCAAACATAAAATAATATGACAGTACAGTCGAAGACAGAGATAAGTATACAGGGGGTCCCAATATGGTTGGTATTTTCTCCAGAACTACTTGACCAATTTTAATAATTCTAAGAGCGGTGTCTGCGAAGTAAATATAGCTAACTCCATCAGCTGATACAGTATTATGCTACTTGTATACATAATTTTATATACAATTGATATTCACAGAATAAAACATTGATTCGTAATCAGCATAATATACCTGAAGATAGTTACTTACATTTTGCACTTGTAAGGTTCTTGACGACCACCTGGTAATGGGCCAACCTGTCTACATAGGTATTATATTTGCCATATTTGTCTACAATATTGCCTAATTGAATCATGTTCCAGCACCAGTGCCCGAGAGGCTTTTATTAATCAATCTAAAACTGAAAACAACAAGAGGAATATCATATAAGTATCTACAGTGTAAAGTTAGAAGATTAGACCTTTCTCAATCTGCAGTATAGGTACCTACACATATATACTTTGTTTGGGTCAGTTGCATGAACTGCAAACAAAAAGCATTTATGATACTATATCAGAAATGCAAAATGCTTTTTGTATCCTCTTCTCATCGATTGAAGGTTGGACAACATCAAGATTATCTTGGACATGTCTTCAGGGCCCCACCAAGCAGCTGACCCACCGATGGGTCTTTGAAGACAAGTATGTCCGGGCTTGATGCTGCAGTGTGTGGTACTGCGTGATCTTCATGAGTGAGAAACTTCCGCAAATTGTTGTTTCTGTTGCTATCCTCTTAATTTGTGTTCTGATGATATTCACTGTTCCCTTTTATTAATAACAAATCAAAACAAAGGTTAATGAACGCCAACAAACGGCAGGCTGATCCTATTTTCACTCTAGCTAGTCACTTATAACTACCTACGCAGGGTTGCCAGATTGGATTTTTCAAATTTCCCCAGATTGATAAATTTTTTTCCCCAAAATGATACGTTTTGCCAAAAAATTCCCCAAATTTGTTTGAGAAATAAATAATTTAATATTTTTGACTTTTGAAGGTTTTTTCACCGTTGACCGTCATTACAAAGACTCGTGTATAATTTATTTAGTTATATTAATGGCCTCGACAGTTGGTCATTTGCCAATGTCATGTTACCTAGTAATTCTTTGTAATTTTTCATACACAATTTTGTGAATTCTTATTTATGGTGTAATTGTACGACAATTTTTTTACATAATTTAAGTTCAATAAGTATGTCTTTTTTCTACCTCCAGACGAAGCGTCTTCAACCCTAGACAAAGCAGCTCCGCAGTCACGTTCACTCTTGAGCTCAATAATGGTACTGAATGGGACTCTTGAATCTAGCTCGAAATGCAATTATTGCATATATTTATATATATTTATATTATTTATAAACTCACGCCTGATTCCCGTAAGGGTAGGCAGAGACGATGGACTTCCATCTGCTGCGACCCTGGCACACGCCCTCGCTTCCTCCACATTCATAAATCTCTTCATGCATGCTTGTCGGTTTGTAGTAGACCGCACTTGGCTCTTTTTCAAGACATCGCCAATTTGATCGACGTACGATCTCCAATCAATTGCATATAATTATTCAAAAAACTATATACTATACAATCAAAATTATCGAATAATTTTGCAACCGTATAACGATCCCGCCTTTTTAAAAGTCCAGAGGTATAAATAATTAGGTATTATACAAAACATATTCAGAATATCGGCGTCTTCTTCGGTGGAGTATGCTGAGTGCTGTAGACGTTTTCTGAGCCGAATTTTTATATAATTTTAACAGTAGGCTGAAAGTTTGAGCATCCACTACGGGCTGCTAAGTCATATCTCACCCTTAAATAGTGATGTAAATATTCGGGTAGGCAAATATATTGAGCCATGTCAGCGATGATCATATAGAATATTCGCCCCCAAAATTCCCCACCCTGAATTTTTTTTCCCCAGCAATGTCATTTCCCCAACAGCCAAATTTTTCCCCAAAATTGCGAGAAAACCCCCCAATCTGGTAACCCTGTACCTACGTGAAATTCATTCGCTTACGACAGCTTACGACAATGAAGAAATGTCATGTATCCGCCAATGGGATCACGGAGTTTCTTTTGATTGGTTAAAAAGTGACAGTAGTCTATAGAAACGTATATATATATATATATATCTATCTACGAACAGCTGCGAAAGTGGCTAGAGCCACGTAGACTTGTTTACATTCAATGTAAACAAATCAATGTAATACATTGGTTTGATTGAAATGAAATAAATTTTCCAAACACCATTATTTTTGCAAATTGCTATGATATGATGTTCTAATCTAAAGTAATATATCTACGATGACCTAATCTCTTATCTAAACATAAATTATATACCTACTTACCAATATTATGAAGAATGTTTTATGAAATTAAACAAGTGATCATGATGGATGACAGTGTGATGGGTCGCGGAGTGCCTCGAGGATTTGTTCAATCAAGGGAATTATGCAAGAAGGTGGATCACAGTGTCGATATGGCGTAAAATAAATCTCTGTCGGGAAACTAACCAAACCATCAGTGCTGGCTGATATGTCCATTAGATCATGATTATCCATGTGAAGTGAGAACTAGGCGGTATCTATGAGACTTTCCTTCACAATGTTGAGCGAGTGAGACATCTCGATAAGTTTACAAGACTAGTTTAGTGTGCTAATTAAATACTACATATTCAGCTGAAAAACTTAATATGTCCTCCATCACATGTAAACACTATCATATTGAAGACCCTGATATGATTTAAACAATAGTATTAAGTATGAATATGGTGAAAATTATTTGTAAAATCTTTAGTACTTAATTAAATTAAAATGGTGATGTAAGTTTATACAAATACACTTTATACATTAATTAATGATGCCCGGCATAGTCCAGTGGAGTGGTAAGAAGTTGTGACACGAACACCACAGTTTCATAGAGTAGAGCGGCAAAGTTGTGACATGCCACAGTATGTAGACACAACTATGCAGTATGCTCAGCTAATTCCATCTTCTTGCTATCAATTATGTTCGAATGAGTTACACAGTACACACAGGGGAATCCGAGAGCACATGAATCTGCTGCTGACTGTGGTGGCCAAATTTGATATCTCGCATCGATTATCGATACAGCATTTGCGAGTTCTGTAAACAGAAAACATAATGAAATATCTCACGCGGAACATTACATCGCTGGTGGGTCAGGGGCTGCTTAATTTATACTTACACAACACAAAACGTAACAGTGATGTTTCTCTCAAAATTATTAACATTTTAGTAGATTATGGCCAAAAGGTCCCTGGATGAGACGCTCCGTCGTCGCCGCTGGCAGCGCCCTGTTGGCCTCCATGAGGTGCAATAGCTCCCCCAGCTGGAAGGATGGGGCCTTAGTCCGGGGCACTTCAAAATGGGTGTGAGAATAAGTAAACCTTGAGTGATTGACGCTACGGCGTCTCCTGTGGATGAAGACATGAAGACGCGGCTACCCAGGGTGATGACGCTACGGCGACTCCCCTGGAGGAAGATAGAAAACTTTTATACATTGAATTTTCTGTAACATGACATTGGCAAATGACGAACTGTCGAGTCCATTAATAAAATAAATAAATAAGTAAACCTTAACTTTACACAGTCTCGTTACTCTTATGAAGTCGTTTTTCCCGCGATTTTTTTTTTAAATTTTGTTTGTACCCCCTTAGCGACACTCTGCTGACCAATGATTCTTAATTTCTTATATAGAATTAAATAATTAATGTAGTCCTCACGTTACTTTATTATTTACGATAAAATAAACATATTCATATCATACATAATAACCTCTAACAAACACCGTTTTGAGCGAAACTTGTTGAAGGGAACAGTGCGAACGAAAGAGTCAATATATCATCATAAATTGTATAGCGCTATCTCTTCTTTTCTGTAACATTTCTCTTAAATATCAAGAAATAAACCAATGATTCCTTCACAAACAAATAAACCGATTTTGTTTGGAGAAGTGAAAAGCGAAACCCTATAATTAAATACAATGAATAAACCATCGATCGCCTAGTTAAAGGCGCCTAACCTTCGTTTTCGTTTCATCTGACCAGGCTGTATGCTTTAGTTAGCTTTGCCTCTCTTTGTTAAAATAGCTCCTTCGTTATACCCATTGACTTATTAAACTAATGGACTTGGCATACCTACGAAAATAACGTGCCTACCTAAACTTTGTGGGAAACTAAAATGGCAGATTGTCGTAGTGCAGCCTCGATGTTCATCGATAACTTTTATCGATATTGACCGGAGACGGTAAATGCAGTTTCCCCATAGATTTTATATCTAATCTCTATTATCATCCTTAAATCATTGAAATAAGGTTAAAAATAACTTGATCAGAAATAAAGTACTATGCCGTGCCAAGCCATACCGTGCCGTCTTTGTGCATAGGCCATAACGATCTAGACAAATAAAAAAACAGTTTAGAAATATGATTTATTATTATCCAGTATCCTGACCGTGCTCGCGCGCAGGCCGGACAGTCGATTTCTCAGACACTGGACCGGCCTGCACGCACCAGTATGTACTAACATAGTTATTTAAGTATTTACTAACAAAATATGGATGTAAAAAAGTCTGAAATAAAAATATTTTATTTATTTATTTTTATTTATTAACTTAATTAGGTACACTACACATCCTTTCTACGTACATGATTGATTAATTAATTTAGATATGTGTTCAAGTGCTGTGACTACAATTCATTAAGGTTATTCAAGTTTTTTATGATGTAACCCTGAATAACCCTACAGTAAATCTCGTCCGTAAAACGTTAAATGTAAGAAAAATGAAGGTTCAAAGCAAATCTTCTAGTCTCTGCTCAATATCTTCCGGATATTGTTTTTCCACAGGCAAACCTCTAGATTTTAAGGAATTAATGAAGTCTTTCCTTGTAAATATTCAATAATTGAATTCTCGTTATTTAACAAATTCCGTTTGCGTAAATCTTTCGTAATATTTTCAAAAAAAAATCTATTCTACCTGCGAATTGTCTCAGTTAATCGTTTGATTTTTATTCCTTGAAGCATACATAATTATTGCTTCAATTTCTTATGATTCTCAAAAGAAATATCCTGAAATCAAACAAAATGCATTCGTTATATTATAATATATTTCATTAGAGTACAAAAAGAGAAAAAAAATGAATATATCGATATTTCACAATAACAAAAGAACGACACTATCGTCGAACTACTGCTTTTTTTACAAAGTCAAATTCTCTTGAAATATGGCTTAGAACAGTAGTTTAGCCTATCTAAAATGTACTTAATTAGGATCTGCTTTGAATTTCGAAAACAAGAAGTGGAAATATATGGAATTAGACGATATATCATAGCAAAATGTCTTGCTTACCGGTGAAATGTTATATTATTCAAATTTTGGTTATTCCTGGTCTTCCTCGAACCACAGCCTATTACACTTTATTTAGTCATTGTTCCTTTACATTAATTTGTACTTTTTATGCACTATATCACTTAATAACAAGGTTTAATTAGTTAAAAATCGCAATCAAAACAGCAAATTGACACTTGAAGTACTCAACAAATCCGTTAACAAATATGGCGACTGGGCACGTTCCCACGGGTCGCGACGCCACATAATAAGTGTTGCCAAAATTGTTACTGACACAACTAGCGTCGTCCTTGTCCACTTATAGAAATTCATGATAGTTAAAAAGAGATAGCATTATATTTAAGAGTTCAACGTCGAAATGCATGATATTCGTATAACCGAATAGTAATATAGAAGAATAGGCCAAGTCCATAGGTAGGTTTATTAAGTCAATGCTCAAAACATGGTTGAAGTTTTGTTGTTTATTTTATCGTAAACAAAACAATAAAATAACATGTTTTTACATACATTACTACATAATAATCATTACCTACTTAATAAGACGATCGATACTCAGTGACAGTGTGAAGTGAGGTTACCGATATTACTGTGTTATTCTTTATCTCACACCCATTTTCGAGTGCCCGGGACTATGGTTCCTCATCCTCCCGGGCCGGAGGAGTTTGCTCCTCATGGAGGCCAACAGGGCGCTGACGACGGAGCGTCTCAGACCGAGGCCTCTTGGCCATAATCCAATAAAGTGCTAATAATAACTTTAAGACGGGACTGGGCGGGCAATGTTTGTCGGATGCCAAGCGATTTGTGGGGCAGAAATCGCCACCATTCGGTGGACCCCAAACAACGCGAAAAGGCCACGTGGCCGCCCCCGCAAACGATGGCGAGACGAATTTGACAGAGAGGTTGGTCTGAGTGTGTGCAATAGAGATTCTTCTTCTTTTCTCGTGTGGTTTAGTGACCAAACCTATTTGTCAATGTTATTCAGGCCGCCCGTAGGCCTTTGACGTGACCTAACGACTGCTGTCAAGCGACAACAACTGGGACCAACTGTTTAACGCACTTTCCGAGGCACAGATGAGTGTCAAGCGGTCACCCATACAGGTACTGACCTCGCCCAGCGTTGCTTAACTTGTACGATCGTTTTCAACGACGAGCCCCCAGCAATAGAGATGAGTGGAAGGGTTTAGAGAGGCCTTTGCCCAGCAGTGCGACATTACAGGCTATTAAATAAACAAATAAGAACTTTAAGACAAGATTTATTCATGTAAACATTACGCGTTCATGTATAAATTAAGCACCAACAACCCACACGACCAATGTTGCGCGTGAGATATTTCATTTACTTGTTCTTCTGTTTACAGAACTCGCGAATACTGTATCGATACCCGATGGGAGAGATCAAATTTCGTCACCATGGTTCCATCAGGGGACGCAGCCACATCCACATTGTCTGCGATTCTACTGTAAGCGACTCAGTCGAACATGATAACAAGACGAACGGTAGTAGCCGAGCGAGCATAGCTGGCATCTCCGCTCTTTAAAGGGGCATTAATAAATAATTTACACAGTGCATTTGTATAAACATACCATTTAATTATTATTAAAAAGTTTTTTACATAATTTGTACAGTTTAATTTTATGTAACAACCTTATACAGCAGCCCAAATCAAGTGTCGGTTTAATCAATCAGTTCCTTCACCGTTACATTACGACAGGTAATTAGACTATCATATTTGTTTACAAAATAAGACACTTGATTTGGGTGGCGGTGGCGGTATACATTATTTTATGCAAGTGGTAAGAGCCACACAATAGCGTCGTTCGAGCGACGAGCATTGTCGTCCTTCCCAGTTACATTTTCTTTCGTTGGACAACGGTCGAAAGGCGCCGCAAGCAGAGTGCTGTGGGTGGCATCGCTCGAAACAGCTGTTCCCATTACTCGCCACAAGTTCGGGATTCCATCTGTGAAGCCAAACAACAAGTCCATATTAATAACATATTCAAAACATACATATACAAACTTGACACTCGATTCGTATGTAATTCGACGCTATTCCTACCTACAACAAATCAAAATAATATAATGTGAGTTTTGTATGTATAAATATTTTTAATAGGGTTTCTTTTTTTCGAATCGAAAATCTAAATATATCTCCCATCTATTTAATAAGTATATTATACAATCATAATATTATGATTATTTACCTACAACTATTTATATAACAGAATATGATTGATTAGAATAATATACCTACCGCATCGTCATACGTGCGTGCAGTGTGTTCTACGAGATTAGCAGAAATCCATCAGGGTCAGTCTTGTTACAGCATACAGTGGAATCATAGACCACGTTGATGTTTTGTGAGTTCTGTGAACAGAGAACACCTTTGTGAAGAAGGGCACTATACAAGCAAACAAAACAAAGATGGTTAAAATGGCTTGTGTGCTTTTGATTAATAGTAATGCTGGAATTGACGCTGATGGCGGTCCACCATCTGCCTCCTGTGACCCCATTGGTAGCCTGCAGATCACCACCAACAATATTTTCAACATTATTTTGTTTTCATTGTAATATTTATGTCTTACGGACGAAGTGTGCTCCAGAATCTGGCGGCTGTATCAGGCAGCGGTGGGCGGTGGCGGCTGCGGCTCCTCGTTTCCTGAAACGAATTGATAAAGGCATTAGTAAATAAATAAGTTAGTAATAAACACCCACTGGGACAGCTTAGTCGGAGATTTTGCCATGAACCAAATCAATACATTATCCATAAATCCACACATCCACAAAATGTTTAGCAATAAGCACAAGCAGCCTATGTATACATACTCTTAGATGTGTACCGATAGATGGATTCTTACACCTACCTAATAGTGCGGCTCGACAATGCCTCCGTGTGTAATGATCCTCTGGTGAGCCAGACGCTGCGTTAAGCACCAGTCATCATTCTGGGGCGCTGTGCATATCCAGAATCACCTGAAATAACCAATAAATTGTAAAACCCGACTTCTTCGTTTGATGTACAATTTTAGTATATTTTCTGTGCAATAAAGAATATTTAACCTATCTTATCCTGTTATCCACTATCATCAAAAACCTTTTACACACAAACCATTTACACTGCCAATCAGAAAGACTATCTGAAAACGCTTGGACGACTGAGGTTACCTGGAAGAGATTGCTTCGTGCGAGTGAGGCCGTCTTTGAACAAATTGTATGTATTAATTTCTCCGATATAGACACTGCCTTTTCGTGCAATAACATGTTTATCATCTTATGTAAAAGCATGGGACTGTTGTAGGATGCATGTCTTGATGGATTTGGATCATGCAGCGGCTACAGGAAGCGACAAAATGAACATATCTACATACTCAAAACATTAATTACCTTGTAGCAGTCGGATAAAGAATATAAATATTGTATAACTACCTAAAAGCCAGCAAGGGTCATCCTCTCAATACAGCGCTTCTAGGTGAATCTTTACTGGGCAATTCCAAACATGAGAATAATTGCTCGCTCCTCCAAAAGATGCATCAAGGTGAAGGGTTTGTAGGTCGCCATCACAAATCTGAAAATATAAGGCAAATACTGCAAGAAGACAAATGCAATTGTTCTAGAGATAAATAAACAGTACCTATACTAGATAAACTAATAAGTCAGTCAGTATGCCCACTTAAGACTCCTCATTATGGTTTATTTGGTAACGAACGGCAGTGAAGCAGTGATACACTTATTTACTCCCAAGGCCAATAGTCATTAGACAGTTTTGAGTATGAACTCAGCATGAGTTCGCACTTGTCTGTCAAAATTGTGTGAACTGACAGTTGTAAGACTCAAACTTCACTCAAACTCAAAACTGTCCTTGACTATTGGCCTAAGAGTATAGGTTTGTTTAGGCAATTATAACTTACTAGTAGAACATTCAAAGAATTATATCATGCATCCATTATAGCACTTGTAGGGAAGTCTACTTCAGTATTTTAAAACGAAATATTTGCTTTTTACTCCCTCTCTTTCCTCATATTTTTAATATAGTAAACTTACCATGAGTGAGTTCTTGGCTCTTGCATTGGTCCGAAAGGAAGAGACATAGTAGTTCAGTTCATTTCATTACAAAGCTCTACGAAGAGAACTATTCGTTGAGTCGATAATTTGCAATGAATGAATGTATCTTCTGGGATTTCAAGCGGGTTACTATGATCGCGGAGGAGTCTTCTGGCTCTGATAAGCTGCCATTTCAAACGTTCTTCTTCCGCGGGAAGATGTAGTTGTGGCCTAGAGTTGATATACTTAAAACACAAATCCACAGACCGACATCACGTCACAAATACACAGTATTTAAAACACCCTAGCCGCCATGATTTCCAAAATCAAGCCTTGGAACTTTTCAATTCAATTCAATTCAAATGATTTATTGCAGTCACAAAGACCATATAAGTGTTAGTAAGTACTTAAAACTATGTTAGTGTTTACACGAGGTGTATTATACGCCATACATGCGACTTAGGTCCGACTCCGAGACCCCGGGACATGTAAGTGTACCCAGTGGCTCAGAATCGGACTGTCCATGGTATCCGCAATGCCCTTCAGGATGCTGTTAGGGCTGCCGCGAACCCGTCGCATCAGGGACGCGACTCTTTTGCGTATGATGGCATGGAATCCGTCTACGCCGGCTTCCGCAAACATCCCTGACGCGCTGCAGCATCGCGACAGCCCCATCAGCACCCTGAACGCATTGTTATACTGTACACGCAGGGCATTGTACGACTTTTTGGTGTAGTTGACCCACAGATTGCACGTGTAGAATGCTTGACAGTACGACCTGAACAGGGTCGTTTTAACTTCCTTCGTACATCGTGCGAATCTGCGGGCCAACATATTGCACCTCACTGTCAATGCCCTGCGCTCTCTCTCGATGTCGAGATCATCGGTAAGCTCCGCGTTGACCACGTGGCCCAGGTACTTGAAGTGCGAGACTACTGTGAGAGGCGAGCCGCTCAGCATTACTGGTGGCACATTGGACGGTGCTTTATTGCGCCCCCTAAACACCAGCAGCTCGCTCTTCTTAGCATTGTACCTGAGGCCATGCGCCAACGCGTAGCCCTCACAAATGTCTACCAGTTTTCTGAGCGAGCCGATCGAAGGGCACAGCAACACCATGTCATCTGCGTAACTAATATTGTTCACTGTGACACCGTGTATTGAGCATCCGACATGAGCGCTGCTGAGCCGAGCGATCAGCTCGTTCATATACAAATTAAAAATTATAGGCGAGGTCAACCCCCCCTGCCTCACCCCACATTCCAACCTATAGACATCTGACAGCGCATCCACCCATCTAACATAGTTTGTCTGATGTAGATACCAATATTTGAGTATCCTTACAAAGTCGAACGACAGACCCATCCCCTCCAGTTTTGACCACAAGATATCGTAAGACACCAGGTCAAAAGCTTTTGACAGGTCCAAGAACGCAGCATATACTGGCGTCTTCCTATCTGTATAGTATCTGACAGTATGCTTGAGAGCCAAGATCGCTGTTTCGGTGGACAGACCAGCTCTGAAACCAAACTGCGCATCATGCAGGCCTGTCAGTCCACCCAGGTGATTCCCAAGCACACCGTCAAACACTTTGGCTACTATCGTGGCTAGCGAGATGGGTCTATAGTTCGTCTTATCGGACACATCACCCGTTCTGTTCTTCACTATCGGCGTAACAATAGTCTTCATCAGACTGTCAGGCAAGTACGCATGGCCGATGCAAAGATTGTACAGGAGCTTGAGAACCCTGGGAAGGTGCACGCCCGCGTGCTGCAGGTGCTCAATGCTGAGACCGTCGTGCCCCGGGGACTTGCCACGTGTCATGTTTTTAACAGCTGAAGCTACTTCTTTTATGGTTAAACGGACATGTGGCGCGTCCGCTGGGCGGCCCTCACCACCAAGCACCGGCTGCACTGGGCCCAGGGGTGACTGCACTCGAAAGTGGTCCTTGAACATGTTTGCTATCTCACAAGGCTCATCCACCCCGTCAACGCTCACAGGGACGCTCGGCCTCGGATTCAGTTTGTTGGTCTGTTTCCAGAATTTAGCGAAATTCCTACCCTTATGATGAGATGCTATTATGTCCATTTTAATTTGGTCGAGGTTATTTTGACAAAATTTTAATTTAGACTTAAAAAGCTTTCTCGATTCCATCATGTCAGTATAGATAGTTCCCGCATCAGGTTTCCCGTACCAGACCCACAGCCGAAACCGCTGCCGAGCCTCCCTGTGCGCGTCACGAACATACTTGTTCCACCCAGTAATATAGCCGCCCTTTCTACGCAAGTTTTCTTTCCGTTTACTAGACGATATAGCTGCGTCCGTCAGTATGTCTACTATATCCCCATACAATTTGTCCAAGATCACTCTGTGTTCCATATTACTACAACTAGCATCACAACACTTACTGAGTTCTGCTGGGAAATCCACGCTCCGAAGTTTTGCATTACATAGCGCTGTATATGTTTCTATTTGCTTAGAATCACGCTCACCCCATACGACTTCACTAAAACGTGCATTTCGCAGCACACTCTTCTGCCTGATAACATTCAAGTCGCAAATTATTTCAAGTGGCAGATGGTCAGACCAATACACATCGTAATGAACTTTTACGTTAACAACCGATCTCCAAGCAGCCTCCGTAACTATACAATGGTCTAACCACCGTCTAGATCCGTGCGCATCACTTACATAGGTATATGTGTCTGAAATTGAACCCAATTTTACTATATCCGCACATAACCACTTTTGATCCATACAGAAACTATTTAATTCCCTTCCAAAAAGTTCATCACGATGTGCATTAAAATCACCAAGTACAAACACAGATTCTACGTCACTATTTGCGATAATTCCGGTAATTTCACTCAAACAATTAGTAAATTCTACTAAATTATCTATCGAATCGGTTGGCATATACACGCAAAACACTAAAATCGGACGTTCCGATATATTAACTTTAATTGCATTTAAACGTACACTTTCGCAAGGAATTATGGAGACCGATTGGAAAACACTTTTTCGCCATAACAACGCAACACCGCCATATGGCCGCCCGCGTAGTATCGTACTAGATGTGTCCACCGCGGACTTGCCGGTGTAACCGAAGTTTTGATCAATATCTCCCAGATACGGTAACTCGTGCGGCAGCAACCATGTTTCCTGTAGTGCTACTATGTCGGCCGATTCACATAACATCTTTATACATTCTGCCGACCTTTTAAAGGACTTGCAGTTAAAACTTATGAACTTTGATTTTGTAACAGACATAATGATTAGTATTATTTAACCATTGTATCGGTGTTTACCGACTTCCTTTCCCCGTATTTAAAGTATACAAATCGACGAAATGTGATCCCATCTGGCCACAACTTATCATCTAGGAATCTGTCAACTTTATGCTTTGATACAAATAGTTTATATGAGTTATACTCTTTCTCGTGTCTCATCTTAATTTTCTCTAAATTAACAACTTCGCCTGTCTTTTTTAGGATATAATCAATAATATCTGTCTCTGCGGTGTCCTTGTGGACGTTAGATATGAAGAGCGGAATTTTAAACTCCGCCGCTCTGAACTTTCCATCGACCTCTGGATCCGCCTTTCCCATTAATCCTATAAACTTATTTTTCACTCTTCTCTTTTGAACCAATATCCACTCCTCAGATCTTTCCTCACGTTTCCAGTCACTTCCAGTACTCGCTATATCCGCAAAGGTTCTATTGTTTAGCCCCACGTTGTTTACTCCCACTTCGGTGCTGTTCGCTAATGCAGATGAGATAGCTACATCGCGCTCGGCCGCTGAAGGACCGAGAGAGGTAGATCGTTGCGGTGTATGTGCGTAGTCGCACACGGATTTACTGTTACTCGCTTACGCTTGCCCTTTCTCGTTTCCGCTACCGCCGGCGGCGAATCTTCGGTCCTGCTGTCAGTGTTGTGCAGGCGGGATAGCAACTGCGTATCATAGCGTGGAGTCGAGGCTGAGTTGTCGATCGGGTTAGAATCAGGCAGTGTAATATGTGACAGGCCCATAGGACCGCTATCTGCAAGGTATTTTATTGTTATTGAGCAAATATTAAATGAAATTCGTGGAAGGTTTTCTATTGCGTTTATTCAGTTCCGCCATGACACGAGAAGAGAGTTTATAATAGTGTTGCCAGTAATATAATCTTATATTCTACTTAATATAATATTAGGCTGTATGTCTGATATTACAACATGCCGCTCCTTAAATAAAAAAGAAAATATTTTTACTCTATGGTTACAAGATTGATTTACTATTGATTGATAAATGTAAACAAATAATAATGAAATTTGGAACAATGAGTTTTACCTGAAAAACTTATTAAATGGATTATATAATGCAAGAATTATTTTATACAATGCAATAAAACAATATTGAAGTGAATAGCAATGAAGTTAATGTGCAATTGTGACTTAAATGTGAAAGTTTGTTACAATACTATGTTTACAATGTTTTTGTGAATTCTATGTGAAAATTAAAGTTATTAAACATAAATGTTGTTGTTAATTTACTTTACTTAAGTTATTTACTTACAATTCTTATTGAGTTAAACGCAATGAAAAGTTTACTTACATACTAATTACTTAGTACTAAAGAATTTAGGAGTATTTACAATTCTCCCTGACCTAGTTACTAATTGTTTATCAGAATCTTTCTTAGACTTAGTATTAGACTTAGAAGTTAAAGAATCTTGATAAGAATCAGTTTCTGACATGTTACTTGGTACATAGGTTTCATCGGACAGAGCGGTTTGACAAAGTGTATCTTCTGATACTGACATTTCTTCTGGATTAGACAATTCTGACTGAATAGATTCAAAACTAGAATGTAATGACTCATAGTTAGACTGCATATCTTCTTCTGTAATTGACTGTAATGACTGACGTTGAGACTGACTTATACGACTTGGACCTGGACTTGATTCAAATATATTTGTAGACGACTGACTGATTTGACTTGAACCTTGACATGGCTCTGACATTATAGATTCTGACTCTATAATCTGACTTTGACTTGAATCGTTGACTGAATCTGAGACATTTGATAATTGACTGTATGACCGTTCTGATTGTGACTGTGAAGACATTAATTCTCTTGACTTTTGTTTTGAGTTATTGTACCAATAGTAAGAATAGTTATCGACATTAGTAAATGAATTAGTTTCTGTAGACTTGTATGAATTTGACATGTTATTTTGTGACTGTGATTCTGAATTTTTATGTTTATTTACTCTGTGATTAGGTAAATTAATATGTTGTATATTCCTTCTGTATACACTTCCTGACTCATCTCGCACTATGTAGGAACGAGGAAAATTAGTTTTAGAGACAACAAATCCTTTACACCACATTCTATCATTAGGATTCTTTTTGAAATAAATGAAATCATTTTCTTTTAATTCTGGTGACACCCTAGCATGTTGGTTATAGTATAACTTTGTTCTGTGTAAATTACTTTGTTTATTTTGTGTATGTAATGAAAATTTGACAATTTTAGGTTTTAAATTAGAAACTTTGTTAGGTAATTTAGTTCTTAATTGACGTGACATTAGTAGTTGTGAAGGAGAACTGAGATTCCCTCTTGGAGTATTACGATATTGTAATAATCCAATATAAGGATCTGTTCCTGAGTTTTCACACTTTCTAAATATGTTTTTGACTATTTTGACAGACACCTCAGCAAGACCATTTGCTCTAGGCAAATAAGGACTGGAGGTTATGTGTTCTACGTCCCATTCAGTTAAGAATTCTTTGAAATATTGTGAATTAAATGGGGGACCGTTGTCACTGAGCAATTGCATTGGAATACCATGCCTTGCAAAAATAGACTTTAATTGTGTAATAACATACTGACTTGAACTGTTATTATTCAATAATGCAATTTCTATGTAGTTAGAATAAAAATCTACACATAATAGATATTTCTTGTTTTTGTAGTCAAACAAATCTACTGCTATTTTTTGAAAAGGAAATAAAGGTTGTTCGTGTGAGAGTAATGGATCTTTTGTTTTATTTTGCATAAAAATTAAGCAAGTTTCACACTGTTTTACTTTTTGTTCTATATCATGGTTAATATTAGGCCAATATACTGTGCCACGGGCTTGACTTTTAGTTTTTTCGATGCCCTGATGACCTTCATGCAAAATTGATAGAATTTCTGATCTCATTGATAATGGAATTATGACACTTTGATTTTTGTATAGTAAATGATCAATGACATGAATTTCATCTCTAATATTCCAGTAAGGCAAAACAATAGGATCCACTAATTGTTTACAATTAGGCCATCCATTATGAAAATAGTATTTTAACTTTTGAAGTAGGTACTTGATCTTGATTTGTGTGTTGTAGAATTTTATCCAGTTTTTCTTTACTCAAAGCTAAGTTAGAGGTTAATAAATTGACATGAATTTCGACACTGTTTTGTAAATAATCTAGATTTTTGTCTCCTGAGTCATTGACTGGTGCTCGGGACAAAGTATCAGATACATACATTTGTGAACCTTTTGTGTATGTGACTACTAAATGATAGGCTTGTAATGTAATCATCATTCTTTGTAAACGAGTAGGAACATCAGATAATGCTTTTTTGAATAGTGTGACAAGAGGTTGATGATCAGTTTCCACCTGTACAATCTTTCCATACACATATTGATGAAACTTTTTGCAACCAAATACTATAGCATATAGTTCTTTCTCAATTTGTGCATAGTGTTCCTGACATGTAGTTAATGATTTTGATGCATAGGCAATTGGGTTTTTATCATGAAATATTACAGCACCTACAGCACTCTTCGACGAATCGACAGACATTCTTAGAGGTTTTTTCATATCGAAATGAGTTAATACTGGTGCTTGACAAATAAGTGATTTTAATCTATTAAATCTTTGTTCATGTTCATCTGACCACTGCCATAAATTTTGTTTTTTGAGTAAATCTCTGAGAATATCGGTTTCTGAGGCTAAATTTGGTATGTATGAACCTAAATATGTTATCATTCCTAAGAATCTTTGCAAATCTTTGACATTATTAGGACTTGGCATCTTAAGAATTGCTTCTACTTTAGACTTGTCTGGGGAAATACCATCTTTATTGAAAATATGACCAACATAACATACTTCTGAAAGACCAAATTGACATTTAGATTTATTGAATTTTATGTTTACTTCTGCTGCACGTTTAAATACAGCTTTCAGACGTCTGTTATGTTCCTCAATTGTATCTGCATGTACTAACAAATCGTCAATAAATACTGCTACACCAGGAAGATCTCCAAATGCTTCTACCATTGTTCTATGAAAAATTTCAGAGCTAGAATTGATACCGTATGGTAAACGTAGGAATTTGTATCTACCATATGGAGTATTAAAGGTACAGAGGTCACTGCTCTCTGGATCTAACTTTATTGCCCAAAATCCTGAATTTGCATCTAATTTTGAAAAAATTGTTGAATTTGCGACTTTAGAACGTAAATCATCAAATGTAGGAAATGGATAATGAGGTCTTTTAATCTGTGATTATACCATTTGAAAATGTGCACATTAGTTTACATCCTCCAATTATTGGAATTTGGTTTCCTGAAAATGAATACAACTTATTATTCGAATCTGAAATGTTTACACTGTTTGATAATTTTTGTAATGTTTGTTTAGAAATTACATTTATTTCAGCTCCTGTGTCAATTTGACATTCTAACATTTTACCATTTACATCAATATTTATTTTCCAAGTTTTATCAGATTGACACAAGTTCACAGTATTGATAAATCTCACCTTTTTGTTATTTTTATTGCTGAAACAAAATCTCGAATAATGGTTAGGACGATTGCATACACTGCAAGTTACACCTTTTGCTGGACACCTGAATCGATGAATTTGTCCACATCTGTGACAATTCGAATTTGAGTTTTGACCATTGTTGTTGTCATTTCTCGATAGACTTCTTGCTCTTCCGTTGAATTTTGATTTCTTTGAATGACTGCGCTTCCTTCCTTTGAAGTTTGGGGTATAACTTCTTCCACGATGTTGCATTTTACCTTTGTAAATAGCATTTATTTGCTCCTTTGACTGTGAATCATTACTTGACTGGACTAGTTGATTGGACCGTTCTTGAGACAATTCCATACTTTTGGCAATTTTAATAGCTTTTTCTATAGACAGATTATCTTCTTGGAGTAATCTCTCCTTGACTCTTTGATTGTTTATTCCTATGACAAACATATCTTTGATCAAAGATTCCTTTAGACTTGACAGATCACAAGAGTTGCTTAAATTTGTCAAAATTGTTATATATTCGTCGATAGTTTCATTTGACTTTTGTAGTCTTGTGAAGAAATTGTATCTTTCCACCGTAAGATACTTACACGGGTTGAATTTGTCATAAAATTTTTTCATAAGCTGTTTTAAGGTTATATCGATTCTTTTGACATCGAATGAGTTATAAATGCAGCAATACAATATTCACTAAAATCAACCAAAAATGTGTTCTCAGGTTCTCACCTCACAATGTACTTCCTATGAAAAAGGTGGCTAAATGCCAAATTGCCACCCAACCCCCCAGCAAAGCCATATTAAAAAAAAAAATTAAATATGGCGACGGCGGCGTTTGTTTTCCAACTGAATACTGTTTGTTTTTATTTTCAAAGATGCTTAACGCGTTGTGCGTGGGGACTGCTAGTCCATTTTTTCTACGAGGAAACTTTACAAACGGCCACATAGTCAAAATGTCAGTGAAGGGTGGTTAAAAGTTCTAACAAAGTCTAACCCTACTTTGTTGTACCTCCCACAACAGAACTGGACAAAAGGTAAGAAATACTATTTAGATTAGCCCCCTTAGCGACACCCCAACCGTCAACCGCTGTCAAATTAGGAGGTGAAACTTCTTTAATCCCAGTAGCCCAATGGAACACCAGTTTACACATAAAACTTATTTTCCAACTATTGAGTAACATATTTTTTACCAGAAGACGTAAAGAAGAAGAGTTCTGTAAGAGAGAGAAGTATAATGTATTTTAAGTGCATTCTATGTATGTATGTTGGTAATATAGGAACCTATAATATTATGAAATATCTGATCATTAGGCTGACTTTCATTTCAATATTTAAATTATAATAAAGCTGGCCTGTTTTATATATTATACAAATTATTATTCATATTTTAATTTTTTGTTTTAGCCGTGATGCCTGAACAAAGTCTAAGGAATTAAGGATGTCAGCAACTCAGCATAGCAATCCCGATCATCGCGTAAAAAGAGAATAGTGATAGAATTGGTATGTATACACTATACATACAGTACATCACATAGTATGTACATAATTATTAGTTCCAATATATTTTCTAACGAAATCTGCAGCAACCGCAATCTTGTCAAGTGCACATGTGTACTTTCATTTGAAATGATGTACCTACACTTTGTGTACAGTTGGAAGAAACATTTTTTCATATTCTTAATGTACGGTTGAATGCACGTAAAGTACTTATGTAGGTACATATTTATATTATGATCACGGCACATTTTACCGCTTGCGCCGGAGACTGGCCGTGAGAGCGTGTGGGGAGAGGCTGTGGCCTATATTAATAGGCCACAGCCTAAGTTGCATGCGTTAATACCCATAGTTGGGTTAATACCCATAAATTAACCTCACTTGCAATAAAAGATGACCCTAGAGTCAAAAGAGTTAAGCCGAGCAAAATATATGGAGCTTTTACGGGTTAAGTCGGCAACTCTAGGGTTATCTTTTATTGCAAGTCACCCTAAGTAGGATTTGTTTAATAAATGTTTCAGGAAACCGTTCAACGTTAACGTCACCAGATGGTTCAGGGAATCTCTCAACGGCGCCAGATGAATCATTCAATGCCACCAGTTTGTATCGCAATTGTTCTCCATTGAAAGGGCTGAAGACACAGACTCGGCATTGGCTCAGTACTCTTGTGAAGAAAACATTTGAAATTCATTCAGTAGGTATATTGTCAAGTAATAAAAGTTTGTATAATTGTAAATTTTTTATTTATTTAATGGATTCCTAAGAAAACATTTAACCGGTACCTTGCTATTTCAATACCGGTGTTGAAACGACGAAAATGACGAAAATCTATTATGTACATACCGGCATTTCGTTAAGTATTAAGTGTCCATGCCCTACTCGAGTTCCCATCAAAGTTATATGAACTCGTTACTTTGTTGTGAGGTTGGCGACTGACAAGTCTTCTCATTCAAAGGCTACAAGTGGGAAAAAGACAGACTCCTGTCAGAATGATATCCGAATAAGGAATGCGGTATAAAAAGAAGATAGATTTCTGGGCTGAGATCTTTTCTTAGGTTGAGGATAGCTTTTTCTAATATATATTTTTAGTTAAACTTTAGAAGTCGTTAGAATAGTCGCTAGATTTTTTTTGTCGCTAGACACATAATTTAAGCCGCTGTAGTCAACGAAATGTCGCTAGATTTAGCGACAAAGTCGCTAAATTGGCATCACCGAATGGGATGAGGGAAGTGGCGGGGTCGGCGGAGGGCCGCGGGGCAGGGGAAGGCAAGAGAGGGACTAGGCAGGGGGGGGGGGGGCACAATCGCTGCAGTGTAGCCAACATAACAACAAATTTATTATATTTTGCAGTTGTGGTAATTCTGGAATTTTGATGCTTCCAAATTTGAAAATTTAAAAACCTAATTTTGCCAGCTCAATTTCGATTGTCATTTCGTTTCCTCCCAGTGACGTATCTTGGACGTAGTATTACATTATCTTTGCCTCTCGCATTCGTTTTGAAATTAATAAGTCAATGTTTTGAACCATAGACAAATGCAGGGTTACCAGATTGGGGGGTTTTCTCGCAATTTTGGGGAAAAATTTGGCTGTTGGGGAAATGACATTGCTGGGAAAAAGTTTGGGGGAAAAAATTTCAGGGTGGGGAATTTTGGGGGCGAATAAGATCATGGCTGACATGGCTCAATATATTTGCCTACCCGAATATTTACATCACTATTTAAGGGTGAGATTTGACTTAGCAGCCCGTAGTGGATGCTCAAACTTTCAGCCTACTGTTAAAATGATATAAAAATTCAGCTCAGAAAACTTCTACAGCACTCAGCATACTCCACCGAAGAAGACGCCGAAATTCTGAATATGCTTTGTTAAATACCTAATTATTTATGTCTCTGGACTTTTGAAAATGGCGGGAACGCTATATACGGTTGCAAAATTATTCGATAATTTTGATTGTATTGTATATAGTTTTATGTTTAAATGTCACAAGTTAAGTTGGAATTTGTGAATAATTATATGCAATTTATTGGAGAACGTACGTCGACCAAATTGGCGATGTCTTGAAAAAGAGCCAAGTGCGGTCTACTACAACCCGACAAGCATGCATGAAGAGATTGATGAATGTGGAGGAATACAAATTCAAATTTCATTTATTGAGCCAGTTGTAGGTACAAAATTATAAGATGTTGATATTAAGAACGTCTCACCACGACCTGTCAAGGCATAAAAATATAAAATATGCGAGGGTTGTGTGCTAGGGTCGCAGCAGATGGAAGTCCATCGTCTCTGCCTACCCTTACGGGAATCAGGCGTGAGTTTATAAATAATAAAAAATATATGCAATAATTGTGTTTCGAGCTAGATTCAGGAGTTCCATTATTGAGCTCAAGAGTGAACGTGACTGCGGAGCTGCTTTGTCCAGGGTTGAAGACGCTTCGACGACTCGTCTGGAGTTAGAAAAAAGATGTACTTATTGAACTTAAATTATGTATAAAAAATTGTCGTACCTACAATTATAAATAAGAATTGATAAAATAGTGTATGAAAAATTACATAACATGACATTGGCAAATGACCAACTGTCGAGGCCACTAATATAACTAAATAAATTATACACGAGTCTTTGTAATGACGGTCTTGCTTATCGCCGTTTATTAAAAAACCTTAAAAATTCAAAAATATTAAATAATTTATTTCTCAAACAAATTTGGGGAATTTTTTGGCAAAACGTATCATTTAGGGGAAAAAAAAATTTCAATCTGGGGAAATTTGAAAAATCCAATCTGGTGGTAACCCTGGACAAATGTGTCCCATAGACAAGATGGCGGTACGGATGGATAGACGAGTTAGGTACATTTTCCTGACTTAAATAAAATTGTGCGCGAGTTATTTTGTTTGTGAATTATCGTAGAATAGGTACTGCTGAAAAGTCTGCACCTTTAAAAAATTTACGTTGGCTGGAATGGACGATGAAAGATTGAAGACCCTCCAAAACTTACACGCAACGCGATGTCTTCGTATATCTACAAGCGAACCAACGTTTGTCCCTTATTTATAGCAAAATACCACCTCTAGAAGCTTCAATTAGAGAAATTATGCCTCTTGCCAGAAACGGAAGACGTGCGATACGGCCGGAATTGAAGGTAAGTTCTACTTGAGTAATAATCATCTTTGAAAATTTTAACTAAATGCCTATGATGGATCTGTAGGTACTTACGATGGAAAACGTTGTAAGTAAATACAACGTTTTCCATGCACGTTTACAATTGTGTAAACATGTATGTTTATGTGTTTACCATTTATTATTATTTACAGTTCTGCATAGATTCCAATATTGTTGTGTTGAGTCTAATAAGCGCTTTGTTTTCACAGATGCTGCTATTGCATTTTATGCGCATAGGAGTTACCAATAAAGTGTTGGACCATTGTCTCAGACAGCGGTGGTGTCGGATTGCTCATGTATTGTAACTAATGCCCTCAACGCTCCAGAGATTCAGAGGAGGTACCTAAAATCTCCCGGAACATAGATGCCTACATTGTTAGTCAATTATGAGGAGGTAAGAAATACATAAAATATATTTTAGAAGTACGATAAAATTATTTGGCTACAAAAAACATTTCATAAATATTTTATATTTTAAGATCTGCATGGACTTCATGAATTGCAGATTGAAAGCCTACCTTAACTTTATCGCCACCTAACTAGTCGATTTGTAAGAAAAAAAACCAATTAATTGTATATTATTGTATTTACTTAATTTTAATTGCAGATTTTATTACTTACAGGTTTTTACCAGTCATTAATTTACAATATTGAAAGAGAAATATTGAAGAAAACATTAAGATGTTAGCTAATATATTAACAAGTTTCGACGTTGACTGTACAAGGCATAATATCAATTCAAGATTTATTTTATAAATACAATAATTATACTTGGACTAGATACAATAACCAATTTCTGGGAGATAATTAAGTAGGTATGTTATGTTATTTAATGATTTCGGAGTACCTCTGGTACGGAGGGCCAACATAGAGATCAACAATTCTTTACAACCACATGTAAGTGTTTACTAACTATCCACTAGTAATTACTACCTAGTAATTCTATGAGCGACAGTGACAGTGCGTTTAGAATTAGAATTCGACTTATACACTGGTATATTTATATTCACACTGCAAAAAAGTATTTTTATTGATTATAACAATTGTAATAATATTATTCTAAAAATATTAACTAAACTAAAAACTAATCGCTTGCATTACAGATAGTCCATGGACCCAGCGGCCCAAATATTATGACCTCTACAGAGGCTATGGCCTACGGCTAGTAGCACAACTCGCAAGTGTTGATGTTTGCGACGGAAGATGAGGCGGCGCCAACGTATCAACGAAAGTGGCATCCCACACCAAGAGCCGGTTATTATTCAGTCTATTGTAATTAAAAAATGTAAAACACAACCATAAATATTGCAATGTGAATTAAAGTTTTTGAAACTTCAGTCGAATTTCAATTCCTCATTTGTTTTTATTAATTATACCACTTTCTGATTACATTTTAATATCTGAAACATAATTTTTTTTATTAATTTCCTTATCAGGGTATGGCCGTCAAAAATTGTACAATAACGTTCGTGAATTGGTAACACATGGTAACATACGTGAATGAAGGTAACACTCGTGAACTTTGTAAAGCATAGAATACATGATATGAAATTATTTATATGATTTGCAATTGTCAAAATAAAAGGAGACCGCGCTGCATTTTTTATTTTGGCTTCTTCGAACTTTTCGGGATTATTAGTTCGCATTCGCTCTCTATACTGCTTTTGTTTTTCCGCCGCTGTTAACGGCATCTAGAAAGTGAAATTAAATTAAATATTTATATGGGAGTCTAAACAAAACATTAACATGGTGCTGGATAACGTGACAAAACATTTTGTTTTTAATTTGGTAGTATTGCATCGCAGGATTCACAGGTTATTAGTCTTAATTTAAACAACGCTTTGTTTTAAACTCTTTTAAGTTTACTCAAATATCACTTGCTGAATACAACAGTAGCACAACACCAGTCAAAAATGCACTGTTTCGAGAAAATGGTTTCCAAATGTTTGGCAAGTAAGTATATGCGAAGTAAATCGCTTATACCTACTTGTTTTGATTTAGGGTTTAGTATAAAGGTTTTTATAAATTATTATTATTAGAGACTATTAACGGTAGTAACACAAAAGACCAAACTATTGAATCGAGCCACTGTTGCATTCAGCAAGCGATAAGTACCTATATAATAAAATTTACTTCATACAAAAATACAATAACTTTTTATTCTAATACCACAAAGAGAAACTAATCACTACGTTTCCGTAGTGTACACTTAGCTTAACAATAGATCACGAATGTTACGTAACACATGGTATCATTCGTGAAGAAAATTTGCTGTGGACATAACCTAAAACCTGTTAATCATGCGGGTTTTGAAGTCAGAAAGGCCCACCGATGTACGTATTTGTTAAATGAATAGACTATATCTACACATAAAATTTAAAATATGAATAAAGTTATGTTCTTACCTTGCAATTAGCTTTTAAAAATCAAAAATATTCTCGAGACAAAAAAATGGTTGCCTGTAAAGTCGGTATACGGGCGAAAGTTTTACGTGACAACTTTTTATGTCTGTCTCTCTCGCTCTTAGGCGGGCTAACCATGCCCGAGTGGAAGGGACGCGTGCCTCTCACTCGCTCTCATTGTGAGCGCATAACGTGAGCGGAGCGTAACGCAGTTTCTTGAAGTGTCACCCGGCAAACCAATTTATAAGACGTTGTCACGTCAAAAATGCTGACCGACTCAATGTTCATTTTGTCAAAAAGTAATGTACAGTTTTTTTCTAGGAGTTGGCTAACCTGTAGTGTGGTGTTGCCAGAAGCGAAATAGAATATTATGGCCCTGGAATCTTGTTTATTTGTCTTGCATTATGATAACATACGTAGTAAGTAACAATCGTGATGAAAAGTTGAGACACATTTTTAAAATTCACTTTGAAATAGTTTTATTGCGATATTTAAAAAAAAGAATTCAATAGGAAATATAAAATTTTATACAGAACGTTAACCACTCCAAAAGTTATGAGGTTTCGAATAGTTTGTAGTATTTTTATGTCTTCAATGTTCGAGATGTCGTAGTGGGACACACGCTTTTTGTATGGAAACAAACATGAACCTCTTTAAAAAAATTAATCACCTGCTTAAAAGGAAACAGAAGTGAACATATCAAATATAATATGAATTATAACATAAACTCAGCGAATCAGAACCACCTTTACAAGTTAAGATAAAACAAAGTAAAAGGATTTATTTTATTAATAAATGTGAGGGACACTGACTATTTCTCAAATGTACAGTTTTTGACGGCCATACCCATCAACTAATAATTCAATTTCGTGCAACCAAATTTTCTTCTGTAACTCTGAAGAGATGCAGGTACTGTACAGCCCAATGCTTTGGGCTTTAATTAAGTGTAACGCTTTGGCCCATTCTTATTATTACGAGTTGATTACTGTGTAATATTTGTACAGTCGACAGCAGATCAATGGTAACACTTGCAGTACGATTTCAAGTCTTACGACGCAAATACTGTCAAGAGTAAAAAGTGTAACCATTGATCTGCTGTCGACTGTAGGTACCTACCTAATTAAAACTTAAACATGAACAAAACATGTAAGTAGGTATATAGTTTCCACAAAACGTCTGTGCTAGGTCCCCTTGATGAACAATTATAGTATGTGTGGCAGTGGGAAATGGACTTTTCTCAATCTTCAGTATACCAAACCTATATAAAACGATTAACCAACCTATATAAAAAAAAATGTAAAATCATTATATGTAGGTCACCATCACCATCATGGCAATCATCATCTCGATGACTGACCATTTGTGGCCTTAACCCGGGTTACGGTGATGTAACTGATGGTTCAAATCAATTGCCAGACTGCGTTTTGTCGGCGGTTGACATTGTTTCTTTCTGGTGGCATTAAACGTCAAATAAGTAGCTTCACTCATTCGTATAAAGCGCGTTTAATTTAATTTGTAATTATTTAATTGTAACGTTATGAAACACGCTATAAAAAGTCAAACAATGACTACGTATTGATTTAGTTGAGAAATATCTTCAATATCAATTTTTAGGCAAACACAACCGAAACATACTAAACGTAAGAACGACGGGACTCTTAATTCTCCATACGCTCCATTCCCATGGTAAACGTCACTTTGCTGTCAACGCCTTACACAATACCAATGTTTTAGACAGCTGTCACTGCCACTGGGAATGGGCTTGAACTTGATTCCCATGGCTAGTGTCAGTTACACAATAAGCCTGCGGATCATCCTAAAAATATTATTTTATAACAATAACGTTAGTGTTATGCAATTTTTTGATTCAATGCGTTTATGGGGAGCAATCTAATATCATAATATAAATATAACTAATTTGGAAACTTTCGTTTTATACTGGCATCTTTAATGTTGAAGCTCAACATGGGAACCCACTTCATACATTTTCTCGTTGTATGGAAGTTTCCAACCACTGGTTAAAATAACTCCTTCGCTAATATTGGTAAGAAAGAAAATCTTCCCGGCAGGCAGTTGAAAATATTGTTTGAATAATTTAATCAGTATATCTATGACATAAATAAATACACAGTTACTTATACACTGTTCTTGGAATGTTACGTACATTACATAGATTAAATGCATTAATAATTCAGTAAACTAAGAATTATGTATGTATACTTACATATTGTAACACTCGTACATATTTACCTACACATTTACTACAGTTATTTAATTATTAATTAATGACAATATCCCAAAATAATATAACAAAGCAAAGATATTAAATTAATTTCATTTCATTCAATATACTAAGTGCAAATGACATGCACTGTACCTTTACCAGGAGCTTTCAAAACTGAACCGCTGCTGGCACTGGCAGTAATGTATTAACAGTTGCTAAATTCCCCCAAAAAGTGCAGCAAACAATACTATCAGTCAAAAGGAAAACCTATAATTGGCTATCTTCATTAAATTGTACACAACATACAATTAGTTTTCCAATACCTATAAAATAAAATATACCAGCCCAGTCCATATAGTATGAAGTGTGAATAACTTTGATTTCATCGTTTTAAGTAGTTGGCAAGAATAGAATTGTTTCTGCTAAGGCATTCTAAAATGTTGCTTCCGTCCTCCTGAAATCTCCTCTTCTAATCTAAATCTACTTTGCCTTTCTCACTTATACATTAATATTAAAACAGTATTAAACACTAAATATGCTGCGTTCTTATTACATTCGTCACAAGAGTTCTCATACCATACCAACCAACCAAGAGAAATCATACCACAGTGTTAACATTGATCTGCTGTCTTAGTACTAAATGTGGAAGGGAAATTAACATTTGTAAATTGAGTGAGAGATCGTTCAGATAGACGGAAGCAATACTAATCCCTAAGGGTTAGCGCAGACGAACGGAGTGGAGTGGCTAAGTCACTTAATTAGTCGCTTCGCACTAATTTAGTAACAACTTAAATTCTACTTTATTAACTTCAACATACGACTGTTTTCGGTATAGCGAAGTAAAATGCCACTTGGAGTTGAAGCGGCGCGCGCGGCCGAGCGGCCACAAGCGACCGCAAGAACCGGAGCGAGCCCACGCGCCAGCTCGACACCGCGCTAGGCGACCGTAGGAGCCCGCGCGCCGCTCGGTGTGCCTTACGACCGGCGACTGGGTCTTCGCCGCCACTCCATTCCGGTCTGCGGCTGCGCTGACCCTTAATGTCGCCCCTACAGTTCATACTTCAAACTAGCGATTATCTCAAAACCATTGTTCTGCAGCAGTTGATTGCACTCCCGGCGACTGAGCTGCGACATCGGCACCCGCTCCAACACTACGTCTTTTTCTGCCACCAGCACGAACTCAGGAGCCGCGTTAGCAATGAACTTCACTTCCAGCCGCTCGTACTTGCCCGCGTCCTCATTTATAAACGTCTTCACCTCAGGCACGTTCAGCGAGCATCCTCGGCAACACTGCCATGCCATAGAAAACACTTATCAAATATCAATAGGCGGTGACGATAAGAAACATGAGTCATTCATTCACCTCGATCCTGCCGTATACTATGTCCTTTGCGTCATAAGCCGTCGTTACCGCTATAAGTGCAGCTAATGCTACGATAAATAGAAGCTTCATAATTAAATAAATGAGTTGGGTTTTTGCACAAATTACAAATAGGTATGTTTTTTCTTTCTAATCAGTGTTGCCAGACGTAGCCTGAACCAAATCGCCAAAAATTTGGCTTCAGGTAGCCTAAATCGCCCAATTTGAAAAAAATATTAAAATTAGCCTAAAATCGCCCATATACGGATCAGGTAGCCTAAGTAGCACTTTTTTATACATACCACAGTTAACTTTAAATAGCAGGACACCGATTTTTAGGCTTGAAATACACCTCAATTTAATTATTTATAAACATGACGTGTTCCTTTCGCAAAAATTTCCTTTTATCCTTGTATATGTTATGTACTTAATGTGATTTTCAAATAGTAAGTAAGTATAAAAACTAAAATAAAAATAATTTAGATGTAAAAAAAAGTAATGTAGTTTGTTTGACGTTGACTGGATCATGATTTACAATTTTAATTGTGGCCTCGATAAAATTGGAGAGCCAAATCTTTGTTTCACAAAAATCTAAAATTTGTAGAACTTCTTCTAAAATACCGCCATCGTCATAATTCGCTGAAGATATGCTGGAGCTGTAGAGGCCAGCTGATAATGTGGAAGGATCTGTGGGTTATGTGGTTTTGCCAGTATATGATTATATTAGGAAAATAAAACGTTAATTGGAAAATTATGGCAAGATTTATTAGACTTTTCTCTATTTATTATTAAGATTTATTAGATCTGCTAAAAAATTATCTAGCTGCCCAATTTTTTTTTCGGGATAGCCTAAATGGCGATTAGTCGCAAATCACGATTTATGGTCGCCCCGACCCCCTTCAAGATAGCCTAAATGGTGATAAGTCGCCTAATCTGGCAGCACTGGCCTGCAGCTGTCCTGTCACAGTCACAGATCGATTGGATTGGCTCCGTATAATCAGTGTTGCCAACTGCTACCGAAGGCCTGTTGCTAGAATTTTACAGAAAGTTGCTAGATTGAGTAATTTGTTCGTCCTGAAAAGTAGAAATTCTAGTACTAAATTTCCCAGTAAAAATAAATACTGTTTTACATGATTACTAGAAATCACATTTTATTATTACATTTAAAATGTAATTAATATAACAAAAGATTGCTGTGTGATTTCTAGTAATCATGTAAAACCACGTGTGTAAAACGGTATTTATTTTTGATTGAGTCATATTTCACCCGAGCGAAGCCGGGTTCTCATCTAGTATCATATAAAAGTGCATACGTGACTGCTATTCGAGTCTATAATAAGCTGCCTAATGAAATTGCGATGCTAAACAATACAAGATTTAAATACTGCCTCAAAGAATGGTTGATAGAATAGATAATGCATTCTACGATTTAAATGAGTATTTTGCAAAGTGCGAGTCCCTGACATGGCTGTTGACGTACCTATATTTGAATATGTGTAATTGTGGAACTTGGTTGTGGAATGTATATTGTATGTAGTACCTATTCACAAATGACAACATAACCGCAGGTTATTGGATGTACTTCCTATTCTACTGTGCTTGAACGATCAACATTTAGCTGACAATGGTATTCTGGTAAACAATCGATGCAAAATACATTGATTGACTAAATTTTATGCCTACATCCCTATAATTGTTACATCATAGTCGCGATGTTATCAAATGGGGTACTTTTTCTCGGTCGAAAGCAAGTCAACTGTAGAGAAATATGTGTTTGTTTTGTGTTGACCCATAAATCAAAGATGAAAACTTGTTCCAATATGACTTTATTTTATAGATTTCAAGTACTAACAGTGAAAATTCATGTATTAATCAAATATTTAGAAAAAATAAGTACTTTATTATGTCTCAATGTGGTTTTAATTATTTACATCGAGCCCTCGCTGCAGAGTATGAGGGCGAAATCTCTTAGAAAAGCATTCGCCTATAATACTTGATTTGTACACCTACATACTAAACGTCGGACAAAATATTACTCTTCGATACAATGTGTATGATAAATTTATGTCTACCGTTCGTACCCCGACTGTACCGGGCCGCGCAGACGCGGACAGACAAATCCTATCCTACTAATATTATAAACGCGAAAGTTCGTATGCATGGACGTTTGTTGCTCTTTCACACTTTACAATAATATAGCTCGGAACAGACCAGAATAACTAACATAGACTATAATTTTATAATCCTGCGCAGACGAAGTCGCGGGCAACAGCTAGTATATAATAATAATGCTTTTGCATGCCACGCCACGTGCTGGACACGCGCAATGTCTGTAGATGTATGGTATGACTGACGGAGTGAGTATCAGTGAGGAAGTATTTTATACCATATAGGCTTATACAGTTGAACTGGAGCTGGAGCAAGGATGTGGATACCAGTCCCAGCAAGATTTGTTTGTGTAGGGATGTAGGAGTTAGGACAAGTAATATTAAAAAATTATTACAATTATCTAATATTCAACAAATCATTATATATAAACGGATATCACTCACTTATATTGTTAAGGTCGAAACTGTCGGTCTAATTGCCGACTTTAACAATATAAGTGAGTGATATCCGTTTATATATAATAATTTGTAGTAATGGCTCACTATAGTTTTAATTCTAAAATTCAACAAATCGTTAATTATTCTAATATACAGTCTTTTGTAATTAAAAAATGTAAAACACAACTCTAATTATCACAATCTGAAAAGTCTTTCAGAATGAGTTTCATCATCAGTCTATTTATATTGCCCCACTGCTCGGGCAGAGACCTTCCCTTACATCGAGGGAGCTAGGGCACCCACCACGCGGGCCCAGTGCGGAGGATAACTCATTCGTACATGGCTGCCCTAGCTGGGAATCGAACCTGGGACCTCCATATTCCAAGTCCATTGACCCAACCGCTGAGCCACCGAGCTCTCTAAATAAATAAATGAGTTTCAATTGCTTGTTATTATTAATTAAATCACTTTCTGACTAGATTTTAATAAGTATCTGAAACAGAAAAAAAATTATTAAGTAATTCCCTTATCAACTAATAAATCAATTTTGTACAAACTAATTTTCTCTGTAAATCTGAAGAGAGGTACTGTAACATACATAGTTCGTTACATACGGTTTGTTTGTTTTATTCCAAATTTGAGGTTATGTTTATCCTAACTTTTCTTTTTTTTTCAACTTTTATGGCCTGGATATCGATTATTCATATTAATTTAGCCTATTTACATAATCGATACCCAATCGACATGTCGCATCCCTATTTGTTTTTATAAATTATATTTGATTTTTTCTAATGGCAACTTTTTGGTTTACCTGTTGCAAACTTCACTTTCCGTTTCGCTTTTCTATTGGAATTTGTCAAGTCGCCAACATTGTGGTCGAATAAAATTATTAATTTAAGCCAAATGGGCAATTTTTCATTAAAATAGATTGATAATCTCGAACCTCAATATTAATAAACTGGAATTAAAGGAAATATGACTAATCGGATTTGAATTGATAAAAAAAGGCAATAAGCCTTTTTTATATATGTATATATTATATATAATAATAATAATAATAATCTTTATTTCAGGTGTAAATCCCACAATAACACAATACAAAAAATAATATACAATATAAAATATAGACAAAGATATTAAAATAAGATAATGTCAAAATGAACATTATCATAATATCACAGTTTTACTTCTTGTTCGGGTTCCGGTGGACCGAAAGCCAATATTTGAAGATAGGACTCGAGAGATCCTCTGACACAGCCTGTAATATGCCGTTGTGAGATCCCCGTAATCTCTCCCAAAAGGATGATATGCGAGCCCTCACAACAGCAAAGAAGTCGGGCACCCTCGCCTCGGCGAACATGCCGGACGCACTGCAGTAGCGTGGATGTTTCATAAGGATGCGGTATGCATCATTATACTGCACCCTTATGGTGCTCAGCGAGGCTCTCCTAAATTTCACCCAGAGTTGACCTGTGTAAAAACATTGGCAGTATGCCTTGAACAGGGTCGTTTTTACATCTGGGCTACATTTAGAGAACCTCCGCGCCAGCATGTTGCACCGAACCGAGAGTGCCCTCCTTTCTCTCTCTATGTCGAGATCATCCCTGAGATCCCAGGTCAATATGTGTCCAAGGTATTTGAACTGTTGCACAACCCGAACTACAGAATCATTCAGATAAATCTCTGGCACCCTCTCAGGACCCCTACCCGCCCTGAAAACCATCATCTCAGACTTCAGCACATTGTATTTCAGCCCATGAGCCCTAGCATAGCGCTCACAGACTGAAACTAGCTTCCTGAGGCCGTTGATCGATGGACTGAGAAGCACCATGTCATCCGCATAACTTAGGTTGTTAACACAAACATTACCCAAGTGACATCCGACTCTGGTACCCCTCAGTTCACCGATCAATCCGTTTACATAGGCATTAAAAAGGTCCGGAGAGGTGAGCCCCCCCTGGCGTACCCCGCAGTCTAACCTATAGTCGTTAGAGGTCGCGTCGCCCCACCTTACATTATTAATCTGGTTTCCGTACCAGTACCCCAACAGACTCACAATCTTATCGGGTACCTGGGAGTCGCGCAATTTGCTCCAGAGAATTTCATAATTCACTAGATCAAATGCGCGACTCAGGTCCAAGAAACAAGCGTATACAGATGTATCCCGACTTGTGTAGTAGCTCACTGTATGTTTCAGGCTTATGATTGCAGAATCTGTTGAGAGACCGGGACGGAAACCAAATTGCGCGTCATCAATATTTAATACTTTCTGCAGTTCGGGCTGCAACAACCTTTCCAACACCTTACCCAAGACCGTACCCAGAGAGATAGGCCGATAGTTATTAGCGGTACCTAAGTCCCCAGTTTTATTTTTGACTACCGGTACAACTACAGACCTCATCAAGGCTTTAGGCAGGTATGAATATTTCATGCATAAATTGTATAGCAAACAAAGTTTGAGTCGTAGTGCTTCCCCAGCGCATACTATATGTTCCATGCTTAGATCGTCATGGCCTGGCGATTTACCACGCCTCATTCCCTTAACAGCTTTGTTAACATCGTCAGGGGTGAACTGTATGATACGTGAATCAACCATCAGATTACATTCCGCACCATCGCCCTCCCCGGGGGTATATAGATAGTTTAAATTTTTCAAGACGAGTTCGGATGTCTTATGGATTTCCACGCCACCTTCTGGATGGAATCCTAGACGGAAGATCGCAGATCGCCGTATTTTTCGGTCGGATTGCTTCGTCGACACCATTTCGTGGTCTGTTTCGAAAAGGATGCAAGTCTAGACATTCCACTACGGGACCTACGTCGCCTCCGTCCTGTATGACGTGAGCACCTCGGAGACATCAAGGTCAGACCGTTCTCATTATATTCAACCGTTGCTACACAGGAGTTAGGCACTCACCGAGTCACCTTTAGTGACCGAGCCACATGTTTTTTTTTGTTCGGAGACTTTTTTTAATGTTTAATATCAGTGAATTAGTATTATTCACTAACATAATTATATAGTCTTTAACCTTTAATATAACTTTAAATTTAATTTATGGATAAGAAATTATTTGTCAAATTTTGCATTTCTCGATTGTACCAGTAAGTACATTTATGTGTGACATAAATCCGAGCGGTTAGTTTCTAATTAAATCTTAGGTATTTCCTTTATAAAACCCTTAAATTAAACGCATTTTATTGTAATCTTTAAAATTCATAAAATATATGATACATTACATCCTGAGTCATTGTTTAATTTTTTTCTTTTTCTTTGAGAATGTCTGGATAGTACTAAGGTCAGTGCTATTTATTAATTATATAATTTTCCAAATTTAATTTTCATTTTACAGCACCGATACCTTAAATTTTTAACTTTTATTTTACTCGGTTCTGGCTATCTCTTAGAGAAAAGCTCCAGTCCAGTAACCCTTTGCATTTATTTTATGGATGGTAAGACCATAATGGGATTATCCAAACATAAAATAATATGACAGTACAGTCGAAGACAGAGATAAGTATACAGGGGGTCCCAATATGGTTGGTATTTTCTCCAGAACTACTTGACCAATTTTAATAATTCTAAGAGCGGTGTCTGCGAAGTAAATATAGCTAACTCCATCAGCTGATACAGTATTATGCTACTTGTATACATAATTTTATATACAATTGATATTCACAGAATAAAACATTGATTCGTAATCAGCATAATATACCTGAAGATAGTTACTTACATTTTGCACTTGTAAGGTTCTTGACGACCACCTGGTAATGGGCCAACCTGTCTACATAGGTATTATATTTGCCATATTTGTCTACAATATTGCCTAATTGAATCATGTTCCAGCACCAGTGCCCGAGAGGCTTTTATTAATCAATCTAAAACTGAAAACAACAAGAGGAATATCATATAAGTATCTACAGTGTAAAGTTAGAAGATTAGACCTTTCTCAATCTGCAGTATAGGTACCTACACATATATACTTTGTTTGGGTCAGTTGCATGAACTGCAAACAAAAAGCATTTATGATACTATATCAGAAATGCAAAATGCTTTTTGTATCCTCTTCTCATCGATTGAAGGTTGGACAACATCAAGATTATCTTGGACATGTCTTCAGGGCCCCACCAAGCAGCTGACCCACCGATGGGTCTTTGAAGACAAGTATGTCCGGGCTTGATGCTGCAGTGTGTGGTACTGCGTGATCTTCATGAGTGAGAAACTTCCGCAAATTGTTGTTTCTGTTGCTATCCTCTTAATTTGTGTTCTGGTGATATTCACTGTTCCCTTTTATTAATAACAAATCAAAACAAAGGTTAATGAACGCCAACAAACGGCAGGCTGATCCTATTTTCACTCTAGCTAGTCACTTATAACTACCTACGCAGGGTTGCCAGATTGGATTTTTCAAATTTCCCCAGATTGATAAATTTTTTTCCCCAAAATGATACGTTTTGCCAAAAAATTCCCCAAATTTGTTTGAGAAATAAATAATTTAATATTTTTGACTTTTGAAGGTTTTTTCACCGTTGACCGTCATTACAAAGACTCGTGTATAATTTATTTAGTTATATTAATGGCCTCGACAGTTGGTCATTTGCCAATGTCATGTTACCTAGTAATTCTTTGTAATTTTTCATACACAATTTTGTGAATTCTTATTTATGGTGTAATTGTACGACAATTTTTTTACATAATTTAAGTTCAATAAGTATGTCTTTTTTCTACCTCCAGACGAAGCGTCTTCAACCCTAGACAAAGCAGCTCCGCAGTCACGTTCACTCTTGAGCTCAATAATGGTACTGAATGGGACTCTTGAATCTAGCTCGAAATGCAATTATTGCATATATTTATATATATTTATATTATTTATAAACTCACGCCTGATTCCCGTAAGGGTAGGCAGAGACGATGGACTTCCATCTGCTGCGACCCTGGCACACGCCCTCGCTTCCTCCACATTCATAAATCTCTTCATGCATGCTTGTCGGTTTGTAGTAGACCGCACTTGGCTCTTTTTCAAGACATCGCCAATTTGATCGACGTACGATCTCCAATCAATTGCATATAATTATTCAAAAAACTATATACTATACAATCAAAATTATCGAATAATTTTGCAACCGTATAACGATCCCGCCTTTTTAAAAGTCCAGAGGTATAAATAATTAGGTATTATACAAAACATATTCAGAATATCGGCGTCTTCTTCGGTGGAGTATGCTGAGTGCTGTAGACGTTTTCTGAGCCGAATTTTTATATAATTTTAACAGTAGGCTGAAAGTTTGAGCATCCACTACGGGCTGCTAAGTCATATCTCACCCTTAAATAGTGATGTAAATATTCGGGTAGGCAAATATATTGAGCCATGTCAGCGATGATCATATAGAATATTCGCCCCCAAAATTCCCCACCCTGAATTTTTTTTCCCCAGCAATGTCATTTCCCCAACAGCCAAATTTTTCCCCAAAATTGCGAGAAAACCCCCCAATCTGGTAACCCTGTACCTACGTGAAATTCATTCGCTTACGACAGCTTACGACAATGAAGAAATGTCATGTATCCGCCAATGGGATCACGGAGTTTCTTTTGATTGGTTAAAAAGTGACAGTAGTCTATAGAAACGTATATATATATATATATATCTATCTACGAACAGCTGCGAAAGTGGCTAGAGCCACGTAGACTTGTTTACATTCAATGTAAACAAATCAATGTAATACATTGGTTTGATTGAAATGAAATAAATTTTCCAAACACCATTATTTTTGCAAATTGCTATGATATGATGTTCTAATCTAAAGTAATATATCTACGATGACCTAATCTCTTATCTAAACATAAATTATATACCTACTTACCAATATTATGAAGAATGTTTTATGAAATTAAACAAGTGATCATGATGGATGACAGTGTGATGGGTCGCGGAGTGCCTCGAGGATTTGTTCAATCAAGGGAATTATGCAAGAAGGTGGATCACAGTGTCGATATGGCGTAAAATAAATCTCTGTCGGGAAACTAACCAAACCATCAGTGCTGGCTGATATGTCCATTAGATCATGATTATCCATGTGAAGTGAGAACTAGGCGGTATCTATGAGACTTTCCTTCACAATGTTGAGCGAGTGAGACATCTCGATAAGTTTACAAGACTAGTTTAGTGTGCTAATTAAATACTACATATTCAGCTGAAAAACTTAATATGTCCTCCATCACATGTAAACACTATCATATTGAAGACCCTGATATGATTTAAACAATAGTATTAAGTATGAATATGGTGAAAATTATTTGTAAAATCTTTAGTACTTAATTAAATTAAAATGGTGATGTAAGTTTATACAAATACACTTTATACATTAATTAATGATGCCCGGCATAGTCCAGTGGAGTGGTAAGAAGTTGTGACACGAACACCACAGTTTCATAGAGTAGAGCGGCAAAGTTGTGACATGCCACAGTATGTAGACACAACTATGCAGTATGCTCAGCTAATTCCATCTTCTTGCTATCAATTATGTTCGAATGAGTTACACAGTACACACAGGGGAATCCGAGAGCACATGAATCTGCTGCTGACTGTGGTGGCCAAATTTGATATCTCGCATCGATTATCGATACAGCATTTGCGAGTTCTGTAAACAGAAAACATAATGAAATATCTCACGCGGAACATTACATCGCTGGTGGGTCAGGGGCTGCTTAATTTATACTTACACAACACAAAACGTAACAGTGATGTTTCTCTCAAAATTATTAACATTTTAGTAGATTATGGCCAAAAGGTCCCTGGATGAGACGCTCCGTCGTCGCCGCTGGCAGCGCCCTGTTGGCCTCCATGAGGTGCAATAGCTCCCCCAGCTGGAAGGATGGGGCCTTAGTCCGGGGCACTTCAAAATGGGTGTGAGAATAAGTAAACCTTGAGTGATTGACGCTACGGCGTCTCCTGTGGATGAAGACATGAAGACGCGGCTACCCAGGGTGATGACGCTACGGCGACTCCCCTGGAGGAAGATAGAAAACTTTTATACATTGAATTTTCTGTAACATGACATTGGCAAATGACGAACTGTCGAGTCCATTAATAAAATAAATAAATAAGTAAACCTTAACTTTACACAGTCTCGTTACTCTTATGAAGTCGTTTTTCCCGCGATTTTTTTTTTAAATTTTGTTTGTACCCCCTTAGCGACACTCTGCTGACCAATGATTCTTAATTTCTTATATAGAATTAAATAATTAATGTAGTCCTCACGTTACTTTATTATTTACGATAAAATAAACATATTCATATCATACATAATAACCTCTAACAAACACCGTTTTGAGCGAAACTTGTTGAAGGGAACAGTGCGAACGAAAGAGTCAATATATCATCATAAATTGTATAGCGCTATCTCTTCTTTTCTGTAACATTTCTCTTAAATATCAAGAAATAAACCAATGATTCCTTCACAAACAAATAAACCGATTTTGTTTGGAGAAGTGAAAAGCGAAACCCTATAATTAAATACAATGAATAAACCATCGATCGCCTAGTTAAAGGCGCCTAACCTTCGTTTTCGTTTCATCTGACCAGGCTGTATGCTTTAGTTAGCTTTGCCTCTCTTTGTTAAAATAGCTCCTTCGTTATACCCATTGACTTATTAAACTAATGGACTTGGCATACCTACGAAAATAACGTGCCTACCTAAACTTTGTGGGAAACTAAAATGGCAGATTGTCGTAGTGCAGCCTCGATGTTCATCGATAACTTTTATCGATATTGACCGGAGACGGTAAATGCAGTTTCCCCATAGATTTTATATCTAATCTCTATTATCATCCTTAAATCATTGAAATAAGGTTAAAAATAACTTGATCAGAAATAAAGTACTATGCCGTGCCAAGCCATACCGTGCCGTCTTTGTGCATAGGCCATAACGATCTAGACAAATAAAAAAACAGTTTAGAAATATGATTTATTATTATCCAGTATCCTGACCGTGCTCGCGCGCAGGCCGGACAGTCGATTTCTCAGACACTGGACCGGCCTGCACGCACCAGTATGTACTAACATAGTTATTTAAGTATTTACTAACAAAATATGGATGTAAAAAAGTCTGAAATAAAAATATTTTATTTATTTATTTTTATTTATTAACTTAATTAGGTACACTACACATCCTTTCTACGTACATGATTGATTAATTAATTTAGATATGTGTTCAAGTGCTGTGACTACAATTCATTAAGGTTATTCAAGTTTTTTATGATGTAACCCTGAATAACCCTACAGTAAATCTCGTCCGTAAAACGTTAAATGTAAGAAAAATGAAGGTTCAAAGCAAATCTTCTAGTCTCTGCTCAATATCTTCCGGATATTGTTTTTCCACAGGCAAACCTCTAGATTTTAAGGAATTAATGAAGTCTTTCCTTGTAAATATTCAATAATTGAATTCTCGTTATTTAACAAATTCCGTTTGCGTAAATCTTTCGTAATATTTTCAAAAAAAAATCTATTCTACCTGCGAATTGTCTCAGTTAATCGTTTGATTTTTATTCCTTGAAGCATACATAATTATTGCTTCAATTTCTTATGATTCTCAAAAGAAATATCCTGAAATCAAACAAAATGCATTCGTTATATTATAATATATTTCATTAGAGTACAAAAAGAGAAAAAAAATGAATATATCGATATTTCACAATAACAAAAGAACGACACTATCGTCGAACTACTGCTTTTTTTACAAAGTCAAATTCTCTTGAAATATGGCTTAGAACAGTAGTTTAGCCTATCTAAAATGTACTTAATTAGGATCTGCTTTGAATTTCGAAAACAAGAAGTGGAAATATATGGAATTAGACGATATATCATAGCAAAATGTCTTGCTTACCGGTGAAATGTTATATTATTCAAATTTTGGTTATTCCTGGTCTTCCTCGAACCACAGCCTATTACACTTTATTTAGTCATTGTTCCTTTACATTAATTTGTACTTTTTATGCACTATATCACTTAATAACAAGGTTTAATTAGTTAAAAATCGCAATCAAAACAGCAAATTGACACTTGAAGTACTCAACAAATCCGTTAACAAATATGGCGACTGGGCACGTTCCCACGGGTCGCGACGCCACATAATAAGTGTTGCCAAAATTGTTACTGACACAACTAGCGTCGTCCTTGTCCACTTATAGAAATTCATGATAGTTAAAAAGAGATAGCATTATATTTAAGAGTTCAACGTCGAAATGCATGATATTCGTATAACCGAATAGTAATATAGAAGAATAGGCCAAGTCCATAGGTAGGTTTATTAAGTCAATGCTCAAAACATGGTTGAAGTTTTGTTGTTTATTTTATCGTAAACAAAACAATAAAATAACATGTTTTTACATACATTACTACATAATAATCATTACCTACTTAATAAGACGATCGATACTCAGTGACAGTGTGAAGTGAGGTTACCGATATTACTGTGTTATTCTTTATCTCACACCCATTTTCGAGTGCCCGGGACTATGGTTCCTCATCCTCCCGGGCCGGAGGAGTTTGCTCCTCATGGAGGCCAACAGGGCGCTGACGACGGAGCGTCTCAGACCGAGGCCTCTTGGCCATAATCCAATAAAGTGCTAATAATAACTTTAAGACGGGACTGGGCGGGCAATGTTTGTCGGATGCCAAGCGATTTGTGGGGCAGAAATCGCCACCATTCGGTGGACCCCAAACAACGCGAAAAGGCCACGTGGCCGCCCCCGCAAACGATGGCGAGACGAATTTGACAGAGAGGTTGGTCTGAGTGTGTGCAATAGAGATTCTTCTTCTTTTCTCGTGTGGTTTAGTGACCAAACCTATTTGTCAATGTTATTCAGGCCGCCCGTAGGCCTTTGACGTGACCTAACGACTGCTGTCAAGCGACAACAACTGGGACCAACTGTTTAACGCACTTTCCGAGGCACAGATGAGTGTCAAGCGGTCACCCATACAGGTACTGACCTCGCCCAGCGTTGCTTAACTTGTACGATCGTTTTCAACGACGAGCCCCCAGCAATAGAGATGAGTGGAAGGGTTTAGAGAGGCCTTTGCCCAGCAGTGCGACATTACAGGCTATTAAATAAACAAATAAGAACTTTAAGACAAGATTTATTCATGTAAACATTACGCGTTCATGTATAAATTAAGCACCAACAACCCACACGACCAATGTTGCGCGTGAGATATTTCATTTACTTGTTCTTCTGTTTACAGAACTCGCGAATACTGTATCGATACCCGATGGGAGAGATCAAATTTCGTCACCATGGTTCCATCAGGGGACGCAGCCACATCCACATTGTCTGCGATTCTACTGTAAGCGACTCAGTCGAACATGATAACAAGACGAACGGTAGTAGCCGAGCGAGCATAGCTGGCATCTCCGCTCTTTAAAGGGGCATTAATAAATAATTTACACAGTGCATTTGTATAAACATACCATTTAATTATTATTAAAAAGTTTTTTACATAATTTGTACAGTTTAATTTTATGTAACAACCTTATACAGCAGCCCAAATCAAGTGTCGGTTTAATCAATCAGTTCCTTCACCGTTACATTACGACAGGTAATTAGACTATCATATTTGTTTACAAAATAAGACACTTGATTTGGGTGGCGGTGGCGGTATACATTATTTTATGCAAGTGGTAAGAGCCACACAATAGCGTCGTTCGAGCGACGAGCATTGTCGTCCTTCCCAGTTACATTTTCTTTCGTTGGACAACGGTCGAAAGGCGCCGCAAGCAGAGTGCTGTGGGTGGCATCGCTCGAAACAGCTGTTCCCATTACTCGCCACAAGTTCGGGATTCCATCTGTGAAGCCAAACAACAAGTCCATATTAATAACATATTCAAAACATACATATACAAACTTGACACTCGATTCGTATGTAATTCGACGCTATTCCTACCTACAACAAATCAAAATAATATAATGTGAGTTTTGTATGTATAAATATTTTTAATAGGGTTTCTTTTTTTCGAATCGAAAATCTAAATATATCTCCCATCTATTTAATAAGTATATTATACAATCATAATATTATGATTATTTACCTACAACTATTTATATAACAGAATATGATTGATTAGAATAATATACCTACCGCATCGTCATACGTGCGTGCAGTGTGTTCTACGAGATTAGCAGAAATCCATCAGGGTCAGTCTTGTTACAGCATACAGTGGAATCATAGACCACGTTGATGTTTTGTGAGTTCTGTGAACAGAGAACACCTTTGTGAAGAAGGGCACTATACAAGCAAACAAAACAAAGATGGTTAAAATGGCTTGTGTGCTTTTGATTAATAGTAATGCTGGAATTGACGCTGATGGCGGTCCACCATCTGCCTCCTGTGACCCCATTGGTAGCCTGCAGATCACCACCAACAATATTTTCAACATTATTTTGTTTTCATTGTAATATTTATGTCTTACGGACGAAGTGTGCTCCAGAATCTGGCGGCTGTATCAGGCAGCGGTGGGCGGTGGCGGCTGCGGCTCCTCGTTTCCTGAAACGAATTGATAAAGGCATTAGTAAATAAATAAGTTAGTAATAAACACCCACTGGGACAGCTTAGTCGGAGATTTTGCCATGAACCAAATCAATACATTATCCATAAATCCACACATCCACAAAATGTTTAGCAATAAGCACAAGCAGCCTATGTATACATACTCTTAGATGTGTACCGATAGATGGATTCTTACACCTACCTAATAGTGCGGCTCGACAATGCCTCCGTGTGTAATGATCCTCTGGTGAGCCAGACGCTGCGTTAAGCACCAGTCATCATTCTGGGGCGCTGTGCATATCCAGAATCACCTGAAATAACCAATAAATTGTAAAACCCGACTTCTTCGTTTGATGTACAATTTTAGTATATTTTCTGTGCAATAAAGAATATTTAACCTATCTTATCCTGTTATCCACTATCATCAAAAACCTTTTACACACAAACCATTTACACTGCCAATCAGAAAGACTATCTGAAAACGCTTGGACGACTGAGGTTACCTGGAAGAGATTGCTTCGTGCGAGTGAGGCCGTCTTTGAACAAATTGTATGTATTAATTTCTCCGATATAGACACTGCCTTTTCGTGCAATAACATGTTTATCATCTTATGTAAAAGCATGGGACTGTTGTAGGATGCATGTCTTGATGGATTTGGATCATGCAGCGGCTACAGGAAGCGACAAAATGAACATATCTACATACTCAAAACATTAATTACCTTGTAGCAGTCGGATAAAGAATATAAATATTGTATAACTACCTAAAAGCCAGCAAGGGTCATCCTCTCAATACAGCGCTTCTAGGTGAATCTTTACTGGGCAATTCCAAACATGAGAATAATTGCTCGCTCCTCCAAAAGATGCATCAAGGTGAAGGGTTTGTAGGTCGCCATCACAAATCTGAAAATATAAGGCAAATACTGCAAGAAGACAAATGCAATTGTTCTAGAGATAAATAAACAGTACCTATACTAGATAAACTAATAAGTCAGTCAGTATGCCCACTTAAGACTCCTCATTATGGTTTATTTGGTAACGAACGGCAGTGAAGCAGTGATACACTTATTTACTCCCAAGGCCAATAGTCATTAGACAGTTTTGAGTATGAACTCAGCATGAGTTCGCACTTGTCTGTCAAAATTGTGTGAACTGACAGTTGTAAGACTCAAACTTCACTCAAACTCAAAACTGTCCTTGACTATTGGCCTAAGAGTATAGGTTTGTTTAGGTAATTATAACTTACTAGTAGAACATTCAAAGAATTATATCATGCATCCATTATAGCACTTGTAGGGAAGTCTACTTCAGTATTTTAAAACGAAATATTTGCTTTTTACTCCCTCTCTTTCCTCATATTTTTAATATAGTAAACTTACCATGAGTGAGTTCTTGGCTCTTGCATTGGTCCGAAAGGAAGAGACATAGTAGTTCATTTCATTACAAAGCTCTACGAAGAGAACTATTCGTTGAGTCGATAATTTGCAATGAATGAATGTATCTTCTGGGATTTCAAGCGGGTTACTATGATCGCGGAGGAGTCTTCTGGCTCTGATAAGCTGCCATTTCAAACGTTCTTCTTCCGCGGGAAGATGTAGTTGTGGCCTAGAGTTGATATACTTAAAACACAAATCCACAGACCGACATCACGCACAAATACACAGTATTTAAAACACCCTAGCCGCCATGATTTCCAAAATCAAGCCTTGGAACTTTAAAATGTAGTTAAAAAGTACAAAGAAATAATATAAATGCAGCAATACAATATTCACTAAAATCAACCAAAAATGTGTTCTCAGGTTCTCACCTCACAATGTACTTCCTATGAAAAAGGTGGCTAAATGCCAAATTGCCAACCCCCCAGCAAAGCCATATTAAAAAAAAAAAAAAAATATGGCGACGGCGGCGTTTGTTTTCCAACTGAATACTGTTTGTTTTTATTTTCAAAGATGCTTAACGCGTTGTGCGTGGGGACTGCTAGTCCATTTTTTCTACGAGGAAACTTTACAAACGGCCACATAGTCAAAATGTCAGTGAAGGGTGGTTAAAAGTTCTAACAAAGTCTAACCCTACTTTGTTGTACCTCCCACAACAGAACTGGACAAAAGGTAAGAAATACTATTTAGATTAGCCCCCTTAGCGACACCCCAACCGTCAACCGCTGTCAAATTAGGAGGTGAAACTTCTTTAATCCCAGTAGCCCAATGGAACACCAGTTTACACATAAAACTTATTTTCCAACTATTGAGTAACATATTTTTTACCAGAAGACGTAAAGAAGAAGAGTTCTGTAAGAGAGAGAAGTATAATGTATTTTAAGTGCATTCTATGTATGTATGTTGGTAATATAGGAACCTATAATATTATGAAATATCTGATCATTAGGCTGACTTTCATTTCAATATTTAAATTATAATAAAGCTGGCCTGTTTTATATATTATACAAATTATTATTCATATTTTAATTTTTTGTTTTAGCCGTGATGCCTGAACAAAGTCTAAGGAATTAAGGATGTCAGCAACTCAGCATAGCAATCCCGATCATCGCGTAAAAAGAGAATAGTGATAGAATTGGTATGTATACACTATACATACAGTACATCACATAGTATGTACATAATTATTAGTTCCAATATATTTTCTAACGAAATCTGCAGCAACCGCAATCTTGTCAAGTGCACATGTGTACTTTCATTTGAAATGATGTACCTACACTTTGTGTACAGTTGGAAGAAACATTTTTTCATATTCTTAATGTACGTTTGAATGCACGTAAAGTACTTATGTAGGTACATATTTATATTATGATCACGGCACATTTTACCGCTTGCGCCGGAGACTGGCCGTGAGAGCGTGTGGGGAGAGGCTGTGGCCTATATTAATAGGCCACAGCCTAAGTTGCATGCGTTAATACCCATAGTTGGGTTAATACCCATAAATTAACCTCACTTGCAATAAAAGATGACCCTAGAGTCAAAAGAGTTAAGCCGAGCAAAATATATGGAGCTTTTACGGGTAAAGTTGTAATAAATAAAAAATAATTTCTGATCAGTCTCTGTTCGCAGCGCCAAATGTAACTAAAAAAAAAGACAAAGGCAGCGAAAAGAGAAGTTCTTTTGCATTTGGTAAAAATAAAAAGGATTGGTGTGTTAGCTCCTACTCACTCTGCAGAAGGCTGAGGAGGGAAGGAAAACATGCGTGGATCCCTGGCCAGATGTTAGTGGCCCTGCTTCTCAAAAATAATATCCCGAAAAGGAAAGCATCGGGACTCGGACGCCATGAGAAGCAGTGGAAAGGTATCAGACCCACATCACACAAAACGGATAACCTTATCGAAGAGATTGGACAATTAATCTCAAGGCGGGCATATGAAATCTCCTACCTGATTTGCTGCCAGATGATGGAGTGAAGAGAAATAATAAAACGAGTTACTAGAAACCGCGTCTATTTGAATAATAGTAGTTACAATATCTTTCAATTACAAACTCTTGTTGAACCTAGCTTAAAACCTAGGACTTACTCTAGCCGACTACTTATCCTAGATAGCGCAGCGAACCCAGAGCATCTTGTTCAGCTGCGGTCAGCAAAAGTAGCTCCCCGGAACCAGCGTTTGAGGTTGTAGATGGAGTCCAAAAGGAACATCCTTAAAGTTGCTTCTTTAAGAGAAGTCTTTAAAAAATGGTAATTTCCATGTGATAGTAGTGAAAATTCACTGAGAAACGTTCTCCAAAAAGGTAAAACGGTTAAAAAAGAGTAGCCAAGGGGGCAAAACCAAGGTGGAAAAATTAAGCCAAGGAGGCAAAAATTATGATGGAGAAATTAAACCAAATGGGAAAAGCTGTAAAATAAAATAAAAGAACCGTATTAGAATTTTGAGGTTATTATTTCGAAAAATTGGCCGAAAATCGCCAGAACTCACCGCTCATGGCGCTTTTCTCCGGAAAAATAAATGCTTCTATAAATCGGGGCGCATCGCCTGCAAAGAAAAGAACGAAAACGATGACGCATAAGGGCCATGTGGTTCGTTTAAGAAAATTTCTCGCAACCTTAAAAATAGGTGCGGAATCACGCCAATTACTCACCCGTTGACGTGTTAATCACTGAATCGACATTATATTATCCATTTATTTTGGATTTCAATAGGAAATGCCTTCCGCACGTCTGTCTCGTGTCCAGACCAGGTGAGAAAAGGAAAGAAAAACTCAAGCTAGGCAGGTAAGGTTAACGATGACCGTACAGCCTAAGCAAAAAAATTGGGAGATAGTTCGAAAGGAGGATATCTCAATTAAAATTTAAAAAAAAAAGTTAAGGTTGGCTCTGGTTACGCTGTTTACCATAATAAAAAAACTAAAATTACAAGTTGGAACGCGTCCATTAAAATACGACGTTACAATTTCCCGTTTCTAGTAAAAAAAATTAAGAACGAAAGTTCTATAATTTTTTTTCCAAAAAATAATATAAGTATAACAAATGTTACTTAAACCAAATCTAAACTTATAATAGTAAGCTTAGTCTAAGTACAATAGGCACTTAATAATAAGTCGTTAGAAATAGAATAATTTTCTAAAATAAATTAGTTTAACTAAACAATTTGTTTGATTTCTATCCCAAATTATTCCCTGACATTCACACGCACAGCTTAGTCAAGATACTACTGGTACAAGATAGTCGGCTCAAACGCCCTACCTTGACAACCCAACAAAGACTGTTGTATGTAATTGCCATAGAATACTAAGGTCAAAATATAAGTATTAAATAAGAGAAGTAATTTAATTCAATGTGTCCGGTAAACTACTGGTACAAAACGATAAGCATTCGCCTCGAGTTGACAACCGAAACTACATTTAGCTAAATAAAAGAAAACTTTACTGAACCGATATACTACCGATATAAAACGATAAGCACCCTCGCCTCGAATTATATGCATCGAAACAGTACTACAACTAAATCTTAAATGAAATATGGTCGGTATGCTACTGGTTCAATATGATGGGCACCCTCGCCTCATAATGGACAACCAAACCAAAAGTAAGTATGCATCCAAAAAGGGATTTCGCAAAAAAAGTTGTGGGCCTGTCCGGAACAAAAGGACCTCACAAAAAGGTTGCACATCATCGTCATCAGATAATGGCAAAAAAAAAAGGTAGAACAAGTGGTTCTAAAAAGGTAGAACAAGTGGTTCTAAAAAAAGTCACCTAGGCGGGCTAGCGAAACGCACCAGGAAAAGGGAATAGTCAAATCCGAGTTAGACGGGTTAATTAAATGAATTATACGCCGTTAAAATGTCATGTCCAGGTGGGTATATACCGAACTTAACCTAGGACAAAACAACATAAAAAAACTACAAAAATAGTTCACCTATAACTCCTAACATCAAAACTTTGACAAATAAATAACTCTCATGCACACAAAGACAAACTATGTATGTACAAAACAAAACTCCCAAAAAGTGAGAAATATTGAGTAGGCTGCGAGTATCCTACTCACAAAATAAACGTATTTATGATGATAGTAACTATACCATCATAACTACATATATAAACAAATAAATATATTATATTCCTTATAACATTGGCTGAAATCGAGGCGGAACACTAATTCTCTGACTAATTTAGAAATCCGAAAACATGAAGAACAATTGGGAAATCGTGCCAGATTTGTTTCTATTGGTCCACAAGGTATCCTTTCATACTTCATCTTACAACGGCGTACCATTCAAACTCCTCATACTTCGTCATACAAAACGCCTTTTTACCTATTACTCAAATGAAACAAAACAGGGAAAATTAACCCTTAAACATTAGAAAATACCAGAAACGTTCAAAACTACTCCGATTTAAGTATATCTTTAATATGAAATCTACCAGATGTATTTTTAGCTAAGTCCTTCAACAAATAGACACTATTTGAAATCTTGTCAATAACTTTACATTTAACAAATTTAGGTGCAAGTTTAGCAGAAAAAAAATGAGCAGCGTTCGACTGAACAAAGTTCCTTCTCCACACAACGTCTCCAACATTATAAGAAACAGCCTTTCTCCCTATATTATAATAAGAAGCGTTCTTCTTATAAGATTTAGCTAAATTATCAACTATCTTCTCAAAAATTTCGCCTAAGGACGATAATAAATAACAATAGTCAGGACGACTACCAATTGTGAAGTCTGACAAATCAGAAGCTAAAGAAAGTTTATGTAAAGCTCCATCTAAAATTAACTCCCTCCCAAACATCAAAAAGTTAGGTGTGTATCCCGTAACTAAGTTAACAGTATTATTAATAGCTGCTTGAACATGGGGTAAAAATTTAGACCACGTTCTATGATCTGTGTTAACATAACATGATATACAAGTTTCTATAGTTTTATTATAACGTTCTACCGGGTTATTCTGAGCAGTATACAAAGAGTTATAGAATACCTTAGGAATGTTATATCCTTTAATAAAGTCTGAAAACGATTTAGAGGTAAATTGAGAACCATTGTCACAAACAATAATCTTTGGACAACCATATTTTAAGAATATCTCCTTTTCTAAAATTTTAATAATAGTTTGTGTAGTCGCATTGTACAATGGAAAAATCCAGCAATACTTAGTAAAAACATCTACAATAGAAAGTATGAATGTATGACCAGAATATGAACGAGGTAAAATACCAATGAGATCTATGGACAACATTGTCATAGGTCGATCAACTAATTTAGGATTTGTCATTAGACCTAAAGGTGGCGAATTAGAATGTTTGTATGCCTTACAGACATCACAAGTTGCTATATAATCTTTTACATCTTTAAAGAGTTTAGGCCAAAAATAATGAACTTTAAGTTTTTGAATCGTTTTGTGAATACCAAAATGACCAGAATTAACATCATCATGATTATTGCGAATAGTATCTAATACATTCTCACGAGGTATTACAATTTTCCACGCAAGATTTTGAACTAACAAGTTTTTGGGTCGAACAAATTTATATAGAACTTCGTTCTCTACTTTAAAATTTTTATGCTTTGTAGGATATTTCTGACAATCTATAAACATTTTAGAATACCAAGGGTCATGAATTTCATCGGGACAAGCAACAATTTCTGCAATCTCTACTCTAGATAATGCATCAGGTACAGTATGACTCTACCTTTCTTGTGAACAACGTTAAATTTATATTGAGACAAACGCGTAGCCCATCTCGCTAATCTTCCTGAAGGGTTAGTTAAATTCAACAACCATTTTAAACTAGCATGGTCTGTAACTACAGTAAATTCTGTTCCCTCAATGTAAATACACTGAATGGATAATAACTCAAAATAAAGGTAATTAAGTAATATTAAGTATAATATTAACCAAAAGTATACTAATTCAACCAAACAGACTTAAAGTATAAGCAAAAAGTCTAACATTATCACAAAATCATGAAAGATTTCTCCAAATTGAATATAATTTTACGGTTAAGCTATGAAATTAGCATCCAGGCATATATTTAAGCATAAAAGAAGGTTTAAAAGCATGAAATAAACCATAAAAATGATTTGCAATAGAAAAGTTAGTTTTTTCCAACAGAACGGTTAAGTCAGAAAAGAAAATTGAAATTTAACAAAGAAATTCCAGTAAAATAGCTTAGAATTATAGCAAACTAGCTCGAGAATGATGTATAATCTTATATATTATAGTTCAAATGATGTTTTATTTGATGTATGTAGGTGTAAATAGCAATTTTTTCAAAACAACAAAAGTCACAAACACTTTCAACAAAAATCACAGTGCAAAGCCATGAAAATTCCCTCGCAAAGCGCAATATCAATTATAGTTCATGTAAAATCCAAAGAAAAGCAATAATATTTAGGTAAATAGTGAGATTTTTACAATTGTTTTTATCAAGTTAAATTTTCAACAAAATTCCACCAAAATCAACAAAATTCAGTCAAAATACTGTATTACCTTGTATGACACGTAGGATACAGTGTGTATGTGTATATTTAAAGCAATAATTTGGTGTTTTTAAAGTTTTAGATACAATTTTGAACAATAAGCAAAATTATGAGGTTATAATTTACTAATATGTAAAACACTTCAATCTACTAAGTTGTATATCGCAGACAACACTCGTTAAACAAGACTATCACTCCAGCAATTTGTATGTTAACACAAAATAAACAAAAATAAAAACACAAAATGTCTAAAAACAGTGGGATACACAAATAAATTAGACAAAAAATATTGTATTTTTGTAACAAAATAAAATGTTTAGGCTCAACAAGCAAACAAACAAAATTCTCCATCAAATAGCAAGCAAATGTAACAAAACTAACAAAATAATTTCAGATCAGTCTCTGTTCGCAGCGTCAAATGTTGGAGGAAGAGAAATAATAAAACGAGTTACTAGAAACCGCGTCTATTTGAATAATAGTAGTTACAATATCTTTCAATTACAAACTCTTGTTGAACCTAGCTTAAAACCTAGGACTTACTCTAGCCGACTACTTATCCTAGATAGCGCAGCGAACCCAGAGCATCTTGTTCAGCTGCGGTCAGCAAAAGTAGCTCCCCGGAACCAGCGTTTGAGGTTGTAGATGGAGTCCAAAAGGAACATCCTTAAAGTTGCTTCTTTAAGAGAAGTCTTTAAAAAATGGTAATTTCCATGTGATAGTAGTGAAAATTCACTGAGAAACGTTCTCCAAAAAGGTAAAACGGTTAAAAAAGAGTAGCCAAGGGGGCAAAACCAAGGTGGAAAAATTAAGCCAAGGAGGCAAAAATTATGATGGAGAAATTAAACCAAATGGGAAAAGCTGTAAAATAAAATAAAAGAACCGTATTAGAATTTTGAGGTTATTATTTCGAAAAATTGGCCGAAAATCGCCAGAACTCACCGCTCATGGCGCTTTTCTCCGGAAAAATAAATGCTTCTATAAATCGGGGCGCATCGCCTGCAAAGAAAAGAACGAAAACGATGACGCATAAGGGCCATGTGGTTCGTTTAAGAAAATTTCTCGCAACCTTAAAAATAGGTGCGGAATCACGCCAATTACTCACCCGTTGACGTGTTAATCACTGAATCGACATTATATTATCCATTTATTTTGGATTTCAATAGGAAATGCCTTCCGCACGTCTGTCTCGTGTCCAGACCAGGTGAGAAAAGGAAAGAAAAACTCAAGCTAGGCAGGTAAGGTTAACGATGACCGTACAGCCTAAGCAAAAAAATTGGGAGATAGTTCGAAAGGAGGATATCTCAATTAAATTTTTAAAAAAAAAGTTAAGGTTGGCTCTGGTTACGCTGTTTACCATAATAAAAAAACTAAAATTACAAGTTGGAACGCGTCCATTAAAATACGACGTTACAAAGTCGGCAACTCTAGGGTTATCTTTTATTGCAAGTCACCCTAAGTAGGATTTGTTTAATAAATGTTTCAGGAAACCGTTCAACGTTAACGTCACCAGATGGTTCAGGGAATCTCTCAACGGCGCCAGATGAATCATTCAATGCCACCAGTTTGTATCGCAATTGTTCTCCATTGAAAGGGCTGAAGACACAGACTCGGCATTGGCTCAGTACTCTTGTGAAGAAAACATTTGAAATTCATTCAGTAGGTATATTGTCAAGTAATAAAAGTTTGTATAATTGTAAATTTTTTATTTATTTAATGGATTCCTAAGAAAACATTTAATATTATGGTTTTAACTATGCAGAGGCATCGATATATATTTTTATCGTGGGACACCCCTAGTGAAAAACATCGAACTCGGTTTATCGACATGTCCCCGTCTCTAATTCTTGACGTCATCGGCGCCACTGTCTTTAGGGCCATGTGGACGATGCCGGAACTAACTTGGAACCAGGGGAGTGACAGAGCCTACAGCCAATGAGATGGCTAGTGGGGCCGGCATCAAAGATCCTTTTAGAAAAAAAACTGTCATATATTTGACAAACACGAGACCGTATTTAATTATGAATGCATGTTTATTTTTAATTCAGAATCTCAGCCCAAACTCGTGTTTTCACCATAATTTTTCCGCCAGCCGGTTGTTTTACGGCAATATTGTGTCAATTTTTATTATTCATCATAGTTATGAAACACCGTAAATTAAGCAGTTTGTGAACGCACGAAAGCTACAAAGGAACGAAAAAATATAAAATGGCGGTGTCCGCGTGTTCGTATCGTAAACAAAATTGTGTTGGATTCACGGAATAAATAGGTTGGATAATTTTCAAATATGCCCAATACGACGTGCGTGGTCCAGGGTTGCCCGTCCACTTCTTCATCGGGCAAACTATATCAATGGCCACACAGTGAAGCTGTTAGCGAAGTGTGGTTAAAATTTTTGAAAAACCATAACCCTACTCTATTGAGAGGCAATAACAACATTTGTCTCTTTATTAAAAAAAAAAAAAAACTATGATGATGTAATCTGTGGTTGTAATAATGGAGGTCTCACGTTTTGTGTTAATTAAAGCTTTTCGTTCTGCGCTGCGATTAATATGAGTTTTATTAGAAACACCCAGAAAACCCAATAGTTATGGGCCCAGTTCACGATTACACTGCGAAACAACAAAAACCCTACTGAGAGAGTGCATATGGTTTTTTTTATGAAAAAAAGGATTGGAAATTGAAGAATCGGCTCAAAGATGTTGTCACGAGATAAATACAATATAGCACCGTTTGCGGGAGAAAATTTTAGCGTTTGGGTGTTTCGAATCAAGAGTATTCTACGAGAAAATGGAGTACAGAAAGCTGTAGAAGAAGAATTGTTTGCGGCGAATGATGAAAAAGGGGAATCGAAAGCACAAGCGATTATCATTGGCGGAGTAGCGGACAGCCACCTAGAATACGTCAAGCAAGAGACAGCTTATCTGATGTTAAAAAATTTAGAAGAAAATTTTATGAGAAAAGGAGTGAGATCCAAACTATTTTTACGGCGTAAGATATCTGAAATGAAGTACAATGATAATAGTTCTTTACAAGGTCATCTGGTAGAAATGCAAGAAATGTTCACACAGTTGAAAGAAAGTGACGGAGAGTTGAGCGAGGAAGAAAAGATTAATTACATTTTGCTTTCAATGCCAAAGTCATACGAGCCAATTATTACTGCAATAGAGACAATGGAGAACATAAATTTAAATTTTGTAAAGAACAGATTACTCGGAGAAGAAGAAAAAAGAAAGAAGCTTAATGATAACATTCGCAGTGCGACTTCAAGCAATGTATTCAATTGTTTTACCTGTGGAAGGCCAGGTCATAAGAAATATCAGTGTAGGAGTAATCAACAAGGACAATGGCGGAATGGACCAGGTCAATGGCGTGGTGGACAAAGTCACTGGCGTGGTGGACAAAGTCACTGGCGTGGTGGACAAGGACATAATGGCGGACTAGGACAGCAGAGCAGCGACCATGGACAGCAGAGCAGGCAGAGTGATTATCGAGGAAGAGGTCGAGGTAGTGTGCGTGGTTCTCATAGAGGAAGAGGACAAGCCCACTTCGCGGATGGCAACAATCAAGAGTATACAGCATTTGTAAGTGAGAGTTTAAGTGAAGTGCATGAGTGTGAATCAAACGGTGGAAATTTAGTGTGGTGTATCGATTCTGGATGTTCGGACCATTTAATAAACTCTAAAGATTATTTTACTGACTATATTGAGTTAAAATACCCAAGAAAAATTGCTGCTGCTAAGAATGGTATTATATTAGAAGCTATAGGGGTAGGTAATATTAAGGTCAAGTGTGCAGTAGGTAGAGGGTATAATTATTGTGAGATAAAAAATGTATACTATGTGCCGGAGTTGAGGAAAAATTTATTGTCTGTATCAAAGATGGAATTTTCTGGATTGCAGGTTATATTTTCAAATGGTAAGGTGAGAGTTTATCAATATGACAGATTGTTAATGATTGGAAATCGAAATGGCACCTTGTACAATATTACAACAGAAGTTGAAATACCCCAGTGTAATCATTTAGTAACAAATCATAATGAAAAAGAAATGATACAGCTATGGCATAGGCGTTATGGTCATTTAGGTATGCATAACATGAAATTACTTGCACAAAAGAATCTTGTTGATGGTTTGAATTATATTAAAGAAACTAAAGTAGACAGTACATTATGTGAACCTTGCTTATTAGGAAAAATGACAAGACAGCCATTCAACAGACAAGGGAATAGGGCAACTAAACCATTAGAATTAGTGCATTCAGACGTCTGCGGACCAATTTCACCAACTACACATGAGGGATATAATTACATGGTAACGTTTATTGATGATTACACACATTTCGTTATAATTTATTTAATCAGACATAAGTCAGAGGTATTTGAAAAATTCAAAAATTATTATTACTATGCAACTAAACATTTTAATGCGGATTTATTGAAGTTGAGAAGCGATCAAGGCGGCGAGTATATATCAAGCGAATTCCAAAGATTTTGCGAGGAACACGGTATAGTGATGCAGTACACAGTGGCATATAATCCAGAAATGAACGGTGTCGCAGAGCGGATGAATAGGACACTGATGGATAAAGCACGAACCATACTGATTGATTCAGAGATGAGTAAAGAGTTCTGGGGTGATGCAGTTCTGTATGCAGCTTATGTAACCAATAGAAGCCCAACGGTAGGCAAAGACAAAACTCCAAGTGAATTATGGGAAGGAAGGAAACCAGATGTTTCACATATGCGTGTTTTCGGCAGTTTGGCATTTAATCATGTTCCAAAAGAGTTGAGACAAAAATTAGACAACAAAGGAAAGAAGATGATTATGATTGGATACAACATAGGAGGATATAAATTATGGGATGAAGAAACTAACAGGAAAGTGACAGCAAGAAATGTGATATTCGATGAAAGACCTAAGAAAAAGGAAGAGCTAGTTTACTTACCAAATTCAGATGATTATACCGAAACATACACGAGGAAAGAAAAGGAGGTACCTATGAGAGAAAGGAGTAAAACAACAGGAAGGGAAAAACAAATAGACTATCGAGGTGAAGTCGTAGAAGGAAGAAATCAGGAAACTACAGAAGAATATGAGAATAAGAGAGACACTGAAATACAAGAAACAGGAAGAGAAAAGCGATATATACAGAAACCAAAATGGCAAAATGATTATGTAATGGACTTGAATGATAATGGTGATGAGGCGTTGTTTGCATTATTAGCAGGTTATGATGAAGTACCATTGAATTTTGAAGAAATAGATACAAGAAAAGACAAAGAAAAATGGATGGAAGCTGTAAGAGAGGAAATAGATGTATTAGAAGAAAGGGAGACATGGGAAATAGTTCCTGAACCTAAAGACACGAAAATGCTTGACAGTAAATGGGTTTTCACAAGAAAAGATATGGGTGCAGATAATATATATAAAGCAAGATTAGTAGCAAGAGGTTTCCAGCAAAAAGATGTAGAGTTTGATGATATTTATTCACCGGTTTTAAGATTACAAACATTGAGAATTATTTTATCGGTGGCAGCATATAGAGATTATCATATCCACCAAATGGATGTCAAGGGAGCTTTTTTATATGGAAGAATTGATGAAAAGGTATTTCTGAAACCACCACAAGGCGTGGATATACCAGAGGGACATGTTCTCAAACTGAAAAAGTCACTCTACGGTCTGAAAAAATCTCCAAAATACTGGAACGAACATTTCAATGAAACAATCACCGGATATGGTTTCAAGAGATCTGAAAATGACTACTGCTTGTATAGCAAAGGGGATTCGTATCTATTATTGTATGTAGATGATTTATTAATTTTGAGTAGTAATTTGCAAGAAGTACAGTCGGTGAAAGAATTTTTATCCACTCAGTTCAGAATGAAAGATATGGGAAGTGAAAATTTGACTTATTTGGGAATTTCAATTCAAAGTAAAACTGATCATATTGTTGTAGATCAATCCAAATATTTGCACAGTGTTTTAAAGAAATTTAACATGGAAGATTGTAAGGGTAATGATACGCCGATGGATGCTAACTTTATACTCGACGATGGTTGTACTATTGACCAATCTTATGAAAGGCAGTGTAGGTCTTTAATAGGTTCTCTTATGTATGCGACAGTAGGCTCAAGGCCTGACTTGGCAAATTCAGTATATTATTTGAGTAGATTCCAAACAAAACCAAGCGAACAATTGTGGAAAGCGCTTAAAAGAATTTTAAGATATGTAAAACAAACTGTTAATTATGCATTGATTTATATGAAGCATTGTGAAAGTGTACCATTGCTAGGATTTGCAGATGCAGATTGGGCTAGAGATTCTGATAGAAAATCTACTACTGGTTTTGTATTCAAAGTATTTAATAACACTGTTGTATGGAAATCAAAGAAGCAAGCGACTGTAGCTCTTAGTACCACTGAAGCAGAATTTGTATCATTATGTGAAGCAACTGTAGAGGCATGTTGGATTAAAAAGTTATTAGAAGATTTAAATATTGTAACCAATAACATAACTATCTATGAAGATAATCAAAGTACCATAAAATCAGTAAAGAGCTCTGATCAAAAGAGACTGAAACACATGGATATTAAATTTAATTTTGTTAAACAGAAAGTTGAAGAAGGCATTGTAAACTTAGAATATGTTTGTACAAAAGAGCAGCTTGCAGATGGTTTAACCAAACCTTTAACTAAGAAACTGTTTTTAAAATTTGTATTAGAGTTAGGATTGGAAGAAAAATAGTTGTCATTGAGGAAGAGTATTGAGAGGCAATAACAACATTTGTCTCTTTATTAAAAAAAAAAAAAAACTATGATGATGTAATCTGTGGTTGTAATAATGGAGGTCTCACGTTTTGTGTTAATTAAAGCTTTTCGTTCTGCGCTGCGATTAATATGAGTTTTATTAGAAACACCCAGAAAACCCAATATACTCTGTCTTCGCTCCCTAAAACGACTCTTATGGACAAAAGGGTAAGAAAAAATAATTGAGCCACTCGCATGCAATAAAGTTTGCATGGTGTATACAATACACATCAAGTCTGCGCCGTAAGGGCCGACGCACGTCATGGACCTGGTGCCTGTGGACTGCGCCGCGCGCCGGTGACAGGCGTGGACCGGTGGACGCCCGCCGTGTGCCGGCACGGCTGGGGCCGAGCCGTAGCATTGTGCGTCGGCTCTAGGAATTGAAATCATACTGCAATTGTTCCCATTGATCTGCTGTTGTTTATACCTGACTATGGTAACTAATAATTGTATTACCTGTTCATGGTTTTAGGTGTGTCATCTACATTTTGAGTCAAGGTTCAAAAGGGTTAAAAGACATCCATATACTTGGCCCACCTTGTTTAGTTTGGAAGAAATTGCAACAGGCCAACCGATTAACCCTATTTCAGTTTGTGCGCTGGTTTCTCTTATTTTATTAGTTTCATTTTAGTTTAGAACTCTTACGCCCACTTGCAATAAAAGAATACCAGAGAGCTAGTGACTTATCATGTGAAAAATGATTGTGCGTGTTCAGTGGCTAACTATCGGGTTATCTTTTAATGCATATCACACTCTTAATAATATAGCGACTTAACTCAAAATTTTGTATTACCAAAATGAGTTTTTGTGAAATATTGACCTAAACCTAATTTAATAAACACACCCATTTACTTTATACAATAGGGTTAAAATAAGTTGAATCTATGTTTTTACATCTATATATTACATATCACCCACTTATGTTGTTGAATTTGGCAATTAGATTGATATCCGTTTATATAATTAAATATAATAATTTAATATTTATCATGAGTACAGCCCCCAGTTTCAATTTGTCGAATGAATTCAAGAACACATTGTAATTTTTATTTTAAAATTGAGTACTTATGTTGTTCTAGGCCCATACAATCTGCTTTATTCATCAAATATTGACTGAGTGAGTGATTCCCAAAAATGTCTGATTTTCAGTTAGGTCAGTATTTAATTAAGAGTGTGATATAGTCTTAAACACAGTAACAACTCATTAGTATTTTATTCATTAATTTGCATTGTTGTCGCTTTTCCACTGATTCCTAAATGGTCTGTTGGAAAATGAATTTTATTTAAAAAAAATCTTACCTGCATAAGGAGAAGACACATAATTGTCGAATTGATTCATTCATTTTGAGTAGATACACCGATACCCAAATCAAGTGTCTTATTTTGTAAACAATAACTACTAACAGACAGCCCATATCAAGTGTCTTATTTTGTAAACAATAACTACTAACAGACAGCCCATTCATGTGTCCTATTTTGTTAACAATAAATACTTAGTGTCCTCGGAGTGGTTCTGCAATATGTCTACTTAGAACAAACTCTGCAGCTAGACAGGAACAACTTTGAGAAAGAGCATTTGGAAAGCTACATCATAATAATTCTCGTCTTCAATACAACAATGCCTGAAAACAAAGGTCTTCAACCAGTGTGTCCTGCCTGCCAGTGATGACCTATGGAGCAGAAATGTGGACATTATCAGTGAGACTGGCCCACAAGTTCAAAATCGCTTAGAGAGCTATGGAAAGAGCCCCCGACCAGATAGAGGGATGACCTACGCAAAATGGCTAGCAGATACTAGATGCAGAAGGTCGAGAGTAGGGTTGATCGGTGTGCTTTGGGAGAGGCCTACATCTGACAGTGGACTGATACAGGCTAATTATGGACTACTAACAGTTAAGTTCGTCTGTTGCATAGTTATTTTCACATTATTAGATCAGATCACTTATATTACACAATGATGAACACTGGCTCAATTAATCAGTTCCTTCAGTGTTACATCATAACCAATAATTAGATGACCATATTTGTTTACAAAATAAGACACTTGATTTGGGCTTCGGTATAGGTATGTATCTTGGTTAATTTGTGGCGTTGTTAGGCCTTAGCAGATAAGTGAAATATGAGGTATCATTAGATGGGCTCTGATTACTGAACTGACTTTATTTTCCTAATTTCATTTAGTTCAAATTGGCTTGATTTATTGCCTTTTATGAACATACTTTAATTTATTATTACAGACCTGCATGAAGACCACACATATGCCAGGTTGACGCCAGGCAATGTTGCTGAATCATCATGTAAAAGAAAAATATGTGATAGAGATGGTGAGTACCTACCTCCGCATGTTGGATTAATGTAATAAATAAAAGTAATGAAATCTGCACTGACATTGTAAAGTGCACAATTGAGCTTTCTCTTGAAAATTATGCGCACTTTGTGTACAACATTTATTTTGAGACACATAATTTTTATTCTAAACATTTAGTCGAAGTCACATTAAGTAGGTAGAAGAGGTTGGACTTTGTACCATCCATGTTGTCGGCATCATGAAAATGAAGTAGTACCTAAATTGAATTTATCATTGATGTGGCATCGAGTGGACAGTAACTTTAAGTTGCTGATATCACATACATGATAATATCCACTTTCAGTTATCATAGCTTATAATTTTACTGACTAAAGAATTGGCATACATAATGAAAAATTATTATTGTTTACAGTTGAAGAACTAACACTGATTAATATGGTAACAGCTATCAATAATGAACACAGTTATGCACATAATCCTGAAAAAAAATTTAAAATCTCTATAGAAGAGGGTAAACAAACATGTGGTTAATATTATTACCTTGTCTTGCAGTTTATATAGTTATGTATATTAGAAAAGATGTGTATGTATAAAAACACCAACATAATGATATTTACATCCTCGATATTAAGAACATTAGTGGTGATTTATGTGTCTCTAGATTACAATAACAGCTTATTATCAGGTGGTTCATACGCTGTCAGTCCCCTTTTTTCTGCTTTATAAAAACAAAATATGTATAAATATACCACGTGAAATTTAGTGGTTGCTTTTCCGCGGCGGAATGATTTACCAGTAGTATCTACTATTGAATTATAGTGTTGAACTTGAAAAATGAAAAGTTTAATTTTTTTTTATTCCCAACTCAATAACATAAGAGGCGTAACTCACTTGGCGTATGTACCTACCAAACAGCAGGCGCCTCGCAGTGCGCTTCGTTCACCGGCCGCTCCGCGCTGTAGCCACGCTGCGATATCGAGGTGTTACTATTGATTGGCCGACTTTCTATGGCTAGACTATCGAGTTATGTTATTCACAAGTATTACTGTAATTTCTTTACCAAAAAAATACTTTGATAAATCGATTGTATAGTGTACTACCGACACACAATCATCTCGCTGCAAGAAAATAACCACAAAAATTTCATGTTGTATATTATTTGATATCACGGTGTTAGTACACGCCTAAAGGTCACTGCGACCTCAAAGGTCTATTGTGGCCATGTTGTATATGGATAAACTCACAATATTCAGAATTTCATTTGCAATTTAATGCAGATTTTTTCTTTATGAGAAAGGGGAGCAGTCTATGTTGAGCCACCTTATGGTAAGCGTTCATCGTGGCACCTGCAACGCCAGAGGGATTATTGGTTCGCTGCCAACCTTAAAGGGTTCTATTAATATGAATCTTCTTTTATATGTATATTCGCTTACAAGTGTCCATTTATTAAAATTCATATATTATACAAGTATGTATTATTTATTAAAAATAGTTGATATTTGTTTTTAGGCAAAAGTTAAACGGTACAAGAGTATGGTTCTGGAAATCATTATATTTCATTATAGTAGTTAGTATATATTTTTGGGCAAAAGTCATAGAAACAATGTTTGAAACTTCTTTAATTTCAGATATGTTTAATAAATATTTCAGAAAACCATTCGACGGCACAAGAGTATGTTTCGGGAAAACATGTAAAGGCACCAGATGATTCGACGGCCAACAACGCCCCCGCAGAACAACATGGTAATTATCAGTGACTTGATTTTTATGGTTCCGTGCCTCAAAAAAAAAACGGCCAAGTGCGAGTCGGACTCGCAATGCAACTTTACCCCATAACTTCGCTCTAACGAAAAGATAAACTAAATTTGGAGACCAACTTATCATTGCCATTATATTTATTTTGTCCATATATCGACATACTCCTGATTAGTTGACCATCTGCAAATACTTATACGTTTGTAATAATAAAAACATATTTTGGGAGATGTCATTTCCAATTTACAGTTTTCGGATTTTTTCCTATACTTGTGCTATAAGACCTAGCTTCTTGCCAAATTTCATGATTCAAGGTACTTCCCGTACGCTATCGTTTTTGGTTTTCTTGCATTTTCATACAAATATGCGTGAAAATGCGACATAAACAGCGATATCTTTTAACGTAGAAGGTTGATTTTTTCACGTGCTGCGGCTTGCAGACCTGAGTATTAATTTCAACTTGATCCGTCCACGCGTTTATGAGATATAGGTCTTGAGTTTGACAGACGGACAACAAAGTGATCCTATAAGGGTTCCTTTTTTCCTCTTGAGGTTCGGAACCCTAAAAAGGCACCGTTATAGGATCACTTTGTTGTCCGTCTGTCTGTCTCTCTGTCAAGACCATTCCTCCCTGCCATCCTGTAAACTAAACGGCTTCATGGATTTTGATAGTTTTCTTGCAGTCGTGTTTTTTTGTAATAATTGTTGAATTGATTAATTTACATACATATTACGCATGTCTCCGAAATAATATGTGTGTAATTTTGAATGCATTATTGGGATAAAAGTTTTATTTTATATAAAACGAAGTTATTAAGTATTTCATTTTAGAAGATTGGTAATTCAGGGTTACATCACGTTTTATTAAAGAAAAGAATTTCAATCTAGTGACTTGAAAGATGATCACATGCTGTTAGTTTTCTAGCCTTTTTAAGTGTCTATAATTATAAAAGTATATAACAAAGATTTTTTGTATATTTTTCCTGATGACTGGTTTTCAGTTGTCGACTTGACGTTAGTTAACGGGACACGCTGTGTGACGGGTTTATCATTTTAACTACAATACGTATATCACAATACATATTAACTTGTGTGTTATTTATTCCAGAAAAATTAAGACGACAACGAATCGTGAAAAGCATTAGCATGCTATCACCGAAATGCAAGAATATATATAAAAAATGTGTCGGTATAATTAAATCACAACGAAAACTTCTCTATGGGTACGAAAAACGAATTGAAAGAGCAAGACAGTTAGGAGAAAAGAAATCATTTGTGACAATGATTAACACCATGACGCCTCAGGCCCAAGCCTTCTTTACTATGCAGGCATCAAACATAAACGTTACGAGCAAAAGACGGCGGTATACGACCAGGGAAAAAATGCTGGCTTTAACGCTTATGAAGCGAAGTCCAAAGTGTTACAGATTTTTGCAGAAAATCTTCGTCTTGCCAAATAAACGAACACTAAATAGGTTTACGGAAAATATCACATTTAAAGCTGGGCTGAACCCACAAATCACAAATCAGCTAAAAGAAATAGTCAAATCCTGACCTGACCTTAAAAAGTACTGTACCATCGTATTCGATGAGGTTCATTTGTCGTCACATCTGACGTTTATAGAATCAGAAGATCGCATCGATGGTTTTGTAAATTTTGGTAGTGCACCAGAAAAAAGATTATGTGATCATGCACTTGTATATGGTACGAGGCATCTGTTCTTCATGGAGACAAACACTGGCATACTATTTATGTGAGGGAGCCACACCAGCAATAACTCTGAAAAATATTTTAAAGGTAATGTGGCCTTTCATTGTGTGTTAAAAAATATGATAAGTAATGTGATTTATACCGGAATATTTTTATTGTATTAACCAATAGTTAATTTCAGGATGTGGTGGAAGCCGTCGCAAATACTGGTTTGATTCCAAAAGTCCTAATATGCGATCAGGGATCAAGTTTTCAATCATGTATAAAGGGCATACAAGCCGACACACGGAGGGAGCAATTGCTGAACCACACTCGTTTAGGTAAGTTGTATGCTTTCGAATACTCTACTGAGGATTAATTGTAGGCCATTATTAACGTTTTTGTTTGTTTCAGATGACACCTTAAACATTAAGGGCCATAGTTTAAATATTATTTTCGATCCACCACACCTCATCAAAGGTGTCCGAAACAACCTTTTAAGCAAAGATATGATGTTTCGCGGAAAAATTGCTAAATGGAGTGACATAGTAGAGGTGGGTATTTTGTGTCGCTTGCACCAAAATGTATTTTATTTATTTATTTTATTAATAGACTCGACAGTTCGTCATTTGCCAATGTCATGTTACAGAAAATTCAATATATGTCTTCTATCTTCCTCCAGGGGAGTCGCAGTAGCGTCTTCACCCTGGGTAGCCGCGTCTTCATGTCTTCATCCAGAGGAGACGCCGTAGCGTCATCACTCTGGACGAAGCAGCTCGACAGTCACGTTCACTCCCGAGCTTGTAGCGGGAACTCTTGATAAAAGCTTGAAACTTCAGATCTTGCATAAATAATTCAATAACTTCACCGTACTGTCATTCGCGAACATTTTCTGATTAATTTTACGTGATATTAAACACAAAATAGTCCCTGTAGACGTTAAAAGGAAAATTATCTAATAATTTCGCAACCGTCGTTTCCCGCCATTTTCAAGAGAACCCACCAAAATGTAGTTACTAAGACCGTCGTCGGCGTCCATGACATGAATTAATCCATCGCACACATAGCCTAAGCTAGAATTACATTACGACTAACATCATGTTAATTAAAAGTTATTAAAATTATTGTTTATTTTTTGCCCGACTGTGCCAGAAGGAGGATTTTGTTTTTCGAGTTTATGTACGTCTAATTCTTTGTCACGCGCTGCAGTCCTAACGGCTTGATGGATTTTAACATGAGATTTGTCTTGATTGTTGCAGTGATATAGGCTATAAAAGTTTAATCAAAGGGACTTAAATAGTAGGCAGTCTGTTTTTGTTTCATAAATAATTTTCTGCTTGTTTTAATTACAGGTCTACAAAAATGATTGCCAAATTGGTGAAATACGAATGCTCCACAAACTTACTGATGAACACGTTATTCCCGAAAAAATTAAAAAGATGAAAGTTAAAAACTGCACACAGGTTCTCAGCGAACGAACTGCAGCGATGCTTCGTTATAGCTCTAAACACGGTAATTGATATATTTTTGGTCGAATTTAATTTACTTTCAAACCCAACCATTAGAAACAAAATTTTGCGTACATTGCCTTCCCGTTGATAATTGTCGATATTGTCATGTCTTGTATGTACCTACGAATTAACGGCTACGTCCCGTTTCGACAACTTCCCATTTCGACAACCTCATATTATACCTACCAAAAAGTAGCGTTTCGACAACTTTTTATGTTCCATACATTGAGTCCCGTTTCGACAACTTTTGAGTAATAACATACTTTGCTTTCCCGTTTCGACAACTTTTATTTGAAGTGAGTACAGTCAGGTAAACAAATGATATCCTGTTTTATTTATAAAAAACAAGTAATCTATCATGGGCGGCGGATGGGGTTCGGAACCGTTCGAAAAATCATATTATTGAAGATTTCATTTTAGAACAGCAAATTACCAGGAGACCAGAATTTTAAAGAGGTGGGCATGGTGATTATTTGGTCGGGCGCGTTTGAAAACCCTAATTGAAGAATTTCATTGTAGAGTAACAAAGTACCAGGAGACCAGGTGTCTCGAAGAGGTGTACTGTTTGTAATTAGGTGGTCGTGCCATAGCTTTGTAAGGTTTACAACTAATAGTTAATATATTTTTAATCATAGGTAGAATAGTCGGATTTGACTGTAAGATAAGCAGATAAATCAGATTATGAGTGTAATATATTCGTATAAACGTTTAGCAATGCCTCTCAGTATAATGTATGAAAGGTTTCTAAAAAAAATCAAAGTACAAACAGTATTTATATAATATATAATACGTTTTATATCGGATGGTTCCCGTTTGTGAGACAAAACCTCAGAAAATACTATGGTTCCCGTTTGTGCCGGTAGCCATGTTGAACGGAGTTTGACCAAAGAGGACGTGTGTTAGTTTGTGTGTATATGTCGATTCCCATCTAGCTCCAAAATAGCTGAACAAATTTCTATGCGGAATTTAACAGTGCTCTAAAAGTGATATTACTAAATTTATATTGAAGGACCTGTGATTGTGTTTACAAAAGTTAACGAGATTATATGTACAATATTTATGTGCATTGAAATTATTATTAGGGAATTATCTGTGGTTTGTTACAAAATTGTATATCACACAGGAATTATGACTTAATCCACCTTTGTATACAAGAAATTTTACCACACATACAAAACAGTCGAATTTGGTCACCCAGCATTATTCTCAAACCTGCCGACTAAAAAGAGAGCGCGTTTTTTTTTAATTTATTTGGATTAGCGCCATCCGCCCATCTGGCAATTGAATTAGCTAAAACTTACTCGTTTGAAGACTCAGCGTTAGATAAAAACGTCTCCTTTAACGTTAAGTAGGATCTCGAGAGTTTTTTCATTGACTGTACCGTACAAAAATAACAATAATATTAAAGTTGTCCAAACGGGAATAAATGTATGAAGAAATAAAAAGTTGTCGAAACGCTACTTTTTGGTAGGTATAATATGAGGTTGTCGAAATGGGAAGTTGTCGAAACGGGATGTAGCCGAATTAACATAGGTAAGCTTACGAATGGCGCGTGTATGCTCTGCGCGTATTCCTTTTTTTATTTTTGATGTATATGTCGATTCAGTTCGAGAGCAGTTCTAAAACGGCAAATATGTATGTTTGTCCCAAAATGTACTTTTACTACTATTATTAAGTCAGTCAGGCACTTGGCCGGTTTGTTTTTTAAACCTAAACCAATCGTGAAGGGACTGGAATACCTACTTGGCATTTAAATTTTAACCATTTGTCTACCTTACAGCCACGTACGCAGATGGAACCCAGGTCAGCGAGAGTCTGCAAAATACTTCGGAGGCAGTCCTGTTCTTTGACAGACTGTTCGACAGTGTGAATGGCTCACGTGGAGGATCGGCTCCTGGCAAAATGAGAGGACCTGTAAAGGAAGTCAATGGCACCTCGAAACACGTGTCTTTTTGGAAAGAAGCCATTGAAATATTGAACAACATTTATTTTATTGACAGAAACAGTAAACAGGCGCTTTCTGTTGGTCATGAAATTAAAAAGCAAGTACCGAGCATAAAAAATTGGAAAACTACGCTGCAAAGTTTTATCCGAATTTGGTCCGATCTGAAAAGCAATGGTGTCAACCTTTTTTACACTAGAAATATCAACCAGGATCCATTAGAAAACTTTTTTGGAAAAATCAGAGCACTAAACCACAGAGACAATAATCCCAGCCCATATACTTTCCAGTGTTCATTCAAGTCGCTACTAATTACAAATATTTTGGGTCCTCATTCTAATGGTTCGAACTGCGAGGATGACGTTGGGGAAATGGTCTTGAGATCGGGACTTTTCCTGAAACCACAAAATAACAACAATAACCAAGAAGTGGTGGAAAGTTCCTCTCCTGTTCCAGGACCTTCATCGTGCTCCCTAATGAGCAAACCAATAGAAGGCGAACCTGCATCAAGTTCGCAACCTGAAGCAACACCTTCGTTCCTGCATCAAGTTCGGCACGAAACGTTGAATGTGAATTCTTCAGCGTACTCGGCTGGTAGTGTGACCAGGAAACTTTAAAAAAAAAATAATTGCTGGCATTGCAAAAAAACTTGTCTAACCCATGAACCTAACGAAATCCATGATTGGATTACTCATAGAGAGAGAGGACTCTTAAAAGGAAAGAATCTTAAATATCCTAACTCACGATTCGTAATAGTTTTTAGAAAATTGATAAAATTTGTAAACGACTACTTGGACAGATTTTGCCACACAGCTAATTTGGTAAAAAACATTAAAATCGGTTTTTTAAAAAATACCGACGTTGATTGGTTAGGATGTCACCAACATCACTCTGATATGTTAAACCAATTTATAAGGCATGTTTGTCGTTTACAAATACATAATTTTTGTAACATCATTAACAAGATAGTAAAGGGTTGCTTTTCAAATAAGTTGAATTTGCAACGTCTGACTGCAATGCAGGCACTGGCAGTTAAGAAATATAAGGCACTTAGAGTTAAAAAATAATTGGATGTAATCAGAATCACCATAGAAATCACAAATCAGCTAAAAGAAATAGTCAAAACCTTAAAAGTACTGTTTCATCGTATTCGATGAGGTTCATTTGTCGTCACATCTGACGTTTATAGAATCAGAAGATCTCATCGATGGTTTTGTAAATTTTGGTAGTGCACCAGAAAAAAGATTATGTGATCATGCACTTGTATATGGTACGAGGCATCTGTTCTTCATGGAGCTTAAGGACCTTAATGTTGTCCGCAAACCAAAGGTTGACTGGTCGAGAATGCCGCAAGACATTAAGTCGGCCTGTACATTATATTGTGTATGAAGAATAAATGAAACGAAATGAAAAAGGAGACAAACACTGGCATACTATTTATGTGAGGGAGCCACACCAGCAATATTTTAAAGGTAATGTGGCCTTTCATTGTGTGAAAAAAATATGATAAGTAACGTGATTTATACCGGAATATTTTTATTGTATTAACCAATAGTTAATTTCAGGATGTGGTGGAAGCCGTCGCAAATACTGGTTTGATTCCAAAAGTCCTAATATGCGATCAGGGATCAAGTTTTCAATCATGTATAAAGGGCATACAAGCCGACACACGGAGGGAGCAATTGCTGAACCACACTCGTTTAGGTAAGTTGTATGCTTTCGAATACTCTACTGAGGATTAATTGTAGGCCATTATTAACGTTTTTGTTTGTTTCAGATGACACCTTAAACATTAAGGGCCATAGTTTAAATATTATTTTCGATCCACCACACCTCATCAAAGGTGTCCGAAACAACCTTTTAAGCAAAGATATGATGTTTCGCGGAAAAATTGCTAAATGGAGTGACATAGTAGAGGTGGGTATTTTGTGTCGCTTGCACCAAAATGTATTTTATTTATTTATTTTATTAATAGACTCGACAGTTCGTCATTTGCCAATGTCATGTTACAGAAAATTCAATATATGTCTTCTATCTTCCTCCAGGGGAGTCGCAGTAGCGTCTTCACCCTGGGTAGCCGCGTCTTCATGTCTTCATCCAGAGGAGACGCCGTAGCGTCATCACTCTGGACGAAGCAGCTCGACAGTCACGTTCACTCCCGAGCTTGTAGCGGGAACTCTTGATAAAAGCTTGAAACTTCAGATCTTGCATAAATAATTCAATAACTTCACCGTACTGTCATTCGCGAACATTTTCTGATTAATTTAACGTGATATTAAACACAAAATAGTCCCTGTAGACGTTAAAAGGAAAATTATCTAATAATTTCGCAACCGTCGTTTCCCGCCATTTTCAAGAGAACCCACCAAAATGTAGTTACTAAGACCGTCGTCGGCGTCCATGACATGAATTAATCCATCGCACACATAGCCTAAGCTAGAATTACATTACGACTAACATCATGTTAATTAAAAGTTATTAAAATTATTGTTTATTTTTTGCCCGACTGTGCCAGAAGGAGGATTTTGTTTTTCGAGTTTATGTACGTCTAATTCTTTGTCACGCGCTGCAGTCCTAACGGCTTGATGGATTTTAACATGAGATTTGTCTTGATTGTTGCAGTGATATAGGCTATAAAAGTTTAATCAAAGGGACTTAAATAGTAGGCAGTCTGTTTTTGTTTCATAAATAATTTTCTGCTTGTTTTAATTACAGGTCTACAAAAATGATTGCCAAATTGGTGAAATACGAATGCTCCACAAACTTACTGATGAACACGTAATTCTCGAAAACGCGGACTGTCGTTGGATCTGCACGTCAACTGCACACCGACTGTTATTGGGCTGCTATTTGCAGTTTTATTGCAGCCGTACTAACTGCATTCAAACTTTAAATTTTCAATCGGAGTTCGGTTTAAATGCATCCCGTCTGTCTAGTGCCTTACAGTCATATTGTGTAGATTTTATATTATTAATAAAATATTGTCGTACAATTTATTATTTCATTTATACAAACAAGAGGTGGTTTAATTTTGAACAAGAAAACAAATTATGGCAATAAATATCGATACATTTTTATCGTGGGAGCACCCCTAGTGAATAATATCGAACTGGGTTTATCGACATGTCCCCGTCTCTAATTCTTGACGTCATCGGCGCCACTGTCTTAGGGCCATGTGGACGATGCCGGAACTAACCAATCCAGTAACGCCATCTCCAGGCAAGGCCAGAGTCCCATCTATTCGTAGAATATCCTCTTAGTAATTTGTGCGTGAATCCAACACAATTTTGTTTACGATACGAACACGCGGACACCGCCATTTTATATTTTTTCGTTCCTTTGTAGCTTTCGTGCGTTCACAAACTGCTTAATTTACGGTGTTTCATAACTATGATGAATAATAAAAATTGACACAATATTGCCGTAAAACAACCGGCTGGCGGAAAAATTATGGTGAAAACACGAGTTTGGGCTGAGATTCTGAATTAAAAATAAACATGCATTCATAATTAAATACGGTCTCGTGTTTGTCAAATATATGACAGTTTTTTTTCTAAAAGGATCTTTGATGCCGGCCCCACTAGCCATCTCATTGGCTGTAGGCTCTGTCACTCCCCTGGTTCCAAGTTAGTTCCGGCATCGTCCACATGGCCCTAAAGACAGTGGCGCCGATGACGTCAAGAATTAGAGACGGGGACATGTCGATAAACCGAGTTCGATGTTTTTCACTAGGGGTGTCCCACGATAAAAATATATATCGATGCCTCTGCATAGTTAAAACCATAATATTAAATGTTTTCTTAGGAATCCATTAAATAAATAAAAAATTTACAATTATACAAACTTTTATTACTTGACAATATACCTACTGAATGAATTTCAAATGTTTTCTTCACAAGAGTACTGAGCCAATGCCGAGTCTGTGTCTTCAGCCCTTTCAATGGAGAACAATTGCGATACAAACTGGTGGCATTGAATGATTCATCTGGCGCCGTTGAGAGATTCCCTGAACCATCTGGTGACGTTAACGTTGAACGGTTTCCTGAAACATTTATTAAACAAATCCTACTTAGGGTGACTTGCAATAAAAGATAACCCTAGAGTTGCCGACTTTACCCGTAAAAGCTCCATATATTTTGCTCGGCTTAACTCTTTTGACTCTAGGGTCATCTTTTATTGCAAGTGAGGTTAATTTATGGGTATTAACCCAACTATGGGTATTAACGCATGCAACTTAGGCTGTGGCCTATTAATATAGGCCACAGCCTCTCCCCACACGCTCTCACGGCCAGTCTCCGGCGCAAGCGGTAAAATGTGCCGTGATCATAATATAAATATGTACCTACATAAGTACTTTACGTGCATTCAAACGTACATTAAGAATATGAAAAAATGTTTCTTCCAACTGTACACAAAGTGTAGGTACATCATTTCAAATGAAAGTACACATGTGCACTTGACAAGATTGCGGTTGCTGCAGATTTCGTTAGAAAATATATTGGAACTAATAATTATGTACATACTATGTGATGTACTGTATGTATAGTGTATACATACCAATTCTATCACTATTCTCTTTTTACGCGATGATCGGGATTGCTATGCTGAGTTGCTGACATCCTTAATTCCTTAGACTTTGTTCAGGCATCACGGCTAAAACAAAAAATTAAAATATGAATAATAATTTGTATAATATATAAAACAGGCCAGCTTTATTATAATTTAAATATTGAAATGAAAGTCAGCCTAATGATCAGATATTTCATAATATTATAGGTTCCTATATTACCAACATACATACATAGAATGCACTTAAAATACATTATACTTCTCTCTCTTACAGAACTCTTCTTCTTTACGTCTTCTGGTAAAAAATATGTTACTCAATAGTTGGAAAATAAGTTTTATGTGTAAACTGGTGTTCCATTGGGCTACTGGGATTAAAGAAGTTTCACCTCCTAATTTGACAGCGGTTGACGGTTGGGGTGTCGCTAAGGGGGCTAATCTAAATAGTATTTCTTACCTTTTGTCCAGTTCTGTTGTGGGAGGTACAACAAAGTAGGGTTAGACTTTGTTAGAACTTTTAACCACCCTTCACTGACATTTTGACTATGTGGCCGTTTGTAAAGTTTCCTCGTAGAAAAAATGGACTAGCAGTCCCCACGCACAACGCGTTAAGCATCTTTGAAAATAAAAACAAACAGTATTCAGTTGGAAAACAAACGCCGCCGTCGCCATATTTAATTTTTTTTTAATATGGCTTTGCTGGGGGGTTGGCAATTTGGCATTTAGCCACCTTTTTCATAGGAAGTACATTGTGAGGTGAGAACCTAGATGGGAAACCGTAGTGCAAAGCCAAAAACCTTATAGAAAAAGAAAAAAAAAGTATGGTTAGTTACCAGTGTGCAACGCTCCAAGGAGCAGCGCTAGTGTGCAACTAGTGACGGGACGCAACGTTTTTAATGGTATCGATATATATTAGGGATGGGCTTACGATAAAAAAAATATCGATAACCTTATTTTAATTCATAATTCAATAAAAGTAATGATTTTACATATTACCATACTACCACATTTTGTGGTAGTATGGTAATATGTAAAATCATACTATTCCTGTAGTTGTATGGTACAGAAATAAAAATGCCAACTAGTAAGTATTAGAAGCTCTCCAATTTATTTTTAAAATCTACCATTGGAAATTAGTCGAGTTGAAATAAATATATTATAAGAATATAAAAAATAACTATTATAATATCTAAGCCTAAAAAATATAAACGTAAACTAAAAACTAAATACAGGTACGGACAACAGCAGATCGATGGTAACACTTACAGTACGATTCTAAATCTTACGACGCAGATAATCCAAAGTGTTACACTTGATTTGCTGTTAGCTGTACAGGGTGGAAACGTTGTGTCCAGTGCATAATTTCGCAAATTTAAGATATATTTTAAGACTTTAAACTGATATCGAAATTGTGTCGCTCAACAAAATATCATTAAAATATTTTTAAAAAAGTAACGCCATACATATTATCTTTCTTCATAATTTTTACTTTTACGGCTTCTATACATTTACTGTGAAGCCCAAGTAGTAGGTATGGTAACTACTACGAGTAGGTATGGGCGAGTATGATCTTATCAAAGTTATTAACGCATTTCAAGATACTTACAGTTTTTGCATTGCAAGTGTAAAATATTTTTCGATACGTCGAAAAATAATTGATTTTACGCGTTCTTCCACTTCAGACCTGTCCTATTTTAACTATTATTAAACTCAACACTGTACTGTGTTCTATAATGTATTTTATAAATAATCCTTAAATTACCATTAAAACATAAGTAAGAAAAAAATATTAAGTGAAAATTACATCAAAACAAAACTAAAAGAGCCCGATTGTGTATTTCCAACCAAGGCAGGCACTTCGAACACCTTTAATTTTAAGTTTTATTTTAATTTAAGTATCTATAACTATAAATGCTGTTATTCGTTATTATTATTATTATGGCCTTTTATTTCCTTAATACAATTTCATTGATACGTTATTCATAAACCTAATTAAACCTCACTTCCCTTAAACCGTGTTGATGTCTCGTTCACACTTCGTTAAAAACGTTAAGGGACGGAAGGCCTAAACGGTGGAATAACTTTGAATCGCTTTTATGAATACGCGCCTATGAGTTTTACATAGTCTTATGTAGTCGACAAATCGTGCAATAACGAATGTATGGCATGGGAGCGATAAAAGTGTAAATTATAAAAGCATGGCGTAACATTTTTAAATACACTTCTATTGATTAAATGACGCCAATTCTGTATCACTATTCTGTATAACATTTCTGAAATATCTCTTAAATTGGCGTAATTATGGACTGGAAACACTTAACGTTTCCAACCTGTATACAAAGGTCAGTTGAACTATCTGAATGCCTTCCATTTACAGATCAACCGATCCCTGTTGTCATAAGTAAAATTATGTCAAAAATGCATTAATTAAACCTCTAAAGAGTCTGAGAAAAGCGGGTGTCGGGTACTTGAGATTTCTGCCCTTTAAACTTTTCTATCTCTGTGATTGATGAACGTATGAATTTCCGCAACATCGGTGGTCAAGAAAGTTTATTTACAACTTTGACACTTAATTTATAAGTCTCCTGGATGTAAAACCGGCAGTAAAAACAGTGGAGTGAACACGCAGCTTTCCCCTCCGGACCGCGTATATGGCTTCCCGTATTCTGTACGTCCCCCGAGGAGAGACGAGTTCGGTACGCTTTTCTAAGAGCCTAAACACATGAAAACCCGTATGCAGTACGTCCCCGCGCGGCGACGAATGCGATACGCTTTTCCAGCCGCTGCTAATGATAAAGTTAACAGAAACCCGTATTCAATAGGTCTACAGAACAATGATAGTATGGAAAGAAAACGTCTATTGTATACGAGGAGACTTGTAGTATTCCTATTGGAGTAAAAAATTATAATTAAAATTTAATATAATTGGAATCTGTTGTCTAATGTTTCTTTGCCACAGTTTCGTTATTTTTGACATTTAAAGAAATGTTGTGGCGTCGTTTTACCCGACTGTGTGTGTGTGTGATAAAAGAGTGTTATGTTTTTCGAGTGTATGTATGTCTAATTCTTTGACGTGGAAATGATAAAGTTAACAGAAATCCGTATTTAATAAAATAGAATAGAAAATATGTTTATTGCAATACACCAATTACATAAGTAACATAAGCTTACAAAAAATCAATGAAGTAATAAGTTATAATCCAATATAGTTATGCTAAGTGGTGTGGCAAAAGGTGCATGTTTCAGCTGAGCTGACACCGAGGTGTGCAGCGCTGTTTTTCGACATGCACCTCTTACCTGCCATGTAGACCTGATATTCGGTATGATAACGAGCTTGAACTAAGATAGCCTAGTGCTATCTAATAATAATATATAAATAATTGAATGTCTACAGAAAAATAATTAGTTTGAAAAAAAAATGTGTATCGTGTATAGTTCAAGTATTTATTGACGTAAAAGAATAATATTGTTTGTTTTTTTGCAACAGTTTCGTTAGAATTTATATTGACAGAAAAAAAACATAACACTCCTTCATGAACAGTCGGGTAAAACGACGCCACAATATTTCTTTAAATATCAAAAATAACGAAACTGTGGCAAAGAAACATTAGACAACAGATTCCAATTATATTAAATTTTAATTATAATTTTTTACTCCAATAGGAATACTACAAGTCTCCTCGTATACAATAGACGTTTTCTTTCCATACTATCATTGTTCTGTAGACCTATTGAATACGGGTTTCTGTTAACTTTATCATTAGCAGCGGCTGGGAAAGCGTATCGCATTCGTCGCCGCGCGGGGACGTACTGCATACGGGTTTTCATGTGTTTAGGCTCTTAGAAAAGCGTACCGAACTAGTCTCTCCTCGGGGGACGTACAGAATACGGGAAGCCATATACGCCTCCGGACCTAATGCAATAGCGGAGGTGCTGTTCCACCAGAATGACTCGCAGTCAGGGACGCTGATGCTGGTTTCTTGGTCGGGTTCCATTGAAGGGCCTGGAACAGAAGACGTACTTACGTCAGGATCACATTCTGTGTCAAATAACCTGATTGTAAAATAGCGTCTTCAACATCATCGTGACAATTAGAGCTAGATGAACGAGGGCTCAAAATATTCCTAACCATGAGTGATTTAAAAGAGCACTCGAACGAATAGGTATCGGGATTATTGTTTCTATGATTCGGACAAAAAGTTCACCAATAGGTCTTAATTTACATTACGAGTGTGATTTTTTTTTACACCCAGCCCAGGCCTTTGAGCTGTTCATATTGAAATGAAACTTTCTAAAGTTGTCACCTAATTTCGAATAGGTAGTGGAACTCTTTTATTTATTTCACGACCAACCGAAAAAGCTTGTTTTCTCTTCGAATCAATGAAATAAACATCATTCAGAGTTTTAATTGCGTTCTGTCAGAATATAACGTGTTTTGAAATACCTACCATTTTATCTCCTTCATGGGGGCTATCATCTGGTCAGGAGCCCAACCACCGCAGGGCGTTGACGCTGTCGAACAGTTGGTCGAAAACAGCACAACTTCAGCAGTGTTCTTCATTGTGTCGCTCATTGTACTCCATCGGCATGCGTTCCTGATAATTACAATAACTATTTATATAGTTTGAAAACGGTTCTGTAATTATTTTCTGTAATTCTTTAATGTACACAAAATAAATACACGTTACATGAAATAAAATTGGATGTACATAAGGTGTGCTTAACTCTACGATAGAGTTCTCTACCAGCAAACCAGTGAGAGAGAGAGATACGAGATCTGGAGCAGGCAGAACAAGTGTACACAGAATCATACAGTAACTATATACTTAGCTAAAATAAATATTTAATAAATTAGTTATATAAAGTAAGTATATATATATCTCTATAGGTATGTACATATATACCTATATAACTAAAATAAATAAATACACATATACCGTACAGGCTATATAGGTACTTAAATAAACTTATAAATAATACACAATAATAATACTGAAAATATAACAATATTACATATTATGTAGCAGTAAACAATAAATACGTACATACACACATACATCGATATATACATAGATAGATACATACACACACATATCGCAGAGATAGGTAATGCTCCTTCACTCTTCCCTTGAAGACCTCCAACGACGGACTCACACAAATCATATGCGGAAGTGAATTCCACAGCCTTGGGGCGTGGACCATGAAGGAATAACTATAGCGATAAGTGTGTCCAGTCTATAATTTCGCCAATTTAAGAAATATTTCACACTATCCCGTGGAAGATGGGTCGTGCTCTGGGGTAGGACACTACACGCATAGACTAGTTGGCTCCGTTTATTAATACATTTCAAGATATATTTAGCATTTTAAGTGTACACATAAAACTCCTTTTTTCCCATTCTACGTTCAAAGGGTAGTTACACTTGATGTGCTTTGATGTGTACTACTTATGGCAAAACATTCTGTCGCGGGAAAGCTACCACTAAAATTTCTAGTTGTATAAGCAAACTTCAACATACCGGCCATTACACAGTAGAGGTACTCGGGCCAGGTAGAATCGCGGTTGTGTCGAGTGGAGCGACTCCTGAAACATTTAATAATTTCTCATATAATATGATTTATAAGATAAGATAAATATTCTTTATTGCAAAAAAAATAAAAAGTATTACACAAAAGAAATAGGCTAATACAGTTAGTATTACAATTGGCGGTCTTATCGCTCAAAGCGATCTCTTCCAGACAACCTTTGGGTAGAGAATTCGGCGTATGAATAGGTATTTATTTGTTGCGCAAGGAGAGAGCAAAAAGGAGGGTTATGTTTATCGAGCATAACACTGTGATATAGACACACACACGCCAGCATTATGCGGCCTGACTATCAAATGAATAATAATAAGATAACTCTAGCTAGAAGACTCAACCTGGAGCAAAATGGAGTTTTCTCTTGGTAAGTACTTAATCCAGGGTTATATCGATATTGTAAGAGACCCTAGCCGCTAGGAAAGCAAAATGCATTAATTATATAATAATTATATAAGCACATTAACAACAATTAAGTGTTGTGATGCTAGTTGTAGTAATATGGAACACAGAGTGATCTTGGACAAATTGTATGGGGATATAGTAGACATACTGACGGACGCAGCTATATCGTCTAGTAAACGGAAAGAAAACTTGCGTAGAAAGGGCGGCTATATTACTGGGTGGAACAAGTATGTTCGTGACGCGCACAGGGAGGCTCGGCAGCGGTTTCGGCTGTGGGTCTGGTACGGGAAACCTGATGCGGGAACTATCTATACTGACATGATGGAATCGAGAAAGCTTTTTAAGTCTAAATTAAAATTTTGTCAAAATAACCTCGACCAAATTAAAATGGACATAATAGCATCTCATCATAAGGGTAGGAATTTCGCTAAATTCTGGAAACAGACCAACAAACTGAATCCGAGGCCGAGCGTCCCTGTGAGCGTTGACGGGGTGGATGAGCCTTGTGAGATAGCAAACATGTTCAAGGACCACTTTCGAGTGCAGTCACCCCTGGGCCCAGTGCAGCCGGTGCTTGGTGGTGAGGGCCGCCCAGCGGACGCGCCACATGTCCGTTTAACCATAAAAGAAGTAGCTTCAGCTGTTAAAAACATGACACGTGGCAAGTCCCCGGGGCACGACGGTCTCAGCATTGAGCACCTGCAGCACGCGGGCGTGCACCTTCCCAGGGTTCTCAAGCTCCTGTACAATCTTTGCATCGGCCATGCGTACTTGCCTGACAGTCTGATGAAGACTATTGTTACGCCGATAGTGAAGAACAGAACGGGTGATGTGTCCGATAAGACGAA